>CM053791.1:224223997-224656497 GCA_028749045.1 Cupressus sempervirens
TTGAAAGAAATTGTCACAAATGCAAGAAGCATGGTCACAAGGCAGTCCAATGTAGATCCAAATCATTCAATCTAGCTGAACAACTTGTTAAAGAAATGTTTGGATGGGACTACAATACCTGGTGAAGATGTCATGATTGTAGAGAATATGGACATATTGGTATGAACTATACAAGACATCACCTAAGGAAGAAGGACACTACTGTAAGGTGCTATACATGCACAGAACATGGTCATATAGCTAAAAATTGCATGAACATAGGAAGAGTTGAAGATGAAAAGAAAGCTAAAGCTGATAACATTTAGAAACATATGAGACAATAGTGGATTCCTAAATCTACCAAGCAAAATAGTTCAAATGATGGCCATGTCACTCAAGAAGTGGGTGACTCCACCATTTCCAATTAGATACATAAAGGAGGATCTGGAATTGTATCTTCAAGTGCTATCTCAAGTAGTTACAAATAAAAGAAAGCAAAATGATCAATTAGTATTCCAGATACACAAGAATCAAAGAAAGCATATCCTTCACCAAGTCGCATCTACCAAGGAAAGTTAGTTGAAGACCTTGCCAAGCTAGGTTGGGAGCAACAAAATTTTTGTTTGATCAATGAGTTATAAGATTCTACCAAGCAAGTGAATGAATGACAACCTATCAAGCACTATGTCATCTTAGCTACCTTCGTACCAAGCATTGATGGAAAAAATTTTGTCAAAAGGGTAGAATTTGATTTCATTCTTCACTGCAATTATAGAGCTAAAAAATTTCCAGCAATTCTAAAGCAATTCCAAGCAATTTTAAGCGATTCTCTAGCGAAGAATTTGTTCAAATCTTTCTTACACCTACCAAGTAGCAATGGCATCCGAGACTAGTAGCAGCACCAAGGCAAAAAGAGGTTCAGAAATGCTAGTTAAAGGTGTGGAGTGGAAAGAACCAAATTTCAAGCTAGTTCTAGCAATTGCAGAATCACTTGACCCTAATGGAGCTCAATCGCAAACTCTACCAAAGGTACTTCTTGTCAATGATATTCATACTCATTTCAGATGTTCTATTCAAGAGATTGGAAACCTAGAAATGGACAATGCCCTAGGAGAAATGAGTGTTGATGGCTCTTTGAAACTCGAGCATAAGCATCTAGAGACCAAAGGGTTAACCCATATCTTGCATATGCCAAGAAGTTTCCAAATTAAGTGGATCAGGTACATACTCAGTCGTATTCACAGTGGGAAACTATGGTTAGAGCAGCCAGTGTTAATCACCAAGAAGATGATTCATAAGATTACTAGTCTCCCCATACTTAGCAAAGCCAAAACCACCAAAACCCTAGGTTGGGAGGAGTTACAGAAGAAAACCCTAGCTGAGTGGGATGGTAGAGGTTTGAAGGTTAGCACTGTATCTGATGTTGAATTAAGGTTTGGCATTCACATCATTGCCCACAAAATTTATAGCTCTAGTCATCTAAATAGTGTGCCCTATGAGGCTATGGATTTGGCATTCAAAATTGTGAAGAAAAATCTTGAATTTGACCTATCAGAATTATTGTTGAAACAATTGAACCAGAACATGGACAACATAAGGACCTCAAAGAATAATCCGGACAAATTTGGTTCCCTCTTGACTTTTTTATTTTTTTATGTTCAAAAATTCTTTCCATCAAAGGGCTCAGTTGTATGGAGAAAGGATACCCCAATTCTATATCAGATTAATGAGTTTATTGCTGAAATGGGTGAAATTTTTGAAAAGGTTATGGATAATTATTTTGAAGATTTCAAGGAAAGAATGAATAATAGGTTTTGAATTCCACCAAAACTTGTTGAAGATTACAAAGATGATGTATGCTTTATGGTTGATTGTGATAAAGTATACATTTAGGCACTCAGGCCTCAAGTTGCATGGGTGAAACCTCTTCCTTATGAGGTTAATATTGACGAAGTCAGGGACATTATTGAAGCACTAGTAAATGAGCCAGTAGATCCAAAGCAACCAATTTTTGGAACATATGATGAGGCAAAGGCCAGCATTGAGCTTGAAATCAAGCTAGCCCAGGCTATAAGAAAAGGAAAGAGGAAGATAGGCAAATTGAAACCTGCAACCGGCCCTCTTATGCTTACTGAAGGAAAAGGTGAGGATGAAGAAGAGGAGTAGGAACCAGAAGATATAGAGGAAGAATCAGAGAAGGATGTAGAGCTAGTCAAAAAGAAGGGCAAGGAAATCATTACCAAGCCACCCAAAGCCTCCACAACTATTTTCACAAGGAGAAAAAAAGGTAACAACAAAGGTGAAATAGTATTCAGCAAACCCCAACTGACCTTCCAAGAAAGATTGGAACAATTGGAAGAGGAAGCTGGCATCACAAATTTCAAGGCATTGAAATTTGAAACAAGGACTGATGTAGAGAAAATGCAGATTGAGTCACTGGTACTTAACAAGATGGGAAAATGGAAGTACTCCCCAGACCAGCTTGCCCCTCAAATCTCCAAAGAGGTATTGGTGAGATTACAACCAAGGTGGGAGTCAGCAACCCAAAAAGCCAAGGACATATATGACCAATCCTTTAGGAATCTTCTACTGAGTCTTACTGAAGTAGAAATAAAGGCAGCAACAAAAAACAACAAAGGTAAAATGATGATTAGATTTCACACATGTTTGATTTTAATTAAGGACATTGAGCATGTTGTAAGAGATGCAACAAACATGTGGAAGAATATCTATCATCTGCATAAGCCCAGTAATGATCCTATTGAAATTAATGATGATGATAGCAATGACAATGATGATTTTGATAACACTCCATCTATCATAGTTACACCAGAAGAGTTGCATGCACTAATGAAAGAAAAAGAGGAAGAAGACAAGGAGGAAGAAGCACTTGAGGAAGAAAAAGATGAAGAAGATCCAGTAAAAATTGCAGCAGAAGTTATTGTATCCCTTCCTCACTCTCCACCAAACACTATTACATCTACTATGGAGATAGCTTCTGCAAGTGAGACTACGAGCACAATTGCCACATCAACAATTCAATCTTCACCAACCTCCTCCCAGCTCCAGATATCTAAAATAGATGTGCCAAACATGTCATCTACCAAGCTGTTTGTCACCCCCTCAACTACTGAGTTAGCCTCCTTAGCTCCTTCATCATCAGTGAGTGTACCCAAAAGTTCCACAATTTTGTTTTCATCAATTCTAGTAAGTTCTACAGTTTTGTTCTCATCAACATTATCTGTATCCACTTCAACTCCAATCAGTTCAAAAACTACTATGGGTACTCTATCGAGTGTGTCATCATTTTTGAAAAGTGTTTTATTTTTTGATCTGGTTAGTACTTTTGTTGATATTCAATCCTTGAGTCCTATCCCATTTTTCACTGGTAGCCCTTCTATCACCACTATTGTGTTTGTTCCTAAGGTCAAACCAGTCATCATAGAAGTCAAACAAAAGCATCCATTAAAACTTCTAATCATTGGCAAGGAAATTGGAGAAGACATTGACTTAGACATAGAAATAGTAATTCCAAAGATTGACTATGACACCGCTACCATTGAAGAGATGAGGTTAGCTAGTCAACTCATAGAGATGAAAGGTAAGCAAAAACAATTAAGATCAGAAAGGGATAAGGAATATAGAATAATTGAGAATGCCAAGGATATAATTACAAATGCTATAGGTGTTGAAGTAGATTCTACTCAACACATTTTGATTCAGTTAGAAGAGGTAGGACATAAATTAAATAAAGATTCTTCTAGTCAAGAGAAGCTTATAGAAAAAGCTGAAAGGAAATTTGATAATAAGGTGCTAGAGCATATTTCTCAAAAGGTAGAAATCAAGTAAGTTGAATTGTCAACATTTTTGGGTAATTTTGAAAATTCTTTTAATAATGTAGCATCACTTTTTGCCAAACTTTGTGATGTTTCTGGTTTCACTAAAGAAATAAAAGATGAGATAAATAAGATTGAAATTGATATGCAATCAAGTGCATCCAAGTTAAAGGTGGACTCCTCCTCCTCAATCTCCCATCATACCAAGATCAGATATCTAGTAGATGTACAGGCAGAACTATTGAGAGAGGAAGCAAGGATCCGGTCTACACTAATTGACATCTAGAACATGATACTTCCTATCATGGACACAATACAAAAACATATTGCTCATTGCAATAAATTGGTCTAAGATCAGAACTTCTCAGTGGCTGATCACATGATTCAATTATTAGTAGAAGTTCAAATTGCTCTCTCCACCTGTCAAGTTTTGCAGCAGACTTGGGATAATACTTTTTTCACTATACATAAGGTACATCAAGATTTTCTATCTCACTTTGGTGTAACCATATAAAATGTATATATGTAGTCCTTTGGCATTATTGTCAAAAAGGGGGAGAGATTCAGCATAATAAATGGGAGAGTTATCAGTATAAGTGATAGGGGGAGTTAGCACTCATTAGAGTTAGCATGTGTACATAAGTATCATTTTATATACATCATCAAGAAGATATATGTAGAAATGTATACGTAGCAGTTCTACAAAGATGTACATATGTTTTGGCTTATAAGTGTTTTGTCACTAATGCCAAAGGGGGAGATTGTTGGTATTATATTTTATTTGTCATTAGTGACAACACTTATTCAACTATGAATGATTACCAAGTTCATCACTCAGTCTATAGTGTATACCAAGCATTTAGTGGTTACCTTGTAGGTTCATTACTTAATTAGTTCACACTAAGCATTCCTAAAGCTACAGAGTGAATGTTCAATCCAAAAATATCTACCAAGTCTACAGTGTTCACCAACCTTCACAGTGTCTACCAAGTCATCAGTTTGTATGATGGAAGCCAGTGTTTACCGAGTGATTGAAGTTATAATTTTTACCAAGTAAAGCAAGGTAAACTCAACATGTAGTGTCTATCGAGTAACACTACATCTATTGAGTCACCAGTGGTCATTGAGTTCAGAACTACATCGAGTGATTAGTATGGACTGAGCCTTCACTTCTACCAAGTGCATGAAAATGCTGAGTAATGTAGTGGATGCTGAGTATCAAAAGGTCACCGAGTTAGTTCAGTGAACCTGAGTTATTTACTATTGGACCGAATCAATAATGTTTTCTTCACTTGTGTTTTAGCCAACCTTATAATTATAATTATTGGAATGATATATATGTAATGTATGATATCATTTGCCATGCATGGATGATTGAATCAAGGAATAGACATGTAATGTTTTGTGAAGACAAATTGCGAATCAGTAATAGAGTAGAATACTAAACAAGGTCAACAAGGAACAGTAAAGATTCATCAATCACAAGAGGTGATCAGTACTTCAAGGATCTAATCAGCAATCTATTTGTAAGTCAAATCTACTATTTCATCCTAATAGGTGAACCGGTCTCTAAATCCTTTAACAAGGTAGACTTAACAATTTTTTGTAAATCTCTTAACCGAGTGCATACTTCATTGCATGTTTGTAAATCCTCTAACAAGGTGGACCTAGTAGTCCTTTGTGCCCCTAACAGGGCAGATCACTAGAAGTGATCAATGTAAGTCTTAACAGGCCAACTTTATACTGTAGTATTGAAGTTTTGTGGTTATCATCCCCACCCTAGTTTTACTTCCTATTTTGGAAAGTTTCTGGGTAACCAAATCACTGTGTACATGTGTTATGAATGTTTGATCTCTCATACATGTAGTAGATGAGATGAATGAATGATAAATAACATATATGGTAAAAGTGCTAAATTTCTTTAAAGTTTTCAAGTTACTGATTCACCCCTCCCCTCTCAATAGCCTGTCATATCTTGAATATTTCCAACATAATGTAACCCAATTTTATCCTTATTCAACTATAGTAAAATCAAATGAAGAGCACATAGGAAAAACCATGTATTTTTTGTATGCCTACTGGAAATCATGTTTGAGACCAGTATGAAATGATAAAACCTTTGGGTTGGATCTATTGGAAATATTATGATAGGATAAGTTACTAAGAGGGGAGGGGTGAATTAGTAACTTATAAAACTTAATCCTTGATTAGCAATTAATCCATCATGTGTATTCTAGTCTAATTGTATGCATGAGAAACTAAAAACATTAAAGAATAGATAACACTATGACACACAATTTGGTGACCCCAAAATGTTCCAAATAGAAAGTAAAACTTAGGTGGGGATGATACCCACAAGCTTTAGCATTGCAGTATAAAGTTTTCCTGTTAAGCCTTACAATGATCACTTCTGATGATCTTCCCTATTAGGAGAAATAAGGACTGCTAGGTCCACCTTGGAAAATGATTTACAAACATATAATGAAGTATACACTTGGTAAAGAGATTTTCACAAGAGTGTTAGGTCTACCTTGTTAAAGGATTTGATTGATCCACCTATTAGGATGAAATAGTAGCTGATCTCTAATATATAACTTGGTTTGTTGAATGAGATTCTTTTGAGTGTAGAAATCACCTTGTTGTGATAGATAAAACTTTTTTGCTCCTTATACTATTGTAGCCTTTGTAATTTGTTCTTCTCTTTTCTCTGATTGTTACGTTCCATTATGATGTCATACTCCATCCTTTTGATGTGATACAATATGTTACATATATACCAATTTACTTTACGAATTACAAAGTCAGTCACAATACAAGTTTACACAAAATTCACAAAGTTAGCCCAAATGAGGAAACTTAGGTTTTGAAGACTAGCTCAATGAGGCTCTGATACTCGAAATCCACTATCAATGCTTGACATCATCATGCATTTGATAGACGTAGAATTTTAGTCCATAGTGATAATTTTCAAGTAGTCTTGAACTCGGCTTGCATTGGTGACTCAACAAATATTGTGAAACTTGGCATATAAATTGAATCACTTGATTCACACTGCATAGCTTGGTCAATGCTATCATTACAAGCTCAGTATAAATTGAGTCACTTGGTTAACACTTAGTAGCTTAGTTAACACTAGACTCTCATCATAGTAACTACAAACTTGGTAAGCACTACATAACTCAGCTTGCAATGATAAACTCAACATACAATGTTATGCTTAGTTTACACTATTGATCAACAACTTTGTAGTAACTACTCGATGCAAACTGAATACTATCCAAGGGACTTGGTAGCAACTATAGAACTCAGTTGCATCTAAAATGCTTGGTTAGCAATGTTAACTATATAAGATGCTTAGTAGATACTTACAATATGAATAAGTGTATGCCACTAATAAAAAACATGATTTAAATGTCAACAGGATCTCCAATGCCACTCCAAGCCTTAGGTTTGGTCAATTTGAATGCATTATGAAGCACATGTGCAGTATATAAATAATAGGGTGTATGTGCTATTGAGGACATTTTACATAGCCAAAAGAGAGGGAGGGAGGTAGAGAAGGTGATAGAAAGAGAGAGGTAGAAAATAGTATAAAGAGTTGTAGAGAGAGAGAGAGAGAGAGAGAGAGAGAGAGAGAGAGAGAGAGAGAGAGAGAGAGAGAGAGAGAGAGAGCATTTATCTATGATAAAGGACATAGTAAGAGAGAGAGAGAGAGGCGAAGAGAACATGGATAAGATAGAGAGATGAAAAGAGACTAGATAAGATATAGAGAGAGTTGGAGAGAGAGGCTAGGATGGGGAGATAGAGATGGAAATAGACAGTGGATATGATGGATAGAGAGATTAAGAAAGAGAATGGAGAGAGAGGGGGTATAGAATGGAGATAGGAAGAGAGATATTTTAGGTACAATATCTAGATAAGAAGATCAAGAGTTGATAGGATGTAGAGAGAGATTGACCAATTGACAAAGAGATAGAGTATAGGATCATGGATATAGGAAGACATAAAAACCAAGGATTGGATGGAGAGTGATCTAGCAGGGGATAAGAATATAGAGAATGGATGGGAAATATCTAGTAGGGGGGGAGGGGGAGAGAGAGAGAGAGAGAGAGAGAGAGAGAGAGAGAGAGAGAGAGAGAGAGAGAGAGAGAGAGAGAGAGAGAGAGAGAGAATACTCCATGTAGACAATAAGAGGGAGTGTATAGGATGGAGAGTTTGATGGTATAAGATGGAGAGAAAGAGAGTAGGGGATAGGAAGAGAGCCCATGGGGATAGAATAGAGAGAAAAAGAGTAAGGCATAGGAAGAGAGCTTGAGGGGGTAGGATGGAGAGAAAGTGGGAAAGAATGGTATATGATGGAGAGAATGAGTGGATACAATGGAGAAAAAGAGAATAGGGGATATGATGGAGAGAAATAGAGTCAAGGATAGGAAGAGAGAGAGAGAGAGAGAGAGGATAAGATGGAAAGAGACAGATTGGGGGGATAGTATAGAGAGAGTGAACAAGTGATTCATGAAGAGAAAGAGAGAGGATATGATAGAGAGAAAGAGGGTAGGGGATAGGATAGAGTGATTAATATGTGTTTCTATCAGATACAGAGAGAGAGAGAGAGAGAGAGAGAGAGAGAGAGAGAGAGAGAGAGAGAGAGGTGTGTAGGGGATAGGATGCAAAGAAGGGGTACAAAGAGAGAGTGATTGATGAAGAGAAATCAAGAGTGATTGATGGAGAGCAGGAGATAGTGATTGTTGGAGAGAGAATAGGGGATATGATGCATAGAAAGGGGTAGGAAGCTTTTTTAGGGATAGGATGGAGAGAAAGAGAGTATGGAATAGGAAGCGAGAGAGTCTTAGATAGGATATAGAGAGAGTGAGAGACAACAAGATAGGAAGAGAGAAAGAGTGATAGATAGGATGGAGTGAGAGTGAGAGAGAACAAGATAGGAAGAGAGAAGGATAGATATGATAGAGAGAGAGAGTAATGGAGAATGATATAAGATGGAGAGAAAAGGGATAAGGAAGATCTAAAGGGGGTTGGATGGAAAGGAAGGCACACAAAAGGTGTATTTACATAGTGTGATCACACTATGTAAATACACAAAAAATTGCTCAAAGAATAATGTGGCTATTAAGATAGGCCCATATTGTCCATTTTGCAGCTTTTTCTATATTGGAAGTCACAAAATGCTATTCTTGGTGTCGAAAGTACCAAAATCCACCATTTTCTACACTATTTTAGCTATTAATCAACATTGCAGCATATTTGAGGTTAGTGGAGTAATTTTTAAATGTATGTATTGTGATTATAGAGACAAATTGTATTTTGATTTGGCAAGTTGTAGTATATTGTATTTATAGATATCATTGTAATTCATATACTTTCAGGTTTCAATATTCAAAATATTTTATTCCATATATTTGAATAATTTGACATGTATAGATATCATCATTATGCCAAGGAAGAAAGAAAA
This sequence comes from Cupressus sempervirens, assembly GCA_028749045.1. NCBI lineage: Eukaryota > Viridiplantae > Streptophyta > Pinopsida > Cupressales > Cupressaceae > Cupressus > Cupressus sempervirens. The sequence goes on from CM053791.1 coordinate 224,233,280, forward strand.
AATTCAAACCCTAAAAGAAAAGGAGAGGAATTCAGCAATAGAAAGGGAAAAAATGAGAGTATTGCATGAACAAAGAAAATTAGAATCAAGTAATGAAAATATGGCTTTGGAAGAGGAACAAGAACCACCAAAAGAAAGAAACAAAGATATAGAATTGCAGAGACAAAGATAATGAATGAGACTCTTATGTTCAACAAGACAATTGAATTGTGAAGGTATGCCATCTTCCAATATTGTCATATTGTCATCTCATGTTGAAGAGACACTATGCTCTATGTTGGAGGGTGTTCACACTCCATCATGTCATGTTGAAGGCATAACATCAACAAACCACCTAGGTGATATTCAACCTTTTACATCTTATTGCCAAGGATCATCATCTTTGGTTGAAGGTATTCAACTCATGCATAATTATGTTGATGTTCAAAATTTTGAGACCACTGAAGAGATTAGAACACCTTCTACAATTTATTTTAGAAAGCCAAGATATTTGATTGATACTGATACTAATATTTTGCAATCAATGCCTAATAAGATTTCAAAGAGTACTTGTCAAAAAAAAGTTAATCGTGTGTGGAGATTATTCTTTGAAGAATTAAATGTGATCGGAAGATGTCAATTATTTGTTGAAATGATGAGGAATTTAAAATTTAGGCCCATCATAAAGATTATTGAGCTAAGAACAATGGACAAGTCAAATGATAAAAACATTGTAAAGAATCTAATGAGTGCATATATGACAAAGTGGGTTCTAAGTCACACAATAGAGATAGTATTATCACAAAATGCATACATACATCAATAATAGTAAGCACTCAATTGAAGAAAGATTGATGCATTAGAAGTACAAGAAAAATAATGAAAATAGGTAGAGACACTCTAATGAGAGCCATTAGAAGGCAAGAAAGAGTGCAAAATCCAACAAAAAATGAGTTATGGACATTTAGCGGTAGACTACCACCAATAAATAAAAAAATTAGTGAAGATTTGAAATCATTGGTTGAAGATTTTTGGAAGAATAACACATGCATTTTTCCTAATCAAAGAGATGTGGTTAGAAGGAGGATTGACAGTAAAAATAACAATATGCATGTCAAACATTTTTTGGATTCAACTCAGACACAATTCTTTGCAAAATTTAATGGTATGTATCCTCCAATTAAAATTAGTTAAAGATATTTTGAAATGGGTTAACCTTTTTATGTAAGAATAAATCACACACACACAACCTGTTCTTGTAGGGTTCATATGAAATTTTCCAACCATTTTGATGTTTTAAGGCATATATACGTGTTTTTGCATTCTAACTTTGTTGTGTAGGAGTGTAACATTAATGAGCTACCTATATCTTCAAGAGAAATCATTTCTACCATTCTATGTAAAAGAGGGGAGGATCAATTACTTTACAAGTTGTCATGCTTGAATTGTACATGACTCAATTGTTGTGGTTTGCAACATTTATCAACTTGTCAACATATGGATAATACACATGCAATTGGAAATGAAACAACATATTTTGGAAAATATAAGACTATGACATACACTTTAAAAGATGGGAAAGAGGGTAAAATATGTGGTTTAGTGATTGGAAAGATTCTAGTGTATGAGTTCATGAAGATAATTTGTGAAAAATCATCTATGAGTATGCAAGGCATACACATAGGGTGTAATGGTTGGATTTGGAATTCAAGTTGTGCAAGGCCACATTTGTGCTAGATACCATTTTTTTAGTTTAGGAATTCAAAAAGAACTACATACTACAACTAGAAAATGAGGTGCAAGAAAATAATTATAGTTCTCAACATGTTTCCATATTTGTTCATAAAGCATTCATGTATTCACCTACAAGTACAAAGGAGGGCATGAAAATATTGATGGATTATCATTTTTACATTAGTGATCATTGATCACTTTTTATAGAGTTTGTACATAGTTGGTTTCAACTATTTTATGGTGATTTGACTAATAGGGCTTATCATATTGTCAACGCACCATTTGATCAGACAATTGGGGCATCTCAATTCAAGAATGCATGAATACTTTACTAGTCTAGCCATATACATTGGTATATGTGGAATTTCGTAGAGGTTGGTAATGGAAAGAGAGAGAGCACGATGGTGCAAGCACATGTATCAAAAGATCCTTAGCTTGTGAAGACTTAGAGTACAAATATGGAGAAACATTGTTAGATAAAAAAATATCGTTGACTAGTGTAACACTACAATGTGTCTAGTTAAGGAAGGTGAGTCTATAGTTCAAATATTTTTTTTGGTTGATAGAGAATACTAACATTGCACCATATGAGGATTGTTGTACACTAACAAGATCAAGTAAGCTACACTCTTTTAGAAGCTCTGATGCAGGTTCATGGAGTATCTGCACAAAAAAAATGACATGCTCTTTTTGATCATATTGAGATGAATATGTCAATAGATGTGAGTCGACTAAATGGGTGGATGAATGAAATTTACGAGTTTTGATTTTACTTTACACCTATCATCCCCCACAAGAATTGGAAATGGTAGAGATGGAATCATCGATTGACTTTATTCGCTTGTCTGATCTAGTCCAACTAAGTTATATATATCAATGTAAATTTAATATGTAACTTTGTACTTTTAGCTAACTAATTGGTAAAATAATGAGCATGTTATGTTTCTATTATTTTAGGTCATCTTTTTGTTTTACTTATACCTAAAGACAATGAAGAAGGGACAAATTATTATTTGTGTCATTATGTCTAAGAAAAACATAATTGAATCACTTAGTTATAGACATTGAAGCTTTAGAATACCATATAGGTGCATTGGTTGTAACTGGTACATGGCTTAGCTGATATGGTATAAAGAACCCTAGCTCATGGTTATTTAAGGATTGGAAAATAGATAGGAATATTCTTCATTAATCAAACCTTTTCATTGCATCATATGTCCACTTAATCAAATATGGAGAAAAACTAGATAATAAGACTCTTTAGAAGGTTTACGAGTCGGACCATGAGGCAATGCCTGAGACAATAAAGGGTAGAGTAGATCCAGATGGTTCATTGTGTTAGATGTAATTACAAAATTATGTGATTAACAAAGTTTTTAAATTTCATATACTTTTTTGGGAGAGACCAAAGGTTTTCTCTCCTTAGCTCTTTCCTACCGGTGCCTTAAACAAAACTAAGTTGTAAAAAGACATTCATGTCATTAATATAAAGAGATGAATATTATTGTAATTTTGTAACCAACATTCCATTCTATATATTTTTGAAATATATTCATTACATTGATAGTAAGACATTCATTTCACTTTGATATGTAAATAACTCCATCATGCAGAGTAGGATATGTTATTTCATGTGTTAAAATGTTTTGATATCATTGAGTGTAATAAAGGCCTATTATGCACAGTAGAAATTTGCTAAATGAAGCATCGTTAAATCTATCTAAGTATTAGGCATGCTTTCATGCATGTCATACCTAGGTGTGCACAAGATGCACTAAGTCAAACCAAACAATTACTTTTGAAGGGTGATATCTTGGACTTCATGAAAATTACCAAAGTTCCATGAAGTGCACAAGTTAGTTGTTCCCAAGGCACAAGTGCATGTAGCTCCATTTTTTGATGGTCCTCATAGTTTGGTTTTGGTGTACAAATTTAAGTTGACAAAAAAATATTTCTTTTTTATGCAATGGAAAGTTGCTAAATGGAGTATTGTTCAATCCATTTGTTGTGGTACCATTCTATTAGCTCTGTTAGGTCTAGTTGGTTGAGTAAATACTTGGGGACATCCTATTTTTCTCACTAAGCATCACAAATTTTTTTGTGCATGTCATACTAGGTGTCCCCAAGATTCACTAAATCAAACCAAACAACAATTTTTGAAGGGTGATATGATGGACCTCATGAAGGTTATAGAAGTTTTGTGAAGTGCACAAGTAAGGTGTTCTCAAGATGTAAGTGTGTGTAGCTCCATATTTTGATGGTCCTCATGGTTTGGTTTTGGTGAACACATTTTAGTTGAGACCAAATATTTCTTTTTTCGTACAGTGGAAAGTTTCTAAATGGAGCTTCTTTCAATCTATTCATCATGGTACCATTCTGTCAACTTCATCAAGTTCAGTTGGCTAGGTAAATACTTGGAGATATCCCATTTCTCTTAACAAGCATTGGGAAATATTTTGTGCATGCCATACCTAGGTGTCCTCAAGATGCACTAAGTCAAACCAATGAACAATTTTTAAAGACTGATATCTTGAACTTTGTGATGATTACCAAAGTTTTTTGAAGTGCACAAGTAAGGTATTCCCAAGTTGTAAGTGTGTGCAGCTCCATTTTTTGATAGTCCTCATGGTTTCATTTTAGTGAACACATTTCAGTTGACACAAAATCTTTCTTTTTTTTCACAGTGGAAAGTTTCTAAATGGAGCATCTTTCAATCCATTTGGCATGGGAAAATTCCATCATCTCCATTAGGTTTGGTTGACTAGGTAAATGCTAGGGGACATCTCATTTTCCTCACCAAGAATAGGGAATGCTTTCATGCATATCGTACCTAGGTGTCCTTAAGAGCTTGTGAGCATTGCACCATGAGTGTTGGTCATGTGGGAATATACAAAGCACACAAACTATTTGAAAAATTCCTTCAAAGAACATGAACTTCATGGAAGAGGAGATGACATGTTGAGAAGTGTTTGAAAAATTTCTCCAAGGAAATGAAGGAGCCATGGGTGATGCATCCGAATTATTTGATAGAATGTGAGGAGGAATGAATAATCCTTGATGATAGAGTTAAAATTTAAAGAGTATTTATTTAATAACCTTCAAATAAAATTTAAAGAAATGGAATTGATCTCCCTTAGTAATACATGTGAAAAATATGGAATCATGCATACCACTAGAATTTAAAACAAGAGAAGGACATTCACCATACATTCAAACCATTCATGTAGCACTAGACACAAATTTTAACAAAGAATTCAACCAAAATAAGGGTACTAAACTTTGTAAACTATTGATCTCTAAATGCACACACATTCCCATAGGTCTAACACAATATCCATTGTGAAATTTCTTAATTTACCAAAATATTATATCTTAAAATTCACAATTATTAAATCTGAGAATTGAATCAACTAATCGTATTATACATGAATCAAATCCAATGTGATAAAAAAACTCAAAGTTCCTTTTATAAGGTCTAATAATGCCAATGTCCAACAATCTCATACAATATCATATAATGTCATACATCGATAATCAGAAACATCATAACCATATGTCTAATAATTTCATATATGAAATATATATGAAAAATGGCATACGTGAAAAAAAATACAAAATGTATATCCAATAATACCATATAGGCATAAAATGTAAATCCCTAGATATCTATTCTTTCTTGCTAGGGGAAGAAAATAAATCCCTAGCTATCTTCAATTGCCAAGAAGAAGGAGATGTTGTAGATGATGGGGTCTTCTTAACATGCTCACAAGTGTGTTGGTCTGGACCCTTGTGTAACTCGACTTGTTACAATCAAAAGTATATATGAATCAATAACTATTATACATCATAAATGAAATATACATACAATATAATAAAACATTTTCTTACTGCTAGCTAATAATCCCAATCTACATCCACCTCATGGGCACATGGAGAATCATGAGTACTAAGACCCTACAATAATCATCAAATTTATCACTTGATTATACTTATGAATATCATATCTAATTTAAATGCTAACTAAATTTTAATGTAAACTCTTTCATACCTCAATCAATGGCTCAAAACTAGCAATAGGAGTAGTAACTCCCTAATCAATACAATGATGAAGATGTGGAGAAGTCTCTTATGTCATTAGCTGAAAATGATTGAACATGAGAATAAAATGGAGTTATTGAGAATACATATTTTCTTATGCCACATTATCAATTAAAATATTTGGGTACCTATGTGAATGTAGCACATCATCCTTCATTGTGTGGTGTCAATCCCAAAGGTACAACATTTACATATTGTGCATGTATTTAAATCTATTAGAAATCACAAATTAATCACATTCATGCGAAAAATAATTTACTAGATAGACATAGAAATTAAAATGCATTAGAATATGTGCATACTTCTAGGGAAAATGAACTCATTTGAAAGCCAAGTGACCCAAAATCAACTTCATCATGACCACTTTGACTCTGCATATGATCATATAATAAGCCAAATAAGTAAATTATTCATTCATTCACTTATTAAATAAACATATTAAATTGAATCAAATTAACATGCAAATGAATATACCTATACATGACTGATATCATGCCCACTCTCATAGTCCAATGTGAAAGTTAGTGGTCCAGCACAAAACGAACTTGGACGGATATAAGTTTTGAGTTAACCTTTGATATTATTATGTCATAAAAAATTGTATTAATTAAATTAATACATTGATACACATGTAAGGAAACTTGCAAGAAAGAATAAATCTGTTTCCACATAACCCATAATAAACCTGAAATAAATATGTAATTTAAATCCACATGCAAGATAATAGACAACATACCCACAAAAATTGTGACACAAGATATACCCTAGGAACCCTCATTCAAGGAAAAAGCTAGCCTCCAAAAAGCATCCATCACCATATGTATTATTCAGCAAAAAACATCATTGCAATGCAACCATGGAAACCTTCAAAGCCATAGCCACTACCATGCAATTCATGTGAACAAGCATGAATCCACACATCTCATGTCACAAATGCTCCCTTGGATGACATGTCAAGCCTTATCCTACTCAACTCTTTCCATTTTTTCATTTTGTCTTGTCACACCAACAACTACCCTTGTGGCTACTTATATAGTAGCAAGTCCCACAAAACCACCAAGTGGTAGTACGTAAACCATGTGCTACCTAACCTCTTGAACCCACATTTAATATTGGAAATTTAATTATTTTCTCCAATATTAAATAATTACATGAAATATTATCAGAATGTTACAATACAACTCATCAAGTATATCCAACCGAAATCTTTACATGTTGCACATCCATCTGGGTGCAATATTATATATATAAAAAAAAAATACAATATAACAATATTATGCAATATGTGCAACACCCATTATCTCAACAATATCCCACTTGTATACATTGCATGGGGTCAATTTGTAGCCACATAAATGAACAAGGAAACAACCCCTCCCAGCACATCCACCATCATGGATCAAAGTAAACGATGGGCTCCATCCTAGTACTTGCAAAAAAATCAAAGTATCCAATATCTTAAATACGAATGATCTCACCTCCTATTATGCCACTTCCACCAGACATACAAAGAAGTCATCCAAAGAGAAAGCCACCTAACCTGTCACATTAGAATATCATAAACTCTTGTACCAACTAAAATGCCAAGAAAAAAAACTTGATCCAAAGGTAATCACATGTATCTATAGTTGTTAAAATATCCATATCTAAAATAGCACCCACAACAAGTGCCAAACCCATCGAACTATCCATACCTCCAAAGGCATACCAAGTGAATTTCATATCATCAAAATGTAGCCAATCTATAATCTACAATCACAAGCCTCAAGAGAAATACCTATCAAATATATACCAAGAAGCTCCAACTACAAAAGATAATGTCAAATCTATAACTAGTCAACTACAACATCTTAAAGAAGTGAATCCATGTAGTCTCAAGGATGCCCACAACACATGAACCAATAACCTACAAGAATAATTCTCATAAAAAATCTCTAACATTCTCCCAAGCTCTCCACAACCAATAGAATTAAGAGATAAAGGATTAACCATGTCACCTCTCACATGACATACATGAACACAAACTGGTGATCACAATCTCTAACCAATCTCAAATCTAATGTAAGTGAAACCAAACATCTAAGAAGATAACCAAGACCAAACAAAAACCATGCAAATCATAACTTATATGATGTCCTTCTACACACACCTCTAGATGTAAACTATGCAAGTATGATCTTCTCCATAAAACCCCAACCAAGAAGCCTCAACAACACCCAAACCATATCATATAACTGATCATGGATGTAAGCCTCTCACAAGAAGATCAAACTCATAAACCATTCTTAAATCAAGGAATAACCATTCCTTATCCAAAGAATATGCCCAATATAAAACCATCTCCCAAACTCGACTAGCATAACAACATATGCATGTGGATATAACCAATACTAAACAATCTCTCAAATGAACCGTCTAGAACTAACACATGTAACATAACTCAAGATCCATATCCATGAAAGATAAGCATAAACATAATGCACTTGAGAGAAACAATGAGCTATAACTCTCAACTAGAAAATTGCCAATTAGACCAAGAGTGAGGAATGAGAATGCTCATCAAGATATCCAAGTCTCCAACCAAGACTCATGTAAGAACAATCTCCTCTCAAGTCCATATCAGGTGAATGCCCCTCAGACTTCTTGCTGAAGCAAAACAACTATCCCAATAAATACTTCTCTAATAAAAGAGAAATCAAAATCACCACCATCTCTAAGAATCCATGAGCACTTGTAAATAATCAATCCATGCCAACTCCAAATGCAACATAGCAATATCATGAAGTATCCAGCTTATGATCAATATACTTAATACTAAGAAACTAAACCAAGATCAATGTCAAAGTTCCAACCATGGCTTTAGGAACATAAACATGAAAAAATTATCTAACCATCTCAACCAAAGAGATAACACACTCCATATAAAAATACTATAACATGTCAACTTTAAATGTGTATCAAGAGTATACCATGACATAATAATGAAACCATCCTAACACTGAGGATAACATGTCAAATGAAAGCATAAACCACACTTTTACTAAGAACCCCATTAAATCCTCAAGATGCAACCATATCCACACACTATAAAGAAAAAACATCTCCACACACCATGATGATAACCAAGAACCCCATGAGTCCTCAAGATCTAACCATCTTCACACACCATGAAGAAAACTAGTGCACCATAAAAATGTCAAAGATGCTTCTGCAACAATAGGATCTAACACAAACCTCCAACATCTACAAACACTCAATAAATATATCAATGCCAAAAAAATTTCATTGAGCCATGGTATTGAGAAATCCATGGCATCATAAAATCAATCTCCTACATGAAGATTCTCTAGGTCTACACTTACACAACCAAAGTGTTAGTACCAAGTGAACACCAAGATATCCAAACCAAGAAGACACAAACCAAACAAGAAAATAATTATGCATTTCCACCTTATCAATATCACAAGATCTTTCTAAAATATGTATCCAAGCTATCCATGATATCATGATGAAAAAACCATCCTCTAACCATGAGAATCAACCAAGGCATCAAATAATCAATGAACTCAAAGTGCACATAACGAGCTTCTCAAAAGAAACCAAATAACCATGATCCTGAACCAAGAAGATATACCACCATAGCCAAATTAGGAATCCAAACCAATCAACATCAAGGATATACCTATCTATCCAATCATGTCATGCCAAAATCTATGGCACCACAATCAAATTCATGAACCAAACATCTAACTCTCAATATGTCCAACCTATCAACATAAAATAGTCAATCAAAATCCTCCACCATGATTATAATTTTTAACAACATCTCATCCCTTCTACATGAAGAAAAATAAGAAAATCATGTGAATTAGGGCATAGGCAACCCGAATCCAAGCCACAAATCTGAATATGCACCAATAATGAAAGATTAATAGATAAATAAAACCCATAACCAAGATATAAATGTAACCTATAAGTATAGACTGCCTACAAGACTGCACAACATGTAGACCCAACAAGTCATCATAGATATCCAAACTAAATCCTGATAACTATATCATCATGAGGCCAATCTAAAATATGAACTAAGTATAAAATGACATCAAATCTTAAATCACTAAAATATACAATGTTATAAACTCACAATGCTACCATAGTCAATATATACCATAAATTGTTCACATTAATATATCACTAAATAAATCATACCAAACCTACACCAAATTTGAACCAATGTATAGAGCTCTCCAAGAGCTTTCTATTTACTACTCGAAGTCCAAAATCCAATTTTGTATGCCCAAGTCATTGCATAATTTGTGCTCAAAATAAGAAAAATCTAAATATTAGGCTTTTAAAACTTGACAAAATGTAAAAATCATAGAAGTAAACCTACACCAAGTTTTAGTGCTTTGAATTACCTTTACAACACCTATAAGAAGTTTGAAATCTAATATCCTAAGAGAAAATTACAGTTGTTTTACTAAGACGATTTTTTTATCATTATCACTATGATTTTTTATTTTTTATTTTTTATTTTTGTGATGAAAATTATGATGAGATTAAATTTGAAAGCTATTATAGGATGAAACTAAAAAAATCTCTCATTTCCTCTAAACATGTTCAAACTAGGCCATCTTATTTATCAAAATTTATGAAAATGTGGACATGGATCCAATGGTGAGGCCTATTTTTACCTAAGAGGTCATTTCTGCAAGCTCCCCCCTAAAACTCTCATTTAAATGAAACATTCAAAAAATCCATTTGTTCAACAATTTCACATGCCTAAAATCTACCAACATCCCATCATAACAAAAAACCCAAAACCCTCAGATCTATAATAAACAACTCATATATGTTGCCCTTTCTTTTATCCTTTCATGCATTCCCATGGATTCAATCTAGGGTTACAATAATAGAACCATAACTTTGATACCACTTGTAAGGAAACTTGCAAGAAAGAATATAACCATTTCCACATAACCTATAATTTATTTGAAATAAATATGCAATTGAAATTTACATGCAAGAGAATAGACAACCTGCAAAAAATTGTGACACAAGATATACCCTGGGAAACCCTCATTAAGGGAAAAACTGAACCACCAAAAAACATCCATCACCATGTATTATTAAAAAAAAAACACCATTACAATACAACCATGGAAGTCTTCAAAGACATAGCCACTACCAAGCAACCCATGTGAATAAGCATGAATCCACACATCCCATGCCATGCTTCCAACCTTCAAAAATTCTCCCTTGGCTAACCTATCAAGCCTTGTCTTACTTGACTCTTTCCCCTTTTGCCTTTTGTCTTGTCATACCAAACCACCAAGTGGTATTACATAAACCATGTGCTACCTAACCCCTTGACCCCACATTTTATATTGAAAATTTAATTCTTTTCCCCAATACGAAATTATTACATGAAATATTATCATAATGTTACAATATAGCTCATCAATTATATCCCATGGGAATATTTAAATGTTTCACATCCATCTAGGTGCAACATTACATAATAAAATAAAATAATACAATATTACAATATTATGCAATGTGTACAACACCCATAATCTTAACAACATACTTGTGGGGTCATCAACATGGTCTAAAATGAAGCTAAGGGATTAGTTCTAGTGCCAACAACACTGTGGCTTTGATTTTTGAACAATGTCAAGCTATAGTAATTTATTACTCATTTGCGTACATATGAGATGTGATCAAAATAGTTTAATTTATAAATATTTATACTTACTTATGTATCAATGCCAAATGTGCATAGAGATCCACATGACATACACATGTGACCACTAGTGTGACAGGGCTCATCTACAACCAAATGAGAGGCATAATGAACAAGGCTCTAAGTCAAAGCTTTAATAGAGCCTAGATTGTTGACCTCTATGTGTTTCTTTATAATAGATGGAATAATAACATGATCCACTTATCTCTTTCCAATAGGTGCCCTAACAACATTAGGGTCATGAAATTCCCTTGGGCTATCAAATGATGACCCTCCACCTCTACCTTGAGAAGGAAGAATATCAAAATAATTGGGGATCTCCCCAAGGAAAAACTCACAATATAATTTACTTAAGAAATACTTTGGAACCTCATGATTGTTACAAGGAGGGCCATCAAACAATATCCACCATCTATCTCAAAAGTTATTTTTAATACTTCCATAAATGTATCAATGGATGGGAAACCTTTTAGTTGTAGTTCTCAATGTGTCTTGATCTTTAGGAATTTTTATTAAAGTTGATATGTCATCTTTGGTAATCTTCTTATTTTTTACATCTTTATATGTCAATTTATCAGCATAATATATTTTTTGTTCTCTTTTATTATGCCATGGATTTAGTTAACCACTAATAGATGTTACTTGACCCACAATGGTCTCAAGGGATTGTGCCAATAATATCTTACTAAGATTATTATGAAGTGAACCCTTCAACCTCATAACAATTGTTTCTAACTTCATTTTTCCTCTTCCAATTTGATTCAAAAAATATTCTTGGGTTCCTAGAGGAGGTCTTTCTATTGGTGGAGGGGTAAAAGTACAGATCTGTGTCACCACTTATGATACCAAAACTTGTTTTGGTCAAATCTCATTTCTCTATCAAAACTCAAATTTTTTCAAAAACTAAAAATACCCTTTCATATATCTCAAATTCAATATCATCATTACATAAATTTTGAGTGTTTTGATTAGTTACAATATGTTATAATCTCATAATATTATAAGTCAATATTTCAACATTTTAGAAGATGTTCCCTCAAAAAAGGAAAAAAAAATAGTAAATCATATCAAAAAAGTTTAAAAATTATATTTATCTCTAGAGGAGAGAATTCTCTTCATGAATATGTAATTTTTTTTCAAGAAGGTATAAATTTGATAGGGAAGCTTTGACGGGAGGAAAAAATTGTTGGATTTTGATAAGGTCAAACTTGAGTACTTATAACAAAGAAAATATACATAAAAAATAATTTTTTTTTTGTTCACTAGCTATACATGTCATATATATGATATTTGTAAATTAGAACAAAAAAAATGATTTGCATATACTTGTTTGATGGAAACTACATGCTATATTTTTTACAGTTAAAAAAGGGACTTCAAAATAAAATAAAATGAATAAATTCTTACTCAAAATAATTATAAAACTCATAGGCATAAAATTGATCAAATTCTACACATTTCATTAGTTTACATCATCTTCATTTATTAAATACAAATACCATTTTTTGTTGTCATTAATGTTGAACTATCACATTCTAATATCTCGTTTCTTTATAAAAGGTGACACAAGTTTGTGCTTGTACTCGAAGGTCATAGAAGTGGTTGTTCTTCATTTTGAGGGTTTTTAGGCTCATCCTATGAAGGGTTTGGTTGATTAGGTGTTTGATTGTTCACAAGTGGACTAGGCGGTGGATTCTCTACATTACTTGATAACTAAACAAATAGTATTTTTTAAAAACTAAGAAAACCCAAATAAAATTAAGAAAAACCATTAAAAACCACAAAATTTAACAACAAAAGAGGTTAAAATTCATACCTCCTTGAGAATTTTGGGATTTCTGATGTCATGGAGCCATATCTCATGAAAATTGGGGTTAAAAAAAGGGCAACAATAGGGCATATGTGCTCCTTGGAAGAGAAAGAAAATGCCAAAGCAATGGAGAGAAAATCAATAGAAATAAGGAATGGGTCTCATGTTTTTTTTTTTAAATATTAAACTTTTCAACAACGCGGTCACACTATAATGCAGTTTTTCTATAGTGAGATCATGCTACTTAATTTATTATTTCTAAATAGCATGATCACACTACTAATTTCATGAGCCATGGGCTCGTGCTGTCCAAACCATAGCATGATCAAACTATACCTTAGACTATTTAAAAAAAAAAAAAGTGGCATGTTTTTGGTCCACAACTTTGTGCACTTACCCAAATACAAATTTTTTTCCATGTTATTACTCTTAAGTATAGGGCTGCCAACATGATCATTCACATCAAAAATTTGACTAGAAGTGTTAATAAAGATGATGATAGAGATACATGAGACATTTCAATGGCCTTTTGTCTTGATATTCTCAGTTGTATCTTCAAAAACAAAAACAAATTTCTTTATTCTATTCCTAAGCTCGTGAATGATAGTTAGAAAAGACTTCCAGAGGTAATGCTTTGATCTTAGAAAATCTATAATGTAGTAATGTCTTTTTAGGGGAACAAGGCACTTGGTTCAAATGGTTTCCCCATATTTTTTTAATAAAAAATATGTCATATCATTAGTAGGGATTTCTCAAATAGTGTTAAGGAGCTCTATGACTCTATAAGCCTACTTAAAGAAATAAATTCTACCTTCTTGGTGTTTATGCACAAGATAATTAGTGTTGACTCTGTCAACCACTTTTGACCTATTAGTTTATACAATCCTTTATAAAAGATCATTTTCACTATTAAAATAATTAACTATATTCATACATAATCCATCTCATATCTTAGATCTCACAAAAAATTAACTTGTATTGCTAAAATGAAATCTATCTAATAATAACATCCATGAAAATATAAAATCATAACACAATGATTTTGGTAACCCAAAAACACTTCAAGTTGAAGGTAAAACTAGGGTGGGGATGAAACCCACAAATATTTACTACTACTACAAAAAAGTTCTCCTATTAGGGCTAAAATTTGATCATATCTTATGGTCTACCCTATGAAGAGTCTTCTCTATTATAATATTTTAAGACTATTAGGTCTTATCTAGTTAAAGGATTTTACACTTACAATAAAGTAAGGACTTTGTTAGGAGTTTTAAAATGAGGTGTGTTCGAACCACTCTATTAAGAGATTTTTCCTAACTCAATCTACAAAAATTGATTTAGTAGCTAATCATTTTTTCCCCCCTGAAAGCTACTTGTAGATCTCCTCTCTTCAAAATCTCAATTTGATTTCCTTATCTGATATGCTCTATTCTATCTTTGATTGCTAGGTTGCTCTATTTGAATTTCTTTCAAACTTATCCTTCTTTTTTCTATGTACTAAGCTTGTTCACTCCTTCATGTTGCCTTTCACATATATCACTATTCTTATATCTAACCTTTATTAAATAGATATCATAGATAGTTCTATATCTTAATTAATGATTCATATTTCATTTTTTTTCTATTTTACCCTTTTGATTTTCTAATTGGTTAATATGCTATTCTTGGGATTAATGCTTTCTGAAAAATTGTGTAATCTTGTCCATAATAATATCTATAATCTTTAAATATCATTTCAAAGTTAGATAAAATTATTTACATAAGTATTTGTGCAATTACAAACTCATATGTTAAAACTAGTTTACTTGGCACTTGAATGTTCTAAAACTCTATCATAACTGACATTCATGCTATCACTCGGCTTCTATATGCTCGACATATACTAAATCAAATAGCATTAATTGGCTTTAAAAATACTTAATCTCTTCTGTGTTACCCACCTTGTATGCTAACTCAGTCTCTATTGGGTTGCTCAATGTTGTTTAGTGTGGAGTCTAATCAGTCCCCAAGTGGGAGATTGTTAGTTTGTGGTGACTAGTCAAGAAAGTACTGTACATACTTCATAAATTCTTTGGGCCATGGCTAATGTTGTGGATCACATATGGCTGACATTTTGTAACCCTAAAATGGCATAAAATACCTATATAAAAGGACTTAGGGTTAGATTTTTTTTTATTATGGGTATGTGCAAGATCATGGTGTGCCAAAAAGTGGCGATCTGAAAAATTTGTAGTTCTAAAATATCTCAAACCATTTCAAAATCTATTTCAACTTTTTTCCCACCTACCCTAATACTAAATGAAAACAATAAATATCTTTATAAGATCTACTATATTTTTTGATACCAAACCTATATTGTCAACTTTAAAAACATTCTAAAAATGTGGCTTTGGCCTATTTTTATGTTATTTTTACTTCAAACATGTAACTGATGACTTTTCTTTCACAAAATTTGATGAAATGAAAAGGGTTTCTTAAGAATGTTCTTATATTTTCATAAATGTAAGGTTTATCAAATTATGTGTTTGGTAAGTAATTATTACTTATTTTCTAATGGAGTTACGTATAAAGTGCTGACTAACACATTACTTGAAAAAAAACTATAACTTCAAATGGTACAACATTTTTTAAATCCAAAAAATGCATCACATTCTATGTTTCTTCTCTTATAAGGAAAGCAAATGAAATATTAGATTTTGTAGAGTTTTGAATTAGTTAAGGTGGTCAGACGCTAGAGTTTTTTAATTCCAAAAATACTAAAGTCACAAATTAATTGTTAATTATTTATTTAGAATAAAAATACCCAAATATATGTGTCACATCTAGGCATGAGTCTACTACTTATATATAGAATATTATTAAAAAATATTATCATTTGATTTTGATTAAGGTGGTCAAACATACGTCTACTTCTTCTTTTTGTTTTGAAATTTTTCTAATATTTTATTAAAATTCAAAATTTTAACCAATCAATTTGTATTTTTTTGAGATAAGTCCTCGTAGTTTAGAAATTAGATTCAATTTTCTAGAGATTCTTTTCTCTAATTTTGTTGATATAAAGTTAATAACAAGTAGAAAATTGCACGTCAAGTTGACATAACCCTAATTTTTTGATTTTTTATTGCCACTTAAGAGCATAGTTTGGTTGACCATGATCCTGCACATACCCTTATTATGTTATGTTATGATGCAAAATTGGTTCTTGTGGTGGTATTAAGCTATAAGGGATTATAGATTGTAATTAGGTTGTAATCACTGGATTGTAATAAGATTGGACTTGCTATTTTGTGGATGTAGCCCAGGGATTGGGTGAACCACATTAAATCTTGGTGCCTTTTGTTCTTTTCTATGTGTTCTATTATTTTTTGTTATTGGTTATCTTTGCATGTAATTGTTATTTCTACCCATGGTTTTATCCTAACAAGTGGTATCAGAGCCTAGTTGTTTTTCAATTATCCTCTGCAAGAAAGTCTCATAGTTAAGTGAGAGTCTCATGGTTTAGTGGGAGCAATGGCAGATGAGGGTAAGCTGAGGGTTGATAGGTTTAATGGGTAGAACTTCTAGTTATGGAAGATGCAAATGGAAGACTATATTTATCAGAAGGATTTATGGAAGCTGTTGGAGGGCAAAGCCAAGAATTAGGGATCTATGTGATGCAGGAGCATCCAAAGGTATAAGGGCAATCCTGTGTCACCCAAAAAATGTACTTAGAATTAGTTTCTATTTCATGCGTTTTCATTTTTGGATACTCATTTGGGTCAAATAAAGGTTTCAACTCTCACAATTCCACTATCACTGTTCTAGGATAGAGTATTTGAACACCTTGGGATACGTGTAAATGTCAAAAAAATAGGAATATGTAATTGAGCCATCATTTTGGTGAGCTAGAAGGTGTAAATTTGTTGGATGATTTTAATTATAATTTAGAGCATTCCAGAAAAATAATTAGGTCAAAAGACCCACAGTTTGAAAGTTATCACAGTTTATTTGTTTCTAGAGACCTCCTAAGAATGCTTCAAAGTCAGGTTAGGGGCATTAAATGACCTTGAATAGGGCCAAAAAATTGGGGATGAGTGATACTTGTCCATAGGGCTATAGAGCACTTTGAGAGCTTTCTAGAAATGTAAACAGTTCATCAATCAGAGCTACGGTTCAAAAGTTATGCCTCCCAGAAGTTCAGTTACCACTTTTGGATTCTTCTAGTTTTGCGCCAACTTCTAACGTGGCTTTTGGAGTCTTCTATTTTGTTGGTGGATGCCAACTAGCACTTTCTAGAATGTACTTCGAATCCTTAACCCTTTGGGGGTCTATTTAAGGACATTTCTAGCATTATAAAAGGCAGTTCGGAGTGGAGTTTGAGAGGAGGTACTAAAAGGAGTAATTATCTCTAGACTTATACTGTTGTAAGACCTTGTGGCATGTTTTGAAGTCTATTTTCTTTGCACTACGTGTACTAGCATATTTTTACAGTTAATAAAATTTTCCCTTTCCTATTGTGTCCATTCTATGCTTGGGTTGTGTCTCCATCACTATGTCCAATGATGAATGAGATATTTTGGATAGAAAGGCACTGGGAAGCATTTGATTATGCCTAGCACCATCAGTGGCATTTAATATTAAAAAAGCAAAGATGACAGAAGAGTTGATGAAAACCCTAGTGATACTGTTTGAAAAGCCCTCTGCTTCAAACAAGGTATTTCTCATAAAGCATTTATTTAATATGAAAATGATAGAAGGTGGATCTATTGCAGATCATTACTATTACTATTACTATTGAAAATGAGTTCAATACTATTACTAGTTAGTTATCTTCTATGGGTATCAATTTTGATGAAAAAATTAGGGCTCTCTTGATTTTGTGTTCTTTGCCTAAAATCTGGAATGGCTTGGTAATGGTTGTGAGTAATTTTGTTCTTAGATCTAATACCCTAAAATGTGAAGACGTGATCGATGTTGTTTTGAGTGAGGAAACTCGTAGGAAATCCTGAGGTGGATCTATGTCAGGAAGTGCTTTGAATGCAAAAAGTAGGGGTAGAACAACAAAGAGAGGAAATAACTCTGGAAATAATGAGAAGTCAAGAGGAAAGTCAAAGGAGAAGAGGTCTCAATTGAGAGGACCAAACAATTGCTATTACTATGGGAAACCAGGTCATAAAAAGAAAGATTGTTGGAATCAAAAGGAAAATGAAGGAGATAAATCAGATGGAGACAAGGAGACAAATGTGGTAAGTAACAAATCTGAAGAGGATGCTTTGCTTTTGTCTTTAGAAAGTGTTGATGATTCATGGGTTTTAGATTTTGGTGCTTCATTTCATGCCACACCTCATAGAGGTTATTTCATTGATTATGTCCAAGGGGATTTTGGGCTTGTTTATTTTGGGGATAATGAACCTTGTCATATTGTTGGAAAGGGAAAAACTAAAATTAAGTTGCAGAATGGGAATCATTGGCTACTACATGAGGTAAGACATGTTCCAAGGCTGAGTAGGAATTTAATTTCAGTAGGGAAACTTGGTGATGAGGGTTGTGTAGTTACTTTTAATGATAAAAATTCGAAGGTTTCAAAAGATTTCCTAGTAGTAGTAAAAGGTGTGAAAGTAGGCACCTTATATCTTTGTATAGGTCATATTGTTCCTTCTACTTTGATTGTTTCAGAGAAAAATGAATGTTCAGGAACAATTGCTATAGTTGAGTAGGGAGAACAAATAGTTGTTGTAGATTCTGATACAGTGATGTGGCACAATAGACTTGGGCACATGAGTGAGAAAGGTATGAAAGTACATCATTCAAAGAAAGTTTTACCAGGTTTGAAATGTGCTAATATAGATTTTTGTGAAAGTTGTGAATATGGAAAACAAAAGAGAGTGAGTTTTGTAAAGATTGGGAAGGGAAACAAAAAGGAGAAATTAGAGCTTATGCATACAGATGTATGAGGATTGGCTTAGGTATCTTCCCTTGGTGGCTCTCATTATTATGTTACATTTATTGATGGTGCAGCTAGAAAAGTATGAGTTTATTTCCTTAGACAAAAATTTGATGTATTTCAAACTTTTAAGAAATGGAAATGCTTGGTTGAAAATGAGACTGGTAAGAAATTAAAATGTCTCAAATTTGATAATGGTGGTGAGTATTGCATTCATGAATTTGAAGATTATTGTTCCACTAATGGTATTCATAGACAAAAAACTATCCCAAGGACTCCATAAGAAAATAGACTGGCTGAAAGCATGAATAGGACTATAATGGAGCGCAGAAGGCGCATGAGGTTGCATGTTGGGTTGCCCTTACACATGTGGGCAGAGGCTATCAATACTACTATATATTTGATTAATACAGGTCCCTCTACTTCTTTGGGCTATGGTATTCTAAAGGAGGCATGGATTGGTAAGAAGGTGAGTTATTCTTTTCTAAGACCTTTAGTTGTGAAGATTTTGCTCATATAGACTCTGAAAATAGAACCAAGCTAGAAGCTAAATCAAAGAAATGTGTCTTTGTTGGATATGGCATTAATGAATTTGGTTATAGGCTTTGAGATTTTGAAAATCATAAAATTGTAAGAAGTCGGGATGTCATTTTCAATGAGAAAGTGTTGTATAAAGATTTGTTGTACCAACATGAGAAAAAAGAAGATGATTATGCAGTGCTGGATGATACTCCAAAAGCTAATGTTCTAGCCATTCCTCATGATGTACAACAATCGCAACAACAAATACCACACACACCAGTGAATGTTAGATGGTCAACAAGGCAAATTAGACCTCCACAAAGATTTTCTCCCTCTTTGTATTTTATTTTACTTACTGATGTTTGTAATCCTGAAAGTTATGATGAAGCTATGCAGGTGGATACTAAGATTCAGTGGGAGTCTACAATGAAAGATGAAATGGACTCTTTGCTGAAGAATAAGACATGGGATTTGTGCAAGTTGCTTGCAGGTAAAAAGGCTTTATAGAATAAGTGGGTTTATAGGTTGGAAGAAGAGGAAGGAGGTAGGAAAAGATTTAAGGCTAGGTTAGTTGTAAAAGGATTTTCATAGAAAAAAAGAATTGATTTTGATGAGATATTTTCTCTTGTTGTTAAAATGACTTCTATCCATATTGTTTTAAGTCTTGTGGCTACTGAAGATTTGCATTTAGAGTAGTTGGATGTTAAAATATCCTTCCTTCATGGTGATTTTGATGAAGAAATATATATGGCTTAGCCATGGGAATTTGATGTCAAAGGTAAGGAAAACTTAGTATGCAAATTGAAGAAAAGTTTATATGGCTTGAAGCAAGCACCTCGGCGATGATATCTAAAATTTGATAGGTTTATGCATGAGCATGGCTATAACACGTGTCATTTAGATTATTGTGTTTATTTTAAGGGGTTGGATGATGATAGCTACATTATTTTATGTTTATATGTTGATGATATGCTTGTAGCTAGGTCTAACATGGATCATATTAAGGGGCTAAAATGCCAATTAGCACATGCATTTGCTATGAAGAATTTGGGGGGAGCATGACAAATCCTTGGTATGAAGATTTGCAGAGATAGGATGATCAAAATATTGGTGCTATCTTAGGCTGATTATGTTGAGAAGGTGTTGCAACATTTCTCTATGGAGAATGCTAAAACTATCGGCACACCTTTACCTTGTCATTTGAAGTTGACTAAGGAGATGTGTCCCAAGACACAAGAAGAGGAGGATAAGATGTCCAAGGTACCCTATGCTTAAACTGTAGGAAGCTTGATGTATGCTATGGTATGCACTAGGCCTGATATTGCACATGCAGTGGGAGTTGTTAGCAAGTATATGAGTCATCTAGGAGTTGAGCATTGGAATGTTGTCAAGTGGATTCTCAGATATTTGAGAGGAGCATCCAATAAGTGTTTACACTTTGGGGGCTCTTCTACTAATTTACAAGGTTATGTTGACTCAGATTTTGTAGGGGATATTGATACCAGGCAGAGTACTACAGGTTATGTCTTTACTGTTGTTGGGACAGCTATGAGTTGGGTTTCTAGGTTATAGAAGATTAATGCTTTATCCAATACAAAGGTAGAGTATGTTGTTGCTACAGAGGCATCCAAGGAGATGATATGGCTTTATTTCTTCTTGGAAGAATTGGGACATCCTCAGTAGGATAATTATTTGTTCACAAATAGTCAGAGTGCCATTCATCATGCAAAGAATTCAGTTGTGCATTCAAAGACCAAACACATACAGTTGCAGTACTATTTCATTCAGTTAGTTTTGAAGGATGGATAGTTAAAGATGGAAAAGATACATACAAATGACAATCCAACAAATATGTTGACAAAGGTAGTAACGAGGGAGAAGCTGACTTCCTCTTCAGCTTCGGTTGGTTTTCTAGACTAAACATGAATAATAGAACAATAGAGTCCAGGGTGGTTTGATCAAGTGGGAGCCCCATGTGGTAGTGGTATTGCTACAAGATTAGTCTCCAAGTGGGATATTTTTGTTTAGTGTGGAGCTTGATCAATCCCCAAATGGAAGATTGTTAGTTTGTGGTGACTGATTAGGAAACTACTATACATACTTCATAAATTATTTAGGTCATGGCTGACATGTGGCTGATGTTGTGACTGACATATGGCCGACATGTTATAACCCTAAAATGGCATAAAATACTTGTATAAAAGGACTTAGGGTTAGGTATTTTTTGATTATTATGTTATGTTGTGATGCAAAATTGGTTCTTGTGGTGGTATTGAGCTATAAGGGATTACATATCGTAATTAGGTTGTAACCATTGGATTGTAATAAGACTGGACTTGCTATTTGGTGGACATAGCCTGAGGATTGGGTGAACCACGTTAAATCTTGGTGCCTTGTGTTCTTTTCTATGTGTTCTATTATTTTTTGTCATTGGTTATATTTGCATGTAATTTTTATTTCTGTTTGTGGTTTTATCCTAACACTCAACAACCTTTTACTTTCTTGGCATATGATAAAATATAAACAAGTCCTCTATAACTCATCCTTCTTTGAATAACTTGGTTGCAGTGATGACCTTCCAATGGTACCTTGGAAATAAAAAAATGTTAGACACTAATAGGAAACATGGGCTTAGAGATCAAGGATCTCTCCCTTGACATAAGTGGAAAAAATACATTGTCACGACCTAGCTTGCCATTAAAAAATAATGCTCACCTAAGATTGTAACTTGGTGTTCAAAACTTAATCTTTTCTATACAATATATACATATCTATAAAATTTGATGCTAATTCATCTGATAATTCTATTTCTAATTTGTGTCTATCTCTTTGCGTCATCTTCCCTTTGATTCTATCTTGTTAGAATATTTGTCCCCTTTTTAATGTATGTTAACGTATGTCATGAATATATTTCCCCCTTATTCTTGTCACTTAGGGCTTGGGGTTTTAGTGGTTAACTTATATTTATCCAAAAAATGTTTGATGATATGCCAAACTTTCTTCAAGTCCTTTATCCCATCTATCTTGTACTAATTTGTTGACTTGAATATGAATCTCTAGTTGAGTAGCTAGATCAATTAAGTTCTCTGCAATTGAAAGATGTGTATCTTTATTCCTCAAAATCTGAGCTATAGAGAATTCCCTTTGAATTATCTCCAAAAGGGGTAGTAGCATAAATTGATTAGATTTTTTTTTTCCTTATGCCATTATCTCTAGCCAATAACTTAGCCACTCTATTGATCAAATGTCAACTTATTATATGAAGGTGAGATTGAACTTGTGTTCTTGCCCAATAAAATGGTACATGCCTTCATATCTACCTATATCAAATCAATAGAACATTTTTACTCCAATATAAAGAACTCAACATCAAAAAGCTTAATGTTCAAAGAATGAATGAATTTCAAAACTCCTTCCAATTGAATGGTAAGGTTAGAAAGCTCAACTTGCCTAATTGCAAGTTCTATTGAGACTTTTTGCAAAACTTTGTGGTCAAACTTCTTCTCAGACCATCTCATCAATTTATCATTGGTCTCTATATCTTTTGTCTAAATCTTATCAACTATAGACACTAACAACCCAAAATTTGATGTTTCTCATTAACATCAAAAATATCAAATGCATCCACAAAAATTTCCTTTATATTATGCAATACCTATTTCTTTTTGTTTTCTCTTCTCAACTACTCTTGCTTTATCTTGCAACATAGAAAGGTTTGCAATTCTTCAATCTATTCCAATGTCATGTTGTTTAAGTCATAAAGAGGCAATGTAATGACTTCATCTAAAGTCACTATTTCCTCTATTGCATCATCTTACTATGCCATCATCTGCCATCCGAGGGTGCTACCACTAGGTAGTGATATCTATAGTTGTTTTTTCTTTGTACTCAATTCAAATATTTTCCTTGACTCATGTTAAGTAGATTTAACCTATTGTACATGTGTAATAGTTACAGTCTCTATTGGTATGGCACTTGATAGTTGTATAAGAGCTTGGATAGCCTCTTGTTCTTTAGGTTTCTCAATCTTTGTCATATCTTTCTCTTCTTCTTCCACTTTCTCATCTATTTTGACATTTGTGACATGAGTAAATTTTGGAAACATAATTATGGCCTTGCCTTGTTGCTTGAAACTCATGTCAAAAACTACTGTGATTGATGTGACTTCAAAATTACTAGTCTTTAAACTCCAAATCCTTGGCTAATCCTATATTTGTAGCAACATTTGATTGGTGCTATGTAGAGAGGCATCTAATGTAGTATTTTAAAGATATTCCTCAATCAATACATTTTGATTCTATTGAAATGAATTAGGAATTTCCTCAATTGTGGCAATGTATTTTTGTTCACACCCTTCCACCATTTTCTTTATCTCTTCTACAAGTTTTGCAACTTATTCTATATCATTTTTCTCTTCTTTTACATCATCAACTCTTGCTTTTTCATCTCTTCCTTCTTCATCTTCTTCAATCGATGGAACTAGCAGTCCAAATGCTTCCTTCTATATAGATATTCTCTCTTGCTCAACTTCATGAGTGTTATTCATCAAAAAAAATTTTCCCTCTCTCTAGACATACATTTATTTACAAAATCTTTCAGGGATATAGACATATGTGTATTTCCCAAATCTATCATTTTTGTGCTAATGTGATCTCTTTGATCTATCTTTCACTAGATAATACCCACTTCCACTTATCATCAACTTTATTATATAAATTCTTAGGAATGTCTTAAACTAACTCTATGTTGATATGACATTGTAATGTTTCAATCATTGTTTTGTGGCTGCTATAAAACTGGCTACTTGCTGGTAAGACAACTGCTGAGTTGATTTGAGTACTATCATTTGTTTGATTGATGAGGAAGATTTGATGAAATAAGATAACGAAAACACTTAAAGGAAAGGTTGATTTATGATATGAAAAAGGAGTATAGAGATTAGTTAAGACAATAATGACATAGTGTATTAATTATCTACTCAAAGCTACAAAGTTTGCATACACTTACTAAGTCTTGAATAACAAGTAAGAAGAATTGAGTTTGCCAAGCTTGATCGAGTGGATAGTAGGTGCCAAGAAAAGTTAGTGCAAGCCGAGTAGAAAATCAGTTAGAGATGAGAAAAGTAAATTTTTAGTGTATGTCGAGAGAACTTAGTGTAAGTTGAGTAAAGTTTAGTTGATGTTGAGCATCAATAAACGTTAGTGTTTGCTGAGTTATCTAGTTGAAGATGAGTGGAATAATAGTATGGAAGCCGAGTAATAATATGTTGATGCTAAGTGCTAGTAATCATTTTAAATCATAGATTTGAATAATCATAGCTCACTATTTTGTTTTCTTGAATTGTGTGGAGCGTATAGAAGATAACTATGATGAACTGGTGGCATAGAATTCATAGTAAACTATTTTGAGGAGAATTCAAGGAAGATTGAGGAAGAAGTTTCTAAAAGAACCAAATGAAAAAGTGGATATAAAATGGATGATTGAGGTTGAATGATAAAAGATCTTAAATCTATATTTATAGAGAGATTTAGTTAAAAGAAAAGGTTCTCATGTGTGAGAACCTAAAGAAGACAAAGAGTCTAGGGTATTGCTTCATTTAGTGGCTGAACATAAGAGATTACTATTGGTAAGCATAGCAAGAAGGCTTAAGAGTATGCATTCTTAAAGTGTAAATAAGCTATCAGAGCTTAAGTGTATGAAAGCCAAGAAGAATGGAGAACTGCACCAAAGATCTATAATCTATAAGTAAGTCATAATTAATTATTAGATCAAGCCTTACTGCTACTTTCTAATCATTGTATCAGTCTAGGGTAAATCCTTTGGATTAAGGTTGACCTAATAGTCATTTCTAAATCCTTTAACTAGGTGACATTCCAAGTGAATGATCTAAATTACTCTAACAAGGCTCATTCCTAACAGGGTGACTGAAATCTTCTAACTAGTTCACATTTAATAGTGTGTATTGTAACCTTTAATAGGTTTGGCCTTTCATAGAGGGTCACTTTATAAGAGTGAGTATCAGTAGCATGCTATTGGTTGTTTTTCCCAAATTGGTTTTCCACACAAAATTGATGTGTCAAATGTGTTATTGAATCTATTATGTTTCATGTTTACATTTCTACAAAGTTATTTTGACCTAGGACAGTTACCTACAAAGTTTATGCATGCATATTAAGGTTTTATGGATATGGTTCACTGAGCTATGAAAAGTTTTAACTGTACATCTAGACCTTGGATAACTAATTCACCCCTATCTCAATTATTCTACAGAACTCCAATAATTGGTATTAGAGCCATCTTCTTAAGAGGACTAGTTTGAAGGTACTAGAAGCAAAAAAGAGAGGTACCCAAGCTTAACAAGGAAAACTTCCCTATATGGAAAAGTATGATGAAGCTACACCTAGAAGGTCTTGGAGATAACTTACAATGTACCATTATCATAGAGCATGTCAATCTTGCTAGAGCCCTAATTACTAAAGATTTGAAAAATAGAAAGAACACAATCGAACAATGTTGGAGGTTGCCTCTACCCTAGGTTATTCTGAGTTTGATGATATAAAGGGTTAGATTTTTACAAAGAAGATGTGGGATGATCTTCACACTATTGATGAAGGAGATCCAAATGTTCTAAGAGACAAACGTAAAATTCTTAGATGTAAGTTCACTAATATGAGAATGGAAGAAGGTGAGAATGTTTCTCAATATTGCTCTAGAATAAACAATGTTGTTAATGCTATAAGAGCAATGACTAGTATTATTGATGATGATACTATATGGAGTAAAATACTAAGAACACTACTACCCATCTATAGTATTAGAGTTTCTACCATACAAGAAATGAGATGTATATTAGGTTCTAATCTAACTTTGGAAGTTTTGGTAGGTAGGCTCACTACTTTTGAGCTCTCTAATTTCAATAATTTCAAACTTGACAATTTTGAATCTACTTTCAAAGCCAATCTTCCATTAAAAGAACTTAAAGAGAAGAAGAAAAAGGTCAAATGTGTTTCTAGTGATAGTGACACAAATGAGGAGGATGTGGAACAACTTGAAGCATTGATAGCAAGGAGATTTCATAGAGGCAACCACAAATTTAAAGGTAAGTTACCTATCATGTGTTTTAACTGTAATGAAGTCAGTCATATTGCTGCTAGATGTACAAAAAAGAAGAACAATAGAAGTGGAGAAAAATATAGAAGTAGAAGAGATGAGGGCAATGAAGATTACAAAGAAAAAGATAAGAAGCCTTGGTACATGGCTGAAGAGGAAACTAAAGATGGATACAATGATCATGATGATGAAGTGGTGCATGTTGCAATGAGGGATGAATTTGATGAGGATGAGGCAACTGTACTACTATCTTATGCGAAAAAGAGTGACATATGGATCATTGATAGTGGGTGTCTACATCACATTACTGGAGATAAAAGTAAATTTATTACCTTGAATTATTGTGATGGAAATAGTGTAAGGTTTGGTAATGATGCATCCTATTTGATAAAAGGAAAATGTTCTATCAAAATCAAAAAATATATTTTTTGTGACAATTCTTATTATGTTGAAGAAGGTAACGATAATTTGTTGAGTGTGTCACAAATGAATAGTTCAAGTGACAAGGTTGAGTTTGAGAACAAGATAGCTAAGATATATGATACTGATGGGAAACTAATTAGGAAAGGTGATAAAACTATAGGCAATCTATTTTATCTTGATATGAATGATGCTACTTGTCTTGTTGTAGAATTTGATAATATTTGGTTATGGAACAAGAGGTTGTGCCATGTTAATTTTGATAACTTGGCTAGTATTAGTAACATGAGAAGAGCTAGAGGTCTGCCTAAGTTTAAGAAACTAGACAATATAATTTGCAAACAATGTTAATTAGGAAAGATCACAAAATATAGCTTTAAGAGTAAGATTGACACCTCTATAGCAATTTTGGAGATTGTTCATACTGACTTGTGTGGACCAATCAATCTGGAAATCTACAAAGGCAATAATTACATTATACTATTTGTTGATGATTATTTTAGGATGATGATAGCTATGTTTCTAAGATATAAATATGACACTTTCTAAATGTTTAAGTGGTACTTAGTAAGATTTGACAAGGAAATGTGTAAAATCCTAAAATTTTGAGATTTGAGAGAGGAGGAGAATTCACATCAAATTAGTTTGAGGTGTTCTATAATGATAAAGGAATCAAAAGATAGACATTTGCACCTAGGACCCCTCCACAAAATGGAATTTCTTAAAGGAGGAACATATCTCTACTAGATTATGCTAGGACTTATGATGGAGAAGAATGTTGCTTTGATATACTAGAGAGAGGCTATATGTAGAACTATCTATACCTTGAACCATGTGAAACTCAAGAAATGTACTCATTCAACACCCTTTGAACTATGGCATGGATACTCACCCAATGTAAAATATTTTAAGGTATTTGGAAGCATGTGCTATATTCTTAAAGATTTTAGGAATGGTAAATTAGATGCTAAAATTCAAGAAGGTATATTCCTTGGCTATTCCACAAGAAGTAAATCTTATAATTGTTTAAATACTAACACTAACAAAGTTGTGGAAAGTGAAAATGTAAAGTTTCATGAATATACAGAGGTACATGAGGTTGAACCTATGAAGGAACCAAAGGAATACACATATTTTTTAATTTTATGAAGGTATGTTTGCTGATGAAGATGTTGTAAATCAAGTTGAAAATCAACAAGTTTCCATGACTATCAAGTCACATATAATGAATGTTGTGTTGCATTTAGGAACTGATCTATAGTTAGATGTTGAGTTGTAGACTAAAGTTAAGAAACACTCTAATTCTAAGATTAGTGTACATGAAAGAGATATTGAAATACATAATAAGAAATACACAGTGATTCAAAAGTTGATAGACCTAATGAGAAAAGTAGAGAAGAACCAAGATTGTCAAAGTATGTCAAGAGATATTAGCTTGTTGAAAAAATTATTACAAACAAAGATGCTAGACCAATGACAAGGAAAAAGATAAGAAATGATACATGTTTGTTAAGAATGCATGAACCTAAGTTAGTGAAATATGCCTTAGAAAATGTGGATTGGAGTAAAGCCATGAAATAAGAGATTGAACAGATTGAGAAGAACAAGACATGGACTCTAGTTTTGAAACTAGTAGACAAAAATGTGATTCGAACCAAGTGGGTGTAAAAAAAAAGGTTAGATGAAAATGGTGAAATAACAAGAAATAAGGTAAGATTAGTTTGCAAAGGGTATGCACAAGAAGAAGGGATAGACTATGGAGAAATATTTGCTCCTCGTGCAAGATTGGAAGGAGTAAGAACTCTACTTGCTTGCTCTACTTAAAAAGGTTTCAAAGTTTATCAAATGGATGTGAAATCTATATTTGTAAATGGCACATTAGAAGAAGAGGTATATATAGAACAACCAATATGATTTGTTGATGCTAACAATAAGAACATGGTATGTAGACTACACAAAGATTTATATGGTTTAAAGAAAGTAGTAAGAGCATGGTATAAGAGTCTTCACAACAATCTTGTGAAGATTGGATTTGAGAGAATTGATGATAAAACCAATCTATACTTAAAGATAAAAGGAGGTATAGGTATTTTACTAGCTGAAATTTTTGTTGATGATATCATATTTGGAGGTCACTATCGATTATGTAAAGCATTTAAAAATGAAATGAAGAAAAAATTTGAGATGCCTACATTTGGAGAGATCAAGTTCTTTGTTGGTTTGAAAGTATATTAGATGAAATATGATATATACATCACTCAGTATAAGTATGTGAAGGAAATATTGAAATTTTTTGGATTTGAAGATTGAAAACTAGTTAGCACACCTATGGTGATAGGAAACAAGTTGTCAGAGAAAGATGATTCAACCAATTTGAATCAAACATTATACAAGTCTATGATTGACAAATTGTAATATGTAGTGCATAGAAGACTTGACATTGTATTATTTGTTAGGATAGTTGCAATATTATTATCTAATCCCAAGGAGAATAATTTGATGGTTGTTAAGAGAATAATGAAATATCTAAAAGGAAGAGAAGACTATGGTCTCCACTACAAGAAAAATGAGAAGTTTGAGTCGAGAGCCTATATTGATATTGATTGGGTTGGAAACATTGATGATAGAAAGAGCACTCTTGGAGGAGCATTTTTATTAAGAAAGAGGTTGGTTACCTAGACCAGAAAGAAACAAAATTGAATATATCAATCTACTGTTGAGGCTGAATATGTTGTTGCTACAGTAAATTGTACAAGCATTGTATGGATAAAACAACTACTCAATGGTATCAAGGAAGAAGTCACTGAACCTATGATAATTTATTGTGATAATACATGTGCCATAAATATATCAAAGAAACCTATGATGCACACAAAGACTAAGCACATTGCAATCAAGTATGATTACTTGAGAGAGTTAGTTCAAGACAAAGAAGTGAAGATGGAATATGTGAACACAAAAGAAAAGATAGCTAATATCTTCACCAAAACATTACCTAAGGATGCTCATTACTATCTAAAAGGTAAAATAGGGGTGATATCCTTATCCAAAGCTGATTGAGAAGCATAAGTAGGGCCCTACATCAACTAGAGTTGAATGTTGTATCTTACAACTTGATGCAATGAATATTACTCTAGGAGCTACCTAAAGTAATAAAGGAATTGAAAGGAAGATCAATCACAAGTAAGCTGATAGAGGGAGAAACTAAAATTGTTCATATATGCATGTTGAGATGACAAGTCTTTGGAATTTTTTTCAAAGAGGGAGAATATAGAATACCAATCAAATGGAGAAACATGGAATAGCTACTTAGAGGGAGAGAGTGCACCTGAGTGTACCTAATTTTTACTAAAGAGGAAGAAATGACAAAAAGAAATAAATCTACATAGTAAGAGGGAGATAGTGCTAAGGGAGATATAAGAACAATATAGAGATACCTAAATAT
The DNA here is from genome assembly GCA_028749045.1 of Cupressus sempervirens. NCBI lineage: Eukaryota > Viridiplantae > Streptophyta > Pinopsida > Cupressales > Cupressaceae > Cupressus > Cupressus sempervirens. Next base: position 224,264,067 of record CM053791.1, read on the forward strand.
CAGAAAAAGGGAGTGATCAAGAGGGAGTCATAGGAAAGAGTTGATTAAATGAGTACTATCATTTGTTTGATTGATGAGGAGGATTTGATCAAATAAGATAACAAGAACACCTAGAGGAAATTTTTAGCTATGATATGAAAAAGGAGTACAAAGATCAATTAAGATAGTTATGACATAGTGTATTGATTATCTACTTAAGGTTGCAAAGGTTGCATACACTAACAAAGTCTAGAAGAATAAGTAAGAAGAATTGAGTCTGCCAAGATTGACCAAGTGGACAGTAGATGCCAAGCAAAGTTAGTGCAAGCTGAGTAGAAAATTAGTTGGAGCCTAGAAAAGTGAAGTTTTAATGTATGCCAAGTGAACTTAGTGTAAGCCAAGTAAATTTTAGCTGATGCCCAACACTAGTAAACTTTAGTGTTTTCTAGGTTATCTAGTTGAATACGAGTGGAGTAATAGTATGAAAGTTGAGTAACAACATATTGATGCTGAGTTACATTATTCATGCTATATCATAGATTTGACAAATCTAAGCCAACTATTTTATTTTCTTGAATTGTGTGAAGTATGTGGATGATAACTATTATGAGCTAGTGACACAAAATTCAAGGTAAACCATTTTGAGAAAAATTCAAGGAAGATCAAGGAAGAATTTTCTAGAGGAACCAAATGGATATGCCATCTAATCCTACCTAACTCTAAAATATATGATTGAGGCTGAATGACAAAAGATCTTAAATCTCTACTTATAGAGAGAGTTGGTCAGAAGAAGAGGTTGTCATATGTGAGAACCTAAGGAAGACAAGAGTCTAGGGTATTTCTTCATTCGATGGCCTAATAGAAGAGACTGATATTGGAAAGAAAATAAAGAAGGCTTGAGAGTATGGATTCATTAATGGTGAACAAGCTATTAGAGCTTAAGTGTGTAAACACCAAGAGGAATGGATGACTAAAACAAAGATCTATAATCTACAAGTGAGTTGTAATTTGTTATTAGATCAATTCTTATTGTTACTTTCTAATCATTTTATATATCTAGGTTAAATCCTTTGGATTAAGGTTGACCTAAAAATTATTTCTAAATCCTTTAACTAGGTGACATTCGAATTGAATGATCTAAAGTCCTCTGACAAGGCTCTATCCTAACAAGGTGATTGAAATCCTCTAACCATGTCACATTTAATAGTGTATATTGTAACCTTTAATAGGGTTGGCCTTTTTCAAGGCATCATGTTAGAAGAGTGAGCATTAGTAGCATGTTACTAGTTTTTTTTTCCCAACTTGGGTTTTTACATAAAATCCATATGTCAAATGTGTTATTGAATTTGTGATGTTTCATGCTTACATTTCTGCAAAGTTATTTTGAGCTAGGACAATAACGTACAAAGTTTAAGTATTATATGATCTAATGGATACATGCATATTAAGATTTCATGGATATGGGCTCACTAAGCTATGAAAAGTTTTAATTATACATCTAGAGCTTAGATAACTAATTCACCCCCCTCTCAATTATTCTAAAGAATTCCAACACTCTATAGATGTAGATTCGAACTATATCATTATATCTAACATAGTTCTTCAAGATTATCTTGATCTTATTTATTTAAAGCATCAAAGTTAATTATCTTTAATGCTGCTATGGTTGTTTATTCTTTTATTGTCTTGCATTCCTAGTCAAGAGTCATTGGAAGCAGTCTTGGTACAATCTAAAGTTTTCTCAGATTGTTAGACTCATATTCTTCATCATATTTCTCCTCCTATGTCACAGCCAATTTTTTCCTCAACATCATAGGAAAGATTTTCTTTTGTGTTTTGGCCAACTTCCTCTTTGCTAGGCTTCCTTTCTCCTTTAGAGCTAGGACTTGAGCTTCATTTGACCTTGTAATCACTCTTCTTTTTGGCTCTAACTTAGGTGGTGTAACAACTTTCTTTACACCCTTCTTAAGATCATCTTTCACTTTTAGATCAACAATTACTACTTTCTTCTACTTCATTGCCTTCGGCTCATTAACAATTACCTCTTTTTCCTTTGATTACTTAGCTTTAGCTTCATCTTCAAATTTCTCATCATCTCCTTTTGCTTTAGTGGTCTAAAGTTCAACTTTGCAAAGTTCTCCCTCAAGATGTTTAGTGATTTTTTTCTTCTCCTAGCCATCTTGGTAAATTTTATTTCCATTGTCATTCTAGTCTTGGCTATGTCATATGTATCAAATGGCTCCACATTCATGTTAATCTCTTTAGATATTAATGTAGTTATTGTTGTTTTCACTTCATTAATATTCACTTTGTATTGCATTAGCCTCAACCATAGAACCCTTAGTATTACTACCTATGCATATATAAAATATGTGTCTACCATAAAAAATATATCATCAAAATAGTTATCTAGAACTGACTTCGGTGTGCTTATTCTATTCTTCATTTGGTTCTTGAATTCTTTAAAGTAGTTATCCATTATAGCTTCAAGATTTATTCCAAATTGATTGATCCAATCACTTATTTTCTCAATAGTTGTTCTACTTCTATCCCACGAAATTGTTCCTATGGTGGGAGATAAATTTTATACATAAAATAATATAAAGACAAGTAACAAGATTTTATGATAATTGTTACAGTAGTAGCTCGGAAAGATTATAACTATGATATTTCTTCACAATTTTGTATCCCAAGTCCACTGCAATACAAGGCACACTATTTAGTTGGCTTGAATGATAGAAATTGTGTGCAATCACATGTATTACAAACTCAATGACTAGGTCTTTGATCCCATCAATCAACATTCCATGACCATTCTAGTTTTCCATCATTTACTTCTCAAAAACATCCCTCATGACACTTCTTATTATCTTAGGTCTATCCAAAGTAGGATAACTAGTAACTCAACATATGATAGCCTTGTTAATATTAATTGGTCTATCTTCTAACCAAATCTTCATGTCATGTACATGGATAAGTACAACCTTTATGAATTCACTATTAAAAACCTTAAGAAAAGATAGGGCATAGGTCAACCCTTTCTTGGTAGTAATTTTATGCTTGTCCTTCAACACTCCATTTTTATACAATTTCTCATTCACTACACTAAGTTCATAATCTATAATTTCTCCCACTTTACACATATAACATGATGGTACATTGTGAATTATCAATACCCTTGTTGGAATTGAAGACACCATACAAAATTCATCACCAGTGAATGCAATATTTGGATATTCTTTGATGTTTGGTGGAGGACATTGATCATTCCTCATAGTCTATGCATTTCTCTCTTTCAATATTTCCTTTACAACCATAGATGCAGATGACAACATTTCTAAACTAGGGTTTTGAATAAATTTACTTAACAACTTTAGAAAAAACTTACTTGACACTTAAAACTTACTATGATCTTTCAATTCACCAATGATGCACTGTGATTTTCTTTCAATATTGCCTTTAATCATATTTGATTGCTTTTGAATAGCTTGTGCACTGAAAATCAATTGGTAAAATGAAAATGAATGCCAAAATTTGATATATACCTTCAATTTGTTCATTTAGATCTGTAATAAATGCATTTGTGCTTTGGTAAGTGCATAATTGTTGTCTTATCCTTTTGCACTTCTTTCCATAAAAATATTTGTCACTATCACCTTGCTTAGTCAATACAAATTCATTCAATGAATATATCAACTTAGTTGATGTAATCTCTCGGTCTATATTGCAATTCTTAGTCAATACAGACTATATTACTGATGCTTGACACTTGATACTGTAACATATTCCATTTCTCAACACTTCTCTTAGATGTGTCCTAATGCATCTTGATTCATGTTAATGTGGAATTTTAGTCACTTTTCTTATTAGAAAATGATGTACATATAACATTTAAATATAGTTTTCCTCAAATACCCTTTTTCTTAGTTGGATGTGGTGTGATCACCTCATCCATTAGATTTGGTGATCTCATCTTTTCTTTCTTCATTGTTTCCAACTTCTACTATCTCTTTCCATGTTTTGTTTATATAAAATTTCCCTTTTCCTTTGTTGCTTTCCTACAGTTCTTACTAACATGTATAACCTTAAGAAAATTAAAACAAACTAGGTTTCTATTCAAATATTTCTTTTAATTTCCTCTTAAATGTCTTAATGAAATTCTCTACAATGTGCCCATACTCTCCACAGTAATGAAAATTATGCCATTGGTTGTAATCCTAATTGTAAGAGTTACCTTGCTTCTGTGCATGTATTATCCTTTCAAATATCCAATTAGATTTTTCTTTAGATCTACATTCATGAGCTTTATGTCCATAATTCTGATAGTTGTAACAAGGTCCTTCAAATGTAGGTGTAGTAGTTGTATCTCTTTTCTTTGACCTACATTCATGTGTTTGATGTCTAAGTTGTTTCTTGCAATTAAAAAAGTTACCAGTAAACTTATATTTAGAGTTTTGGATACCATTCTTGCTTCTACAAATGTTAGCAATGTGTCCAAGTTTACCACAATCACTATTAGAATTGGCTTCTATTTTTGACAAAAAATGGTCGAATTTTCTACCCAAGTTGGTTGAATGATCCATAAATGGCCTTGTCGGTATTTTTCCCATTGCAATTTTGATGAATCCTTGTTCAGGTCAAACTTTTGACACAAGCCCTCATCAAATTTGGCACCAACATTTGATCATTGTGGCCATCACAAATTCCACTTTTTTTGGTTGAAACTGGTGCCTCATCTGAACATGATACCAAATCAATGATGATATCCTATTCAGTTGATAAACTGACACCAACATTTTGATTTATGTGGTTTTAGAACCTTCCACAATTATTTGTTGAAAAAGGGTGGCCCATCTAACCAAGATGCCAAATACACTATGGTGACCTTGTTGATGTGTTGGTTGGAAGTTTGACCATATGTAGTTGAAAGTTTGACTAAATTTTGTTAGGTTTCAACCTAGATTGGTCAAAAGTTTGACAAATATAGAAGGTTTTAAAAAATACACATGAATATAAATATCTAGACTTATTTTCATGTTGCAAATTATTTATCATTTCAAGGATATTCTTTATAGCCTAAGTTGATTATGTGGTTGTGATCAAATAAAATAATTACTTACTAAATTTCTTTTTGTTTGCAGGAAATTATGATTTTCCATCTAAATGAAAGATGCCTATCTCAAAATGCATTCCCAAGGCTTACTCATCACATGGCAATCCCTATCTATGGATCTTGGTTTTGATTTTTTGAAACTCAATGATATATGATATTTCCATATATTGCTATAGCTATAATGATGAAGCATCAAGTATTGTTATGTACTCTGATGATAACAATAAGGTCATATTCAATCTTGGGTGAGATATCGCTATAACATATAATCATCAAGTTTATTGCTAAGTTAAGAAGACATATATTCAATATGGAGATGAGAAATAAAGAAAGGCGTATTGCTATAACCTTCAATGATCATACATGAATAGGGAGATAAGGTTTTGGTTACAATAATGGGTGATGATGTTATTTCTGGTTAGAATTGAGCTATTTTGTTTTGGCAATTAGTGATAAAGTGGGTTGTATCACTATATGATATAACAATAAGTGATTTTGGTTGTCAAAGAAAGGAAGTTTGTGTTACAGTGATTAGTGATAAAATCAGTTGATCCCCATGTGTTACAATGAAAAAGCAGTGTGATTTTCAAAAGGGATTGCTATTTCTGATAATGATGGATTAGAGTTGATAGTAGACCATATTTGGAGAATAATGGACATAGAGATTAGTGATGGGCATTTGTGTATCGCTATGTATTATAGAGATAAGATGAAAACTTGCAACAAAGACATGAAATTGGAAGTGCAAGGTGTAAAGGATGTGGTTATTGGTTCCAAATTTATAGAAGATGAGAAGTCTATATTGTTATGTGCTCTCTATCCTCCACAGAAGAGCCCTTAAATTATTGATATTGATCAAGCCTTTAGGCACTTGATGACATTGAAAGTTGGGGTAACAAACCCTAATGACTAAGCTACCGTGCAAGTGGGTATTGTGCTATCTAATCAAGAATAAATGAAATAGGTGATATTTGAATGAGATGATTGGAAAGAAATGTATGAGGGCTTGTTAAAAATAGGAAGGCCATAAAATGAGCCTATGATTTAATCTCCCGATGATGCCTTGAAGATTGAGTTGAAGAGACTGCAAGCAGAGAATAAAAGGCTAAAGGATATATCTTTGGTAAGGAGGGAAATATCTAGCTCTACGTTAAAAAATCATTTCAAAATGTTGTTGAACAAGTTAGGGAAAGTTTGGGACTTGTAGAATGGATACAACCCCTTGGCTATCCACATAATGAAATATATAGAAAGCTTATTAAAGAGAAGAATGAACTTATAGATGATGAAGATATTTCAGAGGCAAACAAATTGATCCAAGTTCATAATATATACACTCAAAAATTTAAATCTATTTTAAGTTATTTGGGAATCTAGTAGCAATTTATAGAGTTCCAACTTGGCATAATGTAAATGGATAGATAATCAATCAGGATATGTGGATGGGGATTTTCCATGCAATGCAATAAAAGGCCCTAGGAGTAGCAACAAATGATGATCTAGAGATGACAAGGACCATCAAGTAGATTGAATGAATGATTAAGATGTAGATCAAGGCTCATGAGGTGATTGCTGATGTAGACTTGTTGAATGATGACAAATATCAAGCAACTATAAAAAAGTGCAATGATTTTCTGGAGGAACTAATGTCAGATTCCTCTTGAGCAACTCATTATGTTTTGGAATCTTGTTTTGATTAAGTCAACATATAATTATGGGTTTATTAATTAGATGATTTAGTTTATTTTGTAAAAAAAGGATGTATACCTTTTTAGATTGTAAAAAAATTAATGTCTATAAATATAAAGACTAAATTTAGAGATAAAACAACAATATTTTTTCATATAGATATTTTTTCAATAGAAAGATAGATTTTCTTGTCGACTCTAGATTGTGTTATCTGAATGCTCCAGCAACACATGTATTTGTGGTGAACAATATCAACTTCAATACAAGGATTACATGTGCACATTTTATCTTTTGGTGATATCATCTTTGTCTTTTTTATCTTCTTCCTTAGATTAAACTTCAAGTTTACTTTGGTTGACTATTCAATTGATTGAATGTTGTAAGTTATTTCAATATTTGTTAAATAGTAATTTTGTATTGATTGCTCAATCTCTATTGCTGTCTTATTGGGCTAGTTGAATTCCTTAGAGCCAAGGGACCCGAACCTATGCTACATTTTTTGGAGACATTGGAAAAGTTACTATCAGCTTCAGTACTTTTAAATGTATAAAATAGTAAGTGGACCTCCCAATTTCAGAAACCTAAAAATAGTCATAACATTTAAAGGTATGAAGTTTTATGGATACTAAAATTTTTTTGAAAATCTAATCAATAAAATTTTCACTGATGTTTTTCATGAAATCCAAAAAATCAACTAATCTATTATTTTAAAATAGTGTAAATAAAGAAAACCCATTACAAAAGCATTATTTAAAATTGTCACAATTCAAGGTTTTTACTTGAAAATCTTATGACTACACAAGAAATTTAGCTATATAACCAAAATAAGATTTAACTAACCTGCATGATTTTATGAACCATAGTGAATAAATAGCTAGATTAAACCAAAAAGTTTTGAACAACACTATCACCATACCCTACAACTACCATTGTACCCCATGGAATAACACTAAACCATGTAGATTGTTTCAAATTTATATTAAATACCTATATGAAAACATGAAAGTGACTTTATTATATGTGTTCTTGAATTCAAATGTAGTGAAAATTTCAATATGAATGAACTAAAATTGTATTCATGACTCTTGTGATTTTGGTTTGACATATTCTTTGATTAAAATAGCTACTAAACTAATCTACCGAAAAAGTGTGAATAGAATATTTATAGGAAAATTAAAATAAAATAACTCAAGCGTCATCACTAAGCACAAATTAATTGTTCAAGATTAAACATAGAGTACCCTTATATGCAAGCCTTGTCAATGTGTCCATATACTAATTTATTTGTATATGAAATAGAATATGATTATGATGTTTTTTTTTTAGAAGTAAAGGGGGTTTTGAAAAATGAAATAGACTAATAAGATGTCAAATAGTTCATAAACCATGCTGATTTGACACATTCAAGAAGAAAATACTTACACGAAATGAAGCCAAATCATGTGAGACAAGTTGAGTATTGGCCCTTCCAGTTTGTTATTTGATAGTTGCCTAATAATGATACATATTGAAAATGCACTTATGAGAAAATATGTAGAAAAATTAAATTGATTAAATAATGAAGTTATGCTAATTTGAGCTTCACTTAGTTTTGAGAATAGTTTAATATTCTCTACTTAACAAGCCCAACCATGTGAAGATGGAAGCACATTTGGCCTTGCTCCCCCTCTCCCTAAAATCAATCTAAATTACCCATTAACATCTAATTACATACTTCATTCATTCAGTCATCCATTTATAAACTATAACATCCAATCAATACAATCATATAAAATTCATTAATATGATATGAAATTAATTAATACTAAACACTAATCAAGAATTAATTAACACATAAAAATATTCATTAACATGACATAAAATTAAATATTAATATGCAACATTCATAGATAATTACTTAAAATAATGTTCTTTCATTATCCAAGAGAGTTTATCAAACAAGGTTTATCGAAGAGTATTTTTTAAAAAACCATTTCTTTTTTTGTTTTTCTTAGATTTATTATGGAAAAGGCTGATAGGAACATCAATATATTCCTCATTCTCCTACTCTTGTAGTTGTAATGTCAAATTATGATGCTTCCTCCTACTTTGAGGAGCATGAGGCGGGGGGTCTCCTATAATTACAACTTAACGAGTTAAATTCACATACTTTTTTTTTGTACTATTACAAGTATTTCATAAACCAGTAGAACATTACATGCATTTTTCTTTACCTTACAATGCCACATCATGTACACTAATATTTTAATTAGCTACCACCTTAACATGTTGAACACTTTGAACATGCTCCACTCATTCACCATGATGTTCAACATACTCTAAAATATTCAAAAAAAAGGTTACATGTATGACCAATTGGAATTGAAGATGTTTAATTCTATTAATAATTACATTATTAATTTCCAATAGAAAATCAATACCTCCACCACTATGATGCACATCATGGCCTTTGTCATCAGTAGATTCTTTGATAGAATCTAAAGGTTGTAGTGAAATGTCATGGACATTGTTATCATTATTTGACATATAAAATACTAATAGTCAATTCATGTTGGAAATTAACACCAACCATGAAATTTCTCAAGTATTAAATTTGATTTACTTTTCATTTGAGAAATTTACCTGTGTCTCATCTAGTGCACTAGATTCTTGGGTATGGCTTTCAAATTCTTGGCATAGGTGTGCAACCACAACACAAATTTATAGCCTTCCTTCAAGGAATTTTTTTTGTCATCATCTATGGGCTCTACATTGAATTTCATACCCTATCTTTTTTTCTTAATATTTTGCATGTATGATTTGATTAAAAAATATATTTTGCAACATTATATAAAAAAAATTGATATGAAAAACCATTTCTTTTACAAGTACAAGTCGACAGTGAAGTTTCATATAACCATAGAGCCAAGTTTGTGTTGGTCAACCTTTTGTACTCTCACTTCTGTAGCTTTTGATGTGTCCTAAAATCTATTCATATAACAATTTTTGACATGTTACACTATATATTTACAAAAATAAATAATTAGTGCATGATTACATTCTACTTAATACTATCATGGCCTACCTTCTTTTTCCCTCTTCTAGTTCAATTTCTTTATCTTGTAGCCTTTCCTCTTTTGCATCTTTTATTATTTTATTCCACTCCATTGATGGAATCATAGGAGGATGCTCATACATTGGGTTAACCTTCAGAGCCCTTCTATATTGGTCCCTCATAGTCTTTATATGTTTGGATGCACTTTTAAGAAGTATGGCACTGTCAAAAATGTTTTTTTGAAAGAGCTCCTCAAAATATGTAATGAGCTGATTTTTTAATTCAAAATTTTGTTCATTCCACCTTTTTGATTTTTTTTTTTTTTAGATCAATAACTTTAATATAGTACAATAAATGGATGAAATGAAAAATATTGTATCAATAATATGAAGCTATGTACATTTTACGTATGGTGGCCCCAAATAGCTTCAATGTGATTTCAAAAAGAGTATCATAAAAAACTTCATTTCCTACAAAAAAGTCATTCGATTATCAATCTAAAATGAGTTTTGTATAAATAAACTATACAATTACAATGTAAATAATAATAATTTTAAAGCACTTGGAAGCTTTGGTAATTTTAATGGAAACATAGTTTTCTTGTTCAACAAAAATGACTGCACAAATCAACCAATACTAGTAACAAATGCTAATCTAGGAAATGGTTTAGCTTCTATAGTAGTGGTCTCTATTCTTGTATCAATTTTAGGTGTATATATTAGTGCACAAAATAGGTCCATGAGTATAAAACACACTCAACAAAAAAAATTGAATACATGATTAGCACATAATAAAATAAAGTAAAACATGGTTTTACTAGTTGTACTTGGTATAGATGAAGATGTCTACAAGCTCCTTTTGTTGACATTGCAATCAATAGTATCATAGTGGTGATCAAAGGAGAAGTCTGTACTTCATCATGATCTGAAGAATACATTGTTAGCAAAGACATTTGCAATGGATAAAGATTAGGTGGGGTACTAGAAGCATCCCAAACATAACTTAACTCAATAATGCATGCAAAGGTTAAATGAATGGTTAAAGGTTTAATGATTATTTATATGAAGGTCATGTGCCACTATAACCCTCACCATGTTGATGATGTTTCATAGGTGTCAAAAATTCTTGTAAGAAGACCACATCATATTTTAGATCATGATCCATAAGATAGTATAAAATGTAAACATCTATTGAACATTTATTAATGCATAAGATTAATTTCTTCTTACCTTCATACAATTTACTCTATGTATCAATTCATCTTTCAGTGCCTTTGTCTTCTTAGTTTTGTTTTGTTCCGTGACAAGGGTAAGAATTTGTTCACTATATTTATTTATAATCTTAGTAGCCATGAAGCTAGGGTCAACACTATATGAAATGTCATCTAAAAATGCTACCTAATTTTTAGATCACATTTGATGCACCATCATTTTTCCTTTTCCCTATCAATAAGTATCAAGTTGTGAAATCAATATCAATAAAACTCTATAAAAATAACTCCAAGCCATAAAGAAAAGAACATAACAATATGGAATTTTTTTCTATATAATTTATACAATTACACTAATTAAGGTTTATGTTTGCTAAAAGTGTGTGAGGAACATCCCTAGTTGTGTATTCTAGTGGATCCATGTCACCCTATGAAAAAGATTATTAATTCTTAGCAATAAAAAAAAAATGAAAGTGATAGACTTACCCAATTTTTTTTTTTAAACAATAGATTGTATATTGGAATCAATATTAATTGGAGGAAATTGGTTTAAAATATGTTATACATGCCAGTCCCATGATAGTGAATTTTTTTGTATCAAAATGATTCAAATTGTAATCTATCCAAAGCTCTTCCCCTATAGTTATTGATTTTATTGCACATATAAAAACATGATTTCCCTTGCATGCCTTGAATATAAAATTCAACCATTTATTAGTTGACATAGGTTGAGAACTATTTATAAAATATGCAATATTCCTTGTTGCTTTTGGCCTTCCATTAACTACACAATGAGCAATTTACTTTAATTATTTTCTTTGCATTGTATAAACTTTTCTGGGAATGCATACCTATGGATACATTTTTTACATTGTACAATCCACATCCATTTATTGTAGTTGTAACAAGGTCTTACATGCTCCATCAATTCAAAAACTTTATTATATCCGGACTCTATTCTATCCATGGAAAGAACCCCAAACCATGTAATGAAGATGAAGCTTTGTGATATATCCTTTCATTAATAGAAAAATCAGTGTTAACTAGAGCTAGTTTCTTGGGTACTCATTCTTTCTAAAGATGTGTGTACCTGAAGAGAACCTTCATGCCCCCTTTGGTCTTATTATTGAATATAAAGATGATCCCCCCTTAGCAAGGAAAAATTGCATTCCTTTATTGAATCTTCTTCTAATCTTTTGACCTCTAGTTAATCTCCCTATTTTAGACCCACTAGATGTCTCACTTTTTTCTTCTATTCCTACATTTTCCTCACTCGAGGAAGAAAGATCAAACAAATACATATTTGGTGATACCTACAATTCATCAAATGAGAGACATAGTAGGATTAAAGTTGATGTGGATGGTAAAGAGTCTACCACAAATAATAAATTGTATCCATAGGGTCTATTGACTTATACCTATTGACCCATGTCACTATGTATGATCTTGGTCAAAAGTGTTAAATCTCCTACATATTTAAATCATTTATCTTAAGTTAGCAAAAAATTACATGATATGTATGCTAAAAATTACATAGAAGACAAAAATAACATGATGCATTCATCAAAATCATTGTATATTTTCTAATTCCTTATCTCTACTTTATGTTTGGTACCTATGCAAAATCTTTGTTTATACTCCATGACATTATATTTCAACACACAATAACTTAATTATAAAACATACAAGTCATAAAAATTTCTATGAATAAATAAATATCTTTTATGTGACATTGGTCATACCTCGACATAGATTTCATTGATCATACTCTTCATCCATATCATCATTGTGACTATTATTGTCATCATTATCATCATCATGATCATTATAATTTTCCCCTTCATCATCACTATCATCATCATTATCATCATGACCAAAACCACCACCATCTTCATCACCATTATCATGACCATCATCATCATGACATAATCATGTTGATCATCACCATCTTCATCACCAGCATTGTCAGCATCACCAAAATCATCATCATCATCATCATCATTGTGTAATAGTAATTTATTATCATCATTTAATTCATCTTCAGATTCTTTAGTATCTTCTTCTTCCATCACATTATATTTTACCATCTTTCCTCTTGGATCATGTCTAATGAAAAATGACCAACCTAGTTTATGTGGAACACCAAAGTAAAACACTGACTTAAATTGGCTTCGAAGAGCATATGACTCATCTCCATCTAGTTCAAATGAACTTGTATTAATCATTACAAATCCCCTATCATTTTCAATAATAGTCCTATCATAATCATTTTGATTCAGCCATACCGTATACCATTTGACGACAAATAGAACTAATTTGAATGAGATAAAATCACACTCAAGTATATCATCCAAAATGCCATAATATAAATTTTTAGATTATTGAGGATGTATGTCATTTCTAGATCAAATATTAATGACCTTGAAGATTCCACTTATCCTAGAATCACAAGTTTTCTTCATTTCATCTAACATTTTTATGTGAAATTTACACCCATGGTAGTACATAGCTTTGTGGTGTTTGATATGCAATAATTCAAATATGTCAAGATTATTTGCATTGATTCATGAGTTGATATTAAACTTATGGGTAATGATTAGTAATCTTATATATATCGTTTACCTCTTAAAACATATGCTAGATCAAGTACCATTGACATAACATTAGAATCTCCATTACGATGAGCTTCTTTAACCAATGATGCAACACCATCTTATTTTAATGAGTGATCATTTTCTTGAGATTTTTGAACCCATATCATCATCCAATCAAGATTGTTTGTAATATAAAAACGTAGTGAATACCACTCATGACCAACTATAAAGAAAAAAAAGACCACTTAGAATAAACTTATATTAAAGATTTATAAGAATTAATAAAGTACAAAAATATCTTATAGTTACCTCTCACTTTCCTCAATCTACTTTTTCCCATCAAGTAATCCCCTTTGAATTTGTTAATAGAGTTGTGATCCCAAATGCGATCTACATGGATATTTGCTACAAAATTGGGAAGATATTCACTAATTTATACCATGGTCTAGTATACTATATATCCATCTACCATATAACCCTCAGCACGTGCTATTTGTCAAACTAAGCCCTTTATAAATTTTAAGTGCCTCATAACCATCCACATTCACCTAGTTTATACAAGCCCACACAAGTCAATCTTCAACTTGATGTAGGAGGTAGTATACTTGAGCATTGAAAAAAGATGAAGGTAGACACTTTTGCATTTCACACAAAAGTTAGAGATTTTTTGTTTTCCAATATTTTAATGAGATTTTAGAAAAAATATATAATAAATTACCTAAAAAGTAAAGCAAGTTATAAATATAATATATGTACAAAAAATCTAAGAAATAACACTTCTAACCTCATGTATTTTTCAAGATCATATATAGCTTGTTTAACACTATTGTCAAACTTGTGTGGGAGGGATAGAGGTAGGATGTACTACAATGTTTACAAAATTATCTTTTAAATATATTATAAAATAGTAGAATAAAAATTACATGCAATTTTACCAATATGTTGTAAATAGACAACATGACTTACATTGACAAAGGTATGCAAATCATTTGTTTTCAACCCTGGCCCAAAATTGCCTTTCTTTGATACAAGACTACTTAAATATTTGCAACAAATCCTGTGTGAATTGTTTTTTTATGACTTCTTTTAATGCATCTCTTTGTTACTCCATTAATAGCCAAGGAAGGGAGCTCATATTTATGTGGTCTCCATTGTCGATTGATTTAATGCAAATTTTCAATGCATGATTGGATTCATGAATGTCATTACAAATTTTGGCAATTTTTTCTATCATGCCTTCCATAAAATATTTTCCATAGTGTCTCTGTTACATTCTTTCCAATATGCATAGCATTGAACCAATGCATAATTGGTAGATCCTTGTAGTATGATAACCTACTAAATTGAGTAGGATACTTTTTATTCCTCTAGGAAGTTGGTCATTGATTCCTTGATGACTTTCACGAGCATCAATTACACCATTAATAAATAAAAGAAGATATCAAAATATAAATTTATAAACAAAAATGATCAGATGGAATGACATTTCCTCAATGAGTTAGTCTATTGTATTCCAACTTTCGCATATGAAGTGTCATTCTTCATGGCCTTAATGTTGTCTCTTCTTTCCCATTAAAAAGATGGTTTTCCATAATTCAATACTTATGATTATTATGGAGAAAGTTCCTAAACTCATCAAACACCTACTTTTGTAAACTTTTTGAATGATAAGATTTCATCTTCGGACCACAAATTGGACATGAAAATTTTTCCTTTGTTTGAATACCTAAAAGATCATGTAAAATTATCATGTGCAACTTAAACATACAAAAATAATGTGTAAGCATTATAACATACCAAAAATATGTGACTTTAAAAATAAAACATACCACAAAAATGAGGTAGCCTTGGGGCATCATGTATTATCCATACAAGCATTGTATGGAATTGGAATTATGTTTTTCCTATTGGTCTAGAGATGCAATACATAATGACACCATTCCATAACTTCAACAACTTGTCAATAAGGGGTTCAATATGCACGTTATATCTTTAACTTGTTACTTACCTAGTTGAATGAACACAAACATTACGTAATTATTATGACCATTTTGATGTGATGTTTATAAATTAATTTAGATATCTATTAAATTAAAAATACCTAGTACAATCATTGAAAGAATTATGTGCTCCATCTTTATGGACATCCAAGAAGGAATGTTATTGTTAAAAACAACAAACATGCCGCATTGAGTAAATAAATCTCATCTCTCCAAATGGATTGACATTGTTTGTTGCCAATGACAGCTTTAGATTACGAGGTTCTTCTTTAAATATTAGCCACCTATCTTCTATGTCCTTAAATGAAGAACCATCTACAATCATTCACATAATATTATCTTGACTTGAATTTATAAATTGTGCCAAGCTAGTGCACTTGAATATTTATTGAAAGTGTGGAATAATGTGAATGTATTGAAGAACCTTGTGAGGTATTTTTTTTTTTATTTGATCTAACAAATATCTATTAATATGAAAATTAGGGCATTTTGTTGCAAATTCATGTTTTTTATGATATAGAATGTGATCATTGGAATATGCATGTATTTTTTGATACTTCATTCTAATTTGATTCGTAATAGTAGATAATTATTGGTACAAATGAGGTAGAATGTTTGATGGTGGTAACAAAGTCTCACCTATAAACCTAAAAAAACAAATATTATTTGTTAATATAATAAATAGTAATGATGTGATAACATTGAAGATGACAAAAATGACATACCTTAGTGTATGTGACATTACTACATTGGATAAACAATTTATAACCTTCAAGTTCACCAACAACACTATAGAAGAGACAAGAGTTGTTTCAAAGCCTTGATGTAGGGGATTGTATGCCTTGTTAAGTATAGGTATATTAAGACCATCTTCATTATCATTATCAGATGCACTACCATCATCAGGATCATCTTTATCAATTGCACTAATACCAACTTCTTCAATCATGTCCTCTGGCACATTATCAACTATGCCAATACCATTGTCTTCAATTGTGTTATCTTCCATAAGATCATCTTCTTTCATGGGATTTTTATTCTTGGATTTGATATTCACACCTCTATGTTCCTCCAGTTGGAAATCCAAATTAACCAATCTACAAAAATCATGCCTACTTTCAATGTGACCATATTACCAACAATGAATCTGGGTTGTTGTGATTAGAGTTTTTTTATTATTTATAAGCCCTTGTACACTTTTTATAATGACAATTAGATTTATAACCTTTTCTTTAGAACTGAGATCACAATCTAGCAATTGTCTCATTATTTTGTTCTTGGTTCATATTGGTAGGTGTGGTCTTTCTTCATAGGAAAATATTCAAGCTATAAATATAGAAAATGTAAACATACAAGCATCGGTAGTATCTTGTATATAATAAAAAATAATAAAATATTAAAAGATTATACAAGATTTAAATATATACACACAAATCATACTCACAAGATTAGGCCAATGGACTTACACATTCCTGTAACGCCCCGCTTGGGAACCCAAGAGAAATAAACCTAATATGTTACAAAGTTTACTGAACTATTTTTTAAAAAAAAAAGTTTAAACAACATCAAGATAACATTAATGCGGAAGCAATATGAACATACACATTAAATACACATTTGCAATTATAGATATAGTTTCAATTCCTTAAGGGTTCCTTTACGTTGAGTCACATTTAATAATTTTAAATTAATTAGTTTTAAGTTTCAAGTACAGTGTCTCAAGATCTTAAAGGAATAACAGATACATAATCGCATAAGCAAATGCATAAGTATAAACAATACAATGAAAGTACATCCAATTAATAACATCCACTACACATGTCGCAGGGTATGTGAGAATAGATACAATACATCAGAATACATGATAACATAAATACATCATCTGAAAAGAAGTCTCTGAGATAAGAAATAAGAATGATAAAGGTACATCTTCTGCAACAAACATCCAACAGCTAGCAATTTGAAGGGGAACCCAAATGGTAAGAAGACACTACCTCCCAACCGCGTGGTTACCTAGTCAGGCTTCCACTCCCACCGTGTAGGGAAGATAATGAACGATCCACATACGGCTAATCAAACATAAAACATTCCTAGGCAAGGTACCCCTAATAGCCAAAACTACCTCAAAGGTAACACATACTACTCAAGAAGATAAAATAATCCAAAAGTAAGAACACTCACTCCAATACCGACACCACATAATCAAACATCATACATGAACCAAGTATAAACCAAATACCAAGGTCATAAGATAAAGTCAACAAAAGATAATCACCTCAAGTCAATAACCACATCCAAAAGTACATCATCCATGAATCACCAATTATCCTCAATAAAAGTAATAACCACAATAAACACATCTAACAATAAATACACCACCAGAGGTACACAAATCTATAGAGGAGACTCAGGCTACATACTAGGGAGTGTCATCACATGGCTGCTCGAGTTACCCTGGACTGATCTGTTAATAGACCCTGGACCCTCAAGCGTTGAGTTACCCTGGACTAGTTACTCTAAACCTTGGACCCTCAACATCACACATGTGGAACTAGAAAGCCCTCTCAAGAAGACAAGGCACTCATCCCATTCCCATCCATAGTCTATACAAGCACTCAAGGCATGGTTGGGTCAAATATCTGTAACTTATCTTTTTTAGTGTGTTTCCCCCATAAATTTTACTTACTAGATTACCACTTATTACATAACTTGCATTAGGTTACCCTGACACTAACCACTTTGGGTCCTGGACCCCTATGCAAGCCACTCCTAAGTCACGTACCTAGACAACCTCTGCTAAACACATAAAAAAATAGTTGTGTCCTATAGCACAACACCCATAAAGATCAAACTCGGTTCCTCAATAGGCAACTTGATAATAAGATGGTTCTCCCATCCAATAACACATAAATGCTTCTAAAAGTAAACCTCATAAATATAATCTCCAATATGAATCACAAAACACATCATGACATCTAGCCACATAAATGGTATAAATAAAATCTGACAAAGCCTCTGGTGTACATCCTAGACTTGTCAACATCTAATTGACTCCAAAATTCAAAAGCATAGACAATACACGCAAAACAATATAGTACAGTTCATAGTTGGGTTTAATTTAAAAATTCATAATAGAATAAAAAGTAAAGTTTCAATTTTGTGTTCAATGTACGTTTTAAGTAAAGAAGATTCTCAATATTACCCTTATAATTTAACCCGATCATTTATTCGAATAAAGTATAGAATTACCCCTAATCGATTCAAATCAATTTTCAGTAATAATTTAGTATAACTATTTACTTAAATTATTAAAGCAATACCTATTGATCTTTGAATAAAATAATTGCGATTTCAATAAAATCAATTCACATCTTCTTAAATAATTTCCATTATTTAAACAAACTCATATTCGATTTAATTAAGATAAAATAACAACTATGTTACAATCATTAATTAATTATCAAATTATTAAATGTTAATAAGATTTATAATTAAATTTATTAACAAATAATAATTTAAATATAATCTAAACTTAATAATTTACAATTTTTTTTTTTTTTTAATGATTTAAATTTAACAATTTAAATTTAATATAATAAAATTCAATAATTTAAAATTAATATAATATAAATTTAATAATTTAAAAATTTAATATAATTAAAATTTAATAACATGAAATTATAATTAAAATAAAATTATAAAACAATGCATTTCATATAATAAAGCCAATGGCTTTATATAGCCATGCAGCCAACCTTAAAAAGGTTGCCGCAGGCTTTTAAAAGCCAAGCTGTGCGATTGAAATCACAGGCTGTCGTCTTAATACTTAGCCATGCGGCCATGTACTAGCACCCCCTGCATCGAAGGTACATACTTTGTGAATGCAAGGCTGCCACCGACCAATGAGAGGTAAGTAAGGTGGGGGGTGCAATGAATTCGATTTTTATTTTATTTTATTATTATTTTTCATTTAAAATTTAATATGAATTTTATTAAAACAAATTTAAAATTATTAAATATAAAGATAAGATTTGTTTTATAATATTATAATTTTTATTTGTTAAAATCCATTATATTCATTTCAACAAATTCCACAATTTATATACATAATCTTTACATTATTACCCTGATATTGAAACTAAGTTTAATCGTGCAAATTTTTTAATTCCAAAACCTTCTTTTTTTAAAAATTTCAAATCCTCCCCAGATTAAATTTCTAGCTTCCAAATTTAATTCAAATCCAAATTTCGATTTAATACTAATTTCATTCAATTGTAGAAACAAGGTTTTCTAAATAGTTGTTTGAACCCAGGATTCATAGATGAAATCGAATAGTAAAAGATCCAGAATGAAGGATGACAAGATTCAGACAACAAAATTTGAGAAACAATTTTCAACAAGCACGAAGAAGATAGAGATCCAAAAGTATTTCTACAATGGTTCACAAACCCTACCTTGATCTGATGCTAACAATCTGGTGAAACCCTTGTTAATCCAAGCCCTTCAAAGCTTTTCAAAGATTTCTTTGTTTACCTTCCAAAAGTGTGTTCCCTAAAAACTTGTGTGTGCAATAATGACCCAAAACCCTCTAATATAGAATCTAATTACCTTTTAGGGTTTCTGTCACCACCACTCTAAAATTATAATTATTTAATTTAATTAATTCTTTCATGCACAATTAATTCGCTTTTTAATTAAAATATTATTTTATTATTCGTTCATGCACTTTAAGTGAATTATTAAATTACTTTATTTAATTTTCCACTAGACTTCACTTTTAAATTAATTTATTAACTTTTAAAATCTCATGCGCACTATAAAATATCTTTATCAAGCTCACATATTTTATCTTTTAAATTAATTTCTATATTTTAAACTCATTCATGTGAACTTAAATCTTTTTCATAATTTAATATCTTTCTCCTTTTAATATATTTTCGAACGTTTAATTTGATAATTATTTATTAACTTAAATAACAATAATATTTAGCATTTATTTTAAAATGAACTCTAAATATATTATTATTAAATTAAATAAATATTATCGTGTTCTAAATTTATTCTAATAACTTTTATCTTTGAATTCAATTCTTTATATTTAATTAATTTCTCAATTAATTAAATATAATTAAATATTCAAAATGTCATAATAATTTTCCATTAAATTAAATCATTAATTTAATCTTTTAATCAAACTTAATTAATAGAAATTCATCAAAGACTCACAAAACAACATATGCACAAAATACTCACGGGTTTTAAAAAGGGTACACAGTCTGTTACAAGTCCTCCTTGCAGGACTAGTATTTTAGGCTATGGGTAGGATTGGACCTGATCATTATGTTCCCATTCTCACCATTTGAGTATTTTTAATAGGGCACACTCATCCTGGCAATTCAGGGAAGTCGATGCCCGGTACTTGCATCCTGCATAAAAAACAAGTATGTACATGTATATAATATATCTAAACTAAACAAACAATGGCAGGGAGTGGTTCATCATGTAGATCCCGACTAGTAGGTGACTACGACTCCCTCCCTTAACCACATCAAACATGTCAGACAAAAAGATAAAATAAACACACACACCATACACATGCAAGTATGGGGTAAGTATCATAAAACTCACAAGTCTAACATCAAATGCGTACATGTAATAATGCATCTCTACCAATACAACATAATCATCATTAAAGACATCCTGTTAACATTTTTATGAAAGAAACCACATATACTAACTAGGAATCATCAAAACATCATTAATGTCATGTGAAATGAAATCAACTAAACAATTATAACTGATATATTTGTAATCCAAGACATGAAATAATATCATAATATTGTAAATCCAATATCGCTAAAACTAATCAATGCACAAAATCAACCTAAAGCAATTTGACAATGATAACAAAAATGCGAACTAGGGGCAGGCACTACAATTCCTTCCCAAATCATCTTTATTTCCCATTTATTTCTAAAAATGCCTTTCATAAAATTTCCAAAACTTATACATTTGTACATCTAGTTTGAAAAATTCCTTATAGTGATCTTTTCTCTTCTCTATGTAGTGTCTTGAGCTCTGTTCCTCCTTCAAACCCCATTGGTCAACCATGTGACTACATGTATCCCTTAGAATGAGTACTCTACCATGCAGTGGATAGTTTTTATCATCTAAGCACATGGAATCCCCTAGAATCATTTACTCCCATAAATTAACCTAGGTTTTTCTCTATCAATGAATACTTGGAACAATTTTCTAGCATTATCCTTTACTCTTAACACCTACCATCTTGTCCCACACCTAGCTTCTCTTCTTTCACCTTATCAGCCCATACCTAGTTGCTTTGGTTTCACTCTCTTGACCTTCCACTCTAAAGGTGTAAAATACCATACAAGGATATAGATGGATTAAAATGTAACATTCAAATTCTTATTGTAATCCTTTGGACCTATTTGAGGTGCCAACAAGGAATGTGGTAGCATAAAATGTTAAAAATGGAAAAAGTTGTAAAATATTGTAAACTTGTCAAAAATGTTGTTAAAAACATTTTCTTGAAAAAAGATAATTTTGGAATGTGAACAATGATCAAGCTTGTACTCTTGGATAGGATCCTTTAAGAAGTCAAAAAGTCATTTTCTATGGCATATATTATGAAATCCATTGTAATGAAGAGGCGTAGAATGATATGGTGTGGTCTTTGAATAAGTTAATTAGTTTTTGGTTATGGTGAAATTAGACTGGGTACTTGTATTTGACTGCAATTTTGGTACTTTCTCCCTTACATAAATGATGTGATGGTTCTTAAGATTTATATATAGTTGAATGAAGTCTACAACTAATGTTAATGTTAAATGTGTACCTAACATCATTGGTTTATTGTCAAGATCTCATTGCTCACTTGTTAGACAACAAACTCTTTATATTTTTAGAGTGAAGTAGCCTAGTGACTATATGATCTCACTATGTTGAGTTAGGGAAGGTTTTAAGGTATTCATTGTTGTTTGATATTTCCCTCTCATGAACTAACATGATAACCATAATCTTGCAAAAGGATTTGGCCAAGAACCTATAAGATACTTTTGTTATGTGAAATGGGAAAATTTGTAAAGTTGGTCGATTGTAAAGTTACTTTCACCATTTTCATATCTAACATTGAACTTAGATTTATGTTTTGATAGTAAAGATTTGTTCAAATTTATTAATTTGTAGAGTAGTTCCTATGGTCATGCATTTTGTAGAAGGTCTTGAGAATTTAACAATGGTGGATCGAAGTGTTAGCACTAGGTACAAGGTTGGAAAATTTTCTAAAGAATTAGTGTAACTTATTTCACAAAATTCTAATAGTATCTCTTGAAATGATCACACATGGAAGGAAACATACTACCAGTATAGATATATTTTTAGTGGTACTACATTGTTCATGTGTTTCTTGGATAATGAATTGAGAGAAGTACCAATCGGAAACCCTTGGTAGATAAACTTGGAGAAATTGATTATGATTAATTTATTCATGGATGTGGACCTAGTTAGGGACCTAACAAAGTATTAATTCCTTCTAGAGAAAGTGATAAGGAATAGGGACAAGTCCAACTTGGTGAAGATTGATAGAGTGATTTTCATGGAAGCTTTTGGAATAAGAGGTCCACCCTATATTGATATCAATTTGGAGGAGGAAATAAGGAAATGTAACCTCTAGAAGACTATGCTAAAGATAAATTCTATACTTAGGTACCTGCCTAGACTTGGTAGAAGGATAACCATAATTACAAATGATGTCAAACCACCATTTGAGTTGGACACTATCAAAAATCATATGAGATACATTGAAATGGATTACATAAAGTCCTTGCACTACAAAATTTGGGGTCAAATTGTGATGATGGTGTAATTTGTGGTGATTTTCATATTCTTTTGCAATTGTCCTCAACGTCATCACAATATCGATGTCAACATTGTAATTGCAATGCCTAGATGAGTATAAACAAAGAAAATAGAAAACATGATATAAACTATTCCTCATTGTTTTGATTGTGGTGGAGAGCTTTGAATGAGGGTGGAGATTTTTGAATGTTGTTGTTCCCTTGTCATTGGTGCATTTTGTTTTTGTGATCTCTAGATTTCATTGCCCTCCCCTTTCTCAGTTATTTCATGGCTATGTATCTCTTCATTTTTTTGCTATTCCCTTGCTCCAAAATTTTGTTTCCATGCCCTTGTGATCTCTACATTTCATCTTCATGCCCTTGCTTTGTAATTTCATTTATGTGCCCTTTCTCTGCAATTTTGTTTCCATGTTGTGCCTTTACTCTATGATTTTCTTGCTGTGTCATTCCCTTGCTTTGTGATTTCATTGTTGTGCCCTAGCTTTACGATTTTCTACAAGGGAGCTATGTAAATGTTCATTTCTTTTCCTTTTAGACATGTATATTTTGAGAAATTTTTTAAGGTTCTCATTACATCTTAGCACAATATAAAAATTCATCTAGCTACATACATATTTCATAATCCAAATAATAATATAATAAAAATCACTTAGCCCATGCGAAGTGACTTACCTCAAGATCCTCCAAAAAAAAATAAACTAGGAAAAATGGGTAGAGTTCATAAGAAATTTTACAAAAACATATCATAGAAGATATTTTTAAAAAGAAACTAGCGGTAACCCAGATAAATGGGTCTAGTTGTTGATTAGCTAGGTTGATTACAAATTCCTATAGAACTACCATCGTATTAGGTACAATGAAACAAAAAATCAATTATTCCTTGGTAACAGAATCAAATATAGTTTTCAAAGGTGATAAATTGCATATGCAAGGAATTGAGGAATAACTTGAGTGAAGACTTGAGTGTGAGGAGTTGAAGAAGCAAGTTTGGGTGCTATGTAAATGCCATAATCATAAGGCTCATTCCCTTGTAGAAGCCTTTTCCATAATGACATTACCTCTAAACCATGCATATGATGTTGAAATCATTCCCAAACTTGAAACACTCTTATAAGCACTTGATGCTTGTGATCATTATAGGGAGACTGTGTCAATACTTGAGAAAATATTATAAGCATTTGATATTTAGACTATGAATTCTCAAAGACACTTGCAAATGATTCCAATGTCATAGTACTTACCACAACACTTTCTTGGATTCTATCCAGTGGCTCCCATTATATCCTCTATGTTGTCTAGCTATTGTTTCTATCATGCAATCTCTACCTAAAGTCACTCCTTCTTCACTCTCATACCTTAGAATTTTGATTATCAAACTTATGAATATCTTCCTCTACCTTATCTAAAATCAACTTTACATTGTGTTGTAACTCTAGCTTATGTGTTTCATAATATTAGCTTTCATTTTAGTATTCAAGTTTTTAAGATTGATCAACACCTCACTTGTGGACCTCTCATTTCAAGCACTTTCTATACTATTTCAACACCATGTTCTTTTTTCTTAGCTAACAATTATTCATGTGCATTTTCTTGTACAACTTTAATTTTGTTGAACAATTATAAAATCTTAGAAAGTGTATTGTTGTTTTCATGTATGTGTATTTGTGTGTGTGTGTGTGTGTGTGTGTGTGTGTGTGTGTGTGTATAGTAATGTTTTCATGTATGTCAAAACAATGACTAACATTACCATTGGATCATATAGTAATGAAGTAATCAACCCAGCTAATCAAAAACTAAACCAATTTAACTAGTGTTTCCAATGTCATAGTACCAACCAAAACATTTTTCTAGATTCTATCCAATGGCTCCCATAGTATTCTCTATGTTATAGCTATTGTTTCTATTGTCCAGTCTCTTTCTAAAGCCTTTCCTTCTCCTTCACTCTTGTGCCTTCAATTTTGATTATCAAACTTATAAATATCAACCTCTACCTTATCTAAAATAAACTTCACAGTGTGTTGTAACTTTGGCATAGGTTTTTGATCATCGATAGCTTTCATTTTATCATTCAAGTTTTCAAGATTGGTCAACACCCTCACTAGTAAACTTCTCATGTCAAGAACTTTTTGTACTATTTCAATACCATGTTCTTTCTTCTAAGCTAATAGTTCTTTAGGTGTATTATCTTGTAAAATATTGATTTTGTTGAACAATTGTAAACTCTTAGAAAGTTCATTATTGTTTTCATGTATGTATGTATGCATATATATATATATGTATGTATGTATATATATGCATGCATGTATATATATGTATGTATGTATGTATATATGTAAGTATGTATATATACAGAGAGATCTTGTAGATTGTGGATTATGGATTATAAACAAAAAGAAAAGAAAACACATCATTAATCATTCTCCAATTATTTTGATTGATTGTGGAGAAGTGCACATGAAAGAGAGTGGAGAGCTCTGAATAGTTGTGGAGATCAGTGTAGGTCAAAGATTTTTTTGTCATTCACTTGTGATCACTACATTTTGTTGCTATGTTGTGCCATTGTGATCCTCATACCCCTGCTTTGTTATTTCTTCAAGGGAAGAAAAGGTACCTATGTAAATGTTCCTTTTCCCGCCTTCAAACATGTATCTCTTGTTCATATATAATAACTTGGTCAAATTCAAGGATAACTGATTATGATGATTGTATGCATATGTGCATGTATGTATGTCTATCAGTTCACTATGTGAATTTCTTTACATGCATACATTCAACTCGTATAGAACTTGTACTAAATTAAATTAATCATTCATATCTTGAATTCACACAAGCAATTATCCTTGCATTCAATTGAAATTATTCATACCAAACTAAGAATGCATAAATCTATACTTACAAATTATATTATCTCTTGGTGATTGAGTAAAGATCTTGTGCATAATATTGTCCAGGTAATGATCAAATGTATTCACATTAATTCATAATAGGATTGAGCAGATCATCCATTTATGTTGCTTGATACTTGTTTTATTTAACATTTTGTTTAACATAATTACTAATACTAGAATTATATAGCTACAACTTGTATTCTTGTTTATTTTATTTAATCACATATATTTATGACTTATTTTTCTTAAAATTAGACTATATATTTGTTATCAATAAAACACAAATAAAGATCTTTGATGGTTATCTTTTTAAATTTCAAGATCTTCATATTTAACATGAAGATTTTCCACTATTGGATAGTAGAATAGCCATAGTGTGGAGCCACATAGCTAATGTTAGAGGCGAGTGCATTTCTGATTTTCCATACATTTAATAATTTGTCACTTGTTGTTTGAGGTAATTTTATATTTTGGGATAGAGACATCTATCATAAGGATGGGCATGCTAATTTTGATCATTGTGCTTTAAAAGGTGATTCCCTTCTCAAATTAATGAAACTACTTACAACTGACACCCTGATTTTTCAAAACTTGCTTGATCAAGCATTCACACAACCATCTTCCTCGTACCCCACCATAGCATGCAGCCCTTGTTTGAGGTATATATCTTAGTCCCTCTTGGGTTTTGAAAAATGTCAAACCTATTTCAAAATGGTTCCATTGGTTCAATGAAGTTCATATGTTTGATAAGTTTAGTGTCCTAGGAAATTTCTTTCTTTTAATGTTTAGAAGGCTCTTGGCTTGGATAAGAGTACTGAGATTCAAAGACTCTATAATTTAGGTTGAATGGTTCATATCAATTTGTCCAGATGCTTTTAGATGTCTCTAAGAACATTTAGGTCCATTTTGGTTCATAATAGTCTATGGATCGCAAATAAAAATCAAAGTTTACATTTCAAAGACCAAAGGTTCTAAACATGAAACTAGTGATTCAAAGTGTTGGTTCATCAATCTAAATGTATAGTTCAACAATTCAATTTTGACAATTCCAAGTAGCCCATACCATTTTAGAAGACTAATTCTAATCATTTGTATCCAACAAGTTGATAATATAGAAATTGAATATGGAGGAGGATATATTGGCATCACAAGTAAATCATCCCATATCCATAAAAAAAATCTAATCTTCTATAAGTCTCTCTCCTCTAAAGACCAAATACATGGAGCCATTATCATTATGAGTAGACTCAATCTTCTTAGA
Source organism: Cupressus sempervirens (assembly GCA_028749045.1). NCBI lineage: Eukaryota > Viridiplantae > Streptophyta > Pinopsida > Cupressales > Cupressaceae > Cupressus > Cupressus sempervirens. The sequence continues at coordinate 224,291,715 of CM053791.1, forward strand.
CAAGTTCAATTGAAACTATTTATACCAAACTAAGTATGCAACAATTTGCACTTATAGATTATATTATCTCTTGGTGATTGAGTAAAGATCAAATGCAGTTTTCAAGGTGATAAAATTGCATATGCAAATGTATGTATGTATGAATGTATGTAGTGGGTGATCCCACAATAATGGGTTTCACTTTTTGACCAATTTTGACACTAAAATCAATATTTTTAAAACAAACCTAATGTTCGAGTGACTATATCTCTAAAACTATAAATAATTTCAAGATAACATAAACTAGTGATTTTTAGTACTTTGTCCCTACTTTGTAACCATATTTTTTAATCTAAAAAAAAATTTATTTATGTCAATTTTTTCTTCTCCTCCAAAAATTGGTACATAATAAAATTCAATATTTTTAAAGAGTGATAGTTTGTTTGACTCATATAACTTTTTTTCTAGAAAAGATAATGAGGTAATTATTTTGGCATTGGATTTGTAACATCAATATCTTGAGGATGCATTTGGTTTGATTCAACTTGGTTGAATATTATATAGTTTATGATGTTTTGAAGTGACATCAATTGTAATTTAGACATATTTTGATTTTGACATAGATAACTTGAAGTCAATTTATCATAAATCTTTTTTTTTTTGAATAGAAAGCTAACTCAATAAGGAATTTCCTAGATATTTTTCAAAAAAAAATTGACCTAATTTACTAATTTTCTTGAAGTGTCAAAGTTAATTGATGTTCAATCAGTAATGAACCTATGAAGAGTTAAACTCATATTTGAAAGTCTTAATGATTAAAATATGTATAACAATTATAGTCATTGGAAAGCTTTCTCTGAGTAGCACATTTTGGCATTTTTTATTTTATAGTAGGAGATCATTTATCTACAATTATGGGTGTCAAAAGAGAAAAACAAAAAAAGAAAAGAAAAAAGGGCCCAAAAAATGTAATTTTGTATGTTTGTTGCAAATGTAATGTTCATAGTGAACAGCTGGCCCAAAAATTCCTAGCAGTCAAAAATCAAACCAGATATGTTTGCATGAACATGTAACTTTTATTATGTTTCCACAAACATAAAAAAGCCAAAATGTTCACATCAGCTTTAGACAAGTTAGCTTAAAAGTAGTGAAGCTATACTGCCAATTCGTACAATGACATTTTTATATAGTTATTGCATAAAATTTATGTTGAGGCAAGGAGTAATTTTTTTTTTAAAATGAATTTATAATGGAAAACAAGAAAGGAAGGCAAAAAAAATATACAAAAAAGAGATTTGATGAAGAAAAACAAAGAAATCTTGAGAAGAGTATGGTTATCATCAAATTAAACATGGTATGTAATATATATATATATATATATATATATATATATATATATATATATATATATATATATATATATATATATATATATATATATATATATATATATATATATATATATATATATATATATATATATATATATATATATATATATATATATATATATATATATATATATATAATGATTTTGAATTTAATTATGTTTCAATATTATTTTATATCTAAATTGATTTATTTATACATTTGTTGCAGCCAATCAACAAGGTGAAGGAAATGTTGAAGAAGGCTCATGCATGCATGTGTATATGTATGTGTGTGTGTGTGTGTGTGTGTGTGTGTGTGTGTGTGTGTGTGTGTGTGTGTGTGTGTGTCTATATATATGTATGTATGTATGTATGTATGTATGTATGAATGTATGTATGTATGTATGTATGTATGTAGTTCAATGGTCTTGATCCCATGGATAGGGGTATGTAGGCAACCTAGTAGGCAAAGTATGCCTCTAGTGTGTAGATGCCTTGGACATAGTCAAGTAGCACTAAACTATTTCAAGATATTATATGTTAACTCATGAGGAACATTCCCTTGCAGAAGCATCTTCCATAATGACATTACCTCTAAACCATGCAAAGCAAGTTGAAGTGGTTCCCAACCTTGAAACACTCTTATAAGCAATGACAAAGAAAATGCATATACACTAAATATATTACTAATATTTTTAAAATATGTATATGTATGTATATATGTATGTATGTATGTATGTATGTATGTATGTATGTATATACATATATGTATATATATGTGTATGTACACAAAGAGATCCTGGTACAAAAGAAAAATTAATCTAGCTACATACATATTTTAGAATGCAAATAATAAAACATTCTTAATTAGACATTTGTGAGCACTAGGTGTCTGAAGGTTCCATGCAAAAACATATAGAATAAAAAAAGGTCATGAACATTTTTTATGACATTTTTTCTAAGAGCATACATAAGTTCCTCAAGGTGACTTCCATTATTAAATTTTCATATACATTTTTCTTGCTATTATTCATTTCTTTATTAATCTTATTATATGAATCCATCACATTTTGTATTAGGTAACTTTAAACTTATTGGTATGATTATATGTTTAGAAAATGGGAATATTCTCACACTGAAATATGTCCCACATTCAACTCAATTAGGGGCTTTTGTAAGTTTCATATGGACTCAAAATGGTTACCATTTAGTGTTGTGGGTTATAAATGGAAATCTCTTTATTGTCTAATTGTGGAATTGATTTTGAATTGCTAAATAAGTTGTATTTCATTTGTAGATTCAATAGAGCTTTTAGTAGTGTGGGTTGTAAAAGGATTTCATGTTTATGATATGCTAATGGAGATGATTTTCTTAATTACAAATTTAATTGGTACATATGTGTGTGGGTTATGAAAGGATTAGAATTTCTTGATGATCTAACAATGGAGATGAGTTTCATACAAGTTAAAATGGTTTATATGTAAATTATAAATCTTTTGGTACAATAAAGTAGATAGAGATTTCATTTTATGATTTGATGTGTATGTTGTAAATTATCTTGTAAAATTTATTTTTGTGGTCTCATAATGGGTTTAACATTCATATATGTTGGATTACTACTAGAAATCATTTGCAGACTTAAATATAGATCTTTTGGTATTGTTTCTATGGACTACCTCTTGTAATAACCTTAATTATTACTAGTCATCACTCACATTTTTCATCCTACAAGGGAATATTGTAAGTCATTGTAGTTAAATAGAGAGAAGATTATGTAAGACTTGCATCTAGTGTTGAGGAAGGAAAGTGGAGATCAAAATGGTTTTTCCTCTATCCTTTCCACATGAAAAAAACATTAATCCAATTTTATTCATTGTTGCATTTTTCACATTCAATGGATTTCCCTATCCAAAATCAACATCATATAATGAAAATCTTGGAGAGCTTACTACATTAGTTCCATATACATACCCATCCATTGTTCCAATCAACTTGTGTTTTGCCATGAGATTTTCCCTTCTTCAACCAACCAACAAGTGGATAGAAATGCACTAAAATGATGAGATGATTTTTTTTTCAGCTGCTCTATGAACAAAGAGTATTTAGTGAGAGGAAGGTGTGTATAGAAGAAAAGGCATTGTACATTGTTGATGTATAACCAACGATGATCAAAATTGGAGAGGAACATGATCTATGCACTAGGGGTTGGGATTGCAAGTCTTACCAGAGAGTATGCCTCTAATTTTATATTGAGATAAATAGGAATAACCTATTCTTTGCTCCCAGAACAATCACGAACTACCTCTTTGGAAAAAATTCTTCCTCAATCATTGAAACCAAATAATAAATCAGAATAATAGATGCCCAAGACATAACCCAATTAAATTGGTCTAATTACTAATTAGCTGGGTTGATTACAAATTCTTTTAGAACTACCATTACATTAATCAAATACCTTGGTCATTAGATCATTGTGAATGTGAAAATTTAATCTTCTCTATAAGATGGTGTTTCCCTTTGAACATTTATAACAAGTGAGAAATCAATTTTAGCATATTTATTATATATTTCCACTAATGGAAGATCATTAAACTTTAATTTTTCAATCACACTTTGTGTCTAACAATGAGACAAAGATGAGAAACAATTTTTTATTCCAATAATTGCAAATACAATACATTATAAATTTCACAACTTGTAGTCCTCTCAATACTTGGACTATAAATTCTCAAAGACACTTGCAAATGACTCCAATATCAGAGTACCTACCACAATACTTTCCTTGATATATTTCCAGAAACTCTCTCTCTCTCTCTCTCTCTCTCTCTCTCTCTCTCTCTCTCTCTCTCTCTCTCTCTCTCTCTCTCTCTCTCTCTCTCTCTCTCTCTCTCTCTCTCTCTCTCTCTCTCTCTCTCTCTCTCTCTCTCATGCCTTAAATTCTAATCAAAGTACTGAATACCTATCTCTACCATATCTAAAATCAACTTCACATTGTACTGTAACACTATAATAGGTGTTTGATCCTCGATATCTTTCATTTCAACATTTTGGCATTCAAATTTTCAAGTTTTCTCTTCATTATGTGTTTGGTTTTTCATTGATTTCCTCCAGTTTGATTACCATGTATCTCAACTAGTTGCTCCAATGATGCAATCACCCATCTATCTCTAGATTATGCAAGCACTTTTTTTTTTACAAAATCTAGATAGAAACTAATAGTTCCAAAGCCATAAACCTAAAGACCATCATGTGCGCATCCCACTTTAGGGAAAAATTGGATGTCATGTTCTTCTACATATGTTTCAATCACTTCCTTGAAACTCATCTATGGTGTACCATTGGAATTATTCAAGTGAATCCCACTTCCCATGGAAGCTAAGGCTTTCTATTAAGCATATGTTGTTGCTACAAAAGTGGCTCAAATTGGCACTACTCTGTCATCATAAGATAGCTTACATTCTCTCTAGCCCTAGATTGTTCCACAATCATACCCTCTACAACTTGATTCATAATTTCAAGGGATACATTTATCTAACTTCTTATCCTCTCATTAGCAAGAAGATTAGGGAAAAATAGTCCTTTCAAGCCTAGAAGCCACTATGTTACTTGATTAAAATTAAGATTTGAACAAAGCCGGTGATGCAAAACCTATTGCCACGTTGGAAAAAATTATACTTCCAAAATTAAAACTATATGATAAATGAGAATAAAAGATGCCCACACCATAACCTAGTTAATTTGGTCTAGTTGTTGATTAGCTAGGTTGATTACAAATTCTTGTAGAACTATCATCAAATTAGGTAGAATAAAATGGATAATTAGTTGTTCCCAGCAAGCAAGATCAAATACAATTTTTCAAGGTGATAAAATTGCATATGCAGATTCATCACTTGAATTTCACACATGAAGCACATTCCCCAACTTATAATGAATGATTGGATATAAAGGCTCCATACATTGACCCAAAAATGGAATCCAATGATGTAACCATGCATGTATTAGCATGCTCTCCCTGTGAGGATCCCAACTATCTACTATTCCTATTAATTTGGGTATCACTAAATGATCCAGAATGTTATGAAGTACTAAAGCTGGTTGTAACTTCTCCCATGTCTCCAAAAAATGTACCATAGGTTGAGGGTCCCTTGGCTCATAAGAATTTATAGTAGCTATTCTCACTACTATAAGAATAACTTTAGTGATGAGTTGAGTGTAAGGAGTTGAAGAAGCAAGTTCTAGTTTTGTATAAATTCCATAATCAAGAGGTTCATTCCCTTGCAAAAGCATTTGCCACAATGAAATTACCTCTAAACCATGTAAAGGATGTTGAAGTCGTTCCAAACATTGAAACACTCTTATAAAAAATGGTAGAGAAAATGTTGCTGCAATACATATAATACTATTATTTAAGTATATGTATATATGTATGTATCTATGTATGTATGTATGTATATACAAGCCATAACCCAGTCAAATGGGTCTACTTGCTAATTAGTTGGGTTGAATACAAATTCTGGTAGAACTATCATTAGATTAGGTACAATAAAATGAACAATTAGTTGTTCCTAGCTAGTAGGATCAAATACAACTTTTGAAGGCGATAAAATTGCATATGAAGATGCATCACTTGAACTTTAGTCATGAAGCACATTCCCCAATTTATAATGAATGGTTTGATATAAGGCTCCATACACTAGCCCAATAATGGAAGCCAAGGATGTAAGCATGCATGTATTGGCACACTCTCCTTGTGAGTATCACAAGTATCTACTATTAATGCTACAGTGGAAAAGAAAATGCAGATGCAATACATATATTACTATAGGCCATATGGAGGACTGAATAAAATAAACAAAAAGGAAAAGAATGTTGGAAATTACAAGTGGGAAGAATACTTTTGAGGGGGGGGGGGTGTGAATCAAACTTGTACCAAACTTTTAATTTAAATTAATACATGCATGAAACATATCTAATTAATAGGAAAGTAAACGCATGCATGAAACTAGACAACACAATATTGATGAACCAGAAACCCTCCAAAATGAGAAGGTAAAATTGAAGTGGGGATGAGACCCATAACTTATCATTGTAGCAATATGTAACTTGTTAAGGTTACAAAGTTTGACCATCATCAATGGTCTTCCTTGTGAAAGGCCTACCTTGTTAAGGGCTCTAACACCCTATTAAAGTGACATATCTAAAGGATTTACAAATATTCACTTGGAATGTCACTCTATTAAAGGATTTACAAAATGGCTATTAAACCATCCTATCTTCATAGGATTTTCATTCTCCTAATACAATGGCTAGAAAGTATAGTAGAATGTGTTAACCTGATACCTTACATTCCTCAATTGTTGATTTTAGATCCTTATTCTATCGAATTTGATCTGATCCTTATTGATCTAATAGGATTCTATTCAAAGTGTTGATACTCTATTCTAATAACTTGATTCTGTAATGTTGTCCTTCTTCTAAGTCTTTACACCCGTTCACTTTCTTCAAACTTTTCTAGCATTCTCTCATGTATTCCCATACACTACACACTAAATTATGTGGTTTTGACCTCCTTAAAAAGGTTTTGAGACTTAAGGTTAGGTATGGGTCTATGATTGAGATTCATCCATCTTTCCTACTCAAATCTTTCCATTTTTCTGATTGGTTGCATGTTGATTTCACAGGGAATTATAAAGATTCGATCTTATCTTTTAATCCTTTGAGATTTTTCATATGTCAGCTCAAAAATGGTTTACATCTTAGTTTGTCCGAGCACAAACTCTTATGTTGATTTTATGTTACTTGGCACAAACTGATTGCTATTGCTCCACACACATAGGAATACTATTTTGCTCGACACCTTTAGAAATTTTGTCTTTCTCGATACCTATAGTTTACTTGGCATATATACTAGCTTGGCACATACTATAACTCAACATCTATATTATACTCATTATTAACTAAGAAAATTTCTTAATTGTGTTGACACTAAATTGTCAAAACCAATCTGAGACCAACAATCTACCTCTTTAAGATGAGTGTCAAAAACACTTAATTATATATTATGAATCTAATCTCTTTGAGTATAATATACATTTGTTTGGAATATATACAAAACTTCAAAAATTGTTCAAAATTTTGTGAAGATACCTCAAAATTTGAAACTCCCCCTAAGTTGATGTGCCATTGTGTCGTTGTATCCATAGCTTCTCATGCTAATTTTGATCTATCTACTTTGTTCTATCTACCTTGCTCTAGTTTTACTCCCCCTTTCACACATCTTCCCTTGTAGTTATAATTTCCTTTTGTCTTTCCTCAAAATTTATCTTCTTGTCTCCCCCTTTAGTTTTATCTCCCCCTTTTTATTATACTTATCTCCCCCTTTTTTTATACTTATTTCAAATGGTTCTAAACATTAACTGAATAGTTAGCCAAAAAGGATTTATTTACCTCCATAACCATCTTGAGAGTAGCATCCCAATTATCTAGTGCAATTTCTAGTGATTTAAGTTGGATGGCTATCTCTGCTACAAGGTGAACAAGGCCTTCAATGCAGAAAGATTGGGGTTTTTCTTTAAAACATTTTCAGCATAGGCCAGTTCTTCCTACAATATTTCCACATGTGTGATGATGAAAAATTGAATCAATATTAACTTGGCCTTGGTATTTTCCTCATCTACTATTAGTAGAGCTAGTTACTTTTGAGTGTGATGTATAGTTTGAAAATTCTTCTCACTCTAAGTTGGATCCTTAGGTAGTTGCATGCTTGATATCTTAAGTTTCCTCTCCATGCTCATTATTTGATGGCTAGTCTCTTGTGTGAAAATTGATGGGTCGCATAATTTTGAGTACAGTGAGAATATATTCTCAAGTACTACTTTTACCTTTTCAATCTTCTTGGCCAGCTCAACTTTGAGATAGTGTTATTTCAATTGATACTCTTTCATTCACTTTCATTTAAAACTTCTTTTTAGACCCTTCTAACAAATTTTCATTAGTATCAAGGTCTTCATTCGATACCTAGTCATCTATAGTAGATAATTGTTCCATAATAGGCTTGGTTTTATTAGGTACCTGCAAGCTAAAAGCATCTAGAAAGATGTCTTTTATCTCAATCAAAGCTTGCCTCTATTTATACTCATTTTTTAGTATCTCTTACTTCTTCCTCTCAAGTGTCTCTTGCACTTCATTTATCTTATCAATGTTCATATTCTCATAGTCATAGTTGGGAATGACTATGTCCTCATCTAGTGCAGGGTCTCTATAGTGACGTACCCTTGATACTCTTGTTGAGCTTGAGCCTAGTGCAAATATGTCTAGTCACATGGAAATAGTGCACAACTTCTAAGGCAATGTAGGAGTCCCTATTGCAGGAAAATTGACCAATGTTTGTATTGCCTCTTGCTCCTTCTTCTTTGGGGTCTCTTCCTCTGTTCTTCCTTGATCAATCACTATGATCTTTGGGGGTGCACCTTGTTCTTGTGTTGTAGAGACAGATGCATCTATCTGTGTTGTTTGCTCCCTTTTAGGTTCTATCTCCTTTGTCTCTTGTGTCTTTTATCCAGTTGTTAAGACTTGAACTATGGAGTCAATCTTTGTAGATGTGTCTACTGTAGCTTTCTCTTGGGGTTGTCCACTTGTAGCTATTGGGATATGGGAAGGTGTTTCTTGTGGATTCACCTAATCCCTTGTGATATCAACTATAGCCTTTTGCAATTCTTCCACACTCACCAAGATTGGATTTGTACACAATTGAGCTTTTAGGGTAGTCTAGTGAAGAATCCTTTTGAGATCCTCTGTAGTTAGTGGATTTATGTTTTGACTAGATTTTTTAGTAACATCTTGAATAGTTACTATATTTGTAGGTCTGGGAGTTACATGTGGAGGACTTGGTGGTGGAAATTGTGTGTCTTGCACACTCTTTTCTTGTTGCTACTCTTTAGCAATTGACATGTAATTTTTTTTTGTCTCCTTCTCCACTGTAACATTTTCCTTTTCTTTTTCTCCTTCTTTTGTTATCATTTTCCTCTTCTTCTTCATCATTTTTTCTTCCCTCAAAGGGATTTTCTTTTCCTTCTTTCAAATTTGTGAGGCCATAAATTAGCTTTCACATTTGTGTGGACTTCTTCACAACATCTTCAATTTTATTTTGTAGAATGCTAAAGGCTCTATAATTGGGTGCAATTTTGCTCCCATGCTTCTTATTTATTTTTCTAATTTTTCCATTAGTAAGATTAGGCATTACTCGAGCTAATGTTGACCCTCTTATTTCTTTTTCCATATTGAGGTAGTAATGCCATTTATTTTCTACAATTGAATATAACTCCTTAAGCATTGTATTGTCAAGTTCAAGTGGAGTGTTCTTGAAGTTTTCCATCATGGTGTAGGGTGACTCTTCAACCATGTTGTATTCCTCTCTATTCAATTTATTAAAATCAATGATTTTTAATCTCAAAAAATCTACGTTATCTCTAATATTATCAAAAATATTTTCTAAATCAGATTTAGTGCTGTGACTTTCCACTCTGAATTTTCCATTATCATCAAATTTTTTTCTTTCTTCATCTGATTCAGGGGGTGCAACATATTTTCTTGTCAGCTTCTTCTAGGATGGACCTCCCTATTTAGTAGCCTTCTTCTTTTCCTACTCCTTATCCTTCTTTGATGTGGCCCTTTCGCTGGCTCTTGTGGTAGGCTTTGTTGGGCTAGCCTTTGCAACTTTCTTTGGCTTGGCAGCTAGTTTAGTGGTGGCTTTTCTCTTCTTTGGCTCTAGCTTAGGTGCTTCCTTGGCTTCCTTGAAACCTTCTTTCTCTTCTAAATCTTCTCCCATGCCTTGAGTTAATGCAAGTGGTCCTTCATCCCGCTCTTCTTCATCCTCATTTTACTCTTCATCATTTTCTTCACCTTATGCAGTGCCTCCCCCAAATTTAGCCTTAAGCTTCTTCACCAATTTGTCCTTTCTCTTTAGTGTTGAATCAGTTTTCAATTCCATGTCTACCTTAGATCTAAAAACATCATAAGTTCCAAAGGGTTGAGCACTTTTATCAATGTCTTCCACTAGTAAAGCTATTATTGTTGTAGATGCCTCATCAATATTGATCTCCTAACCAAGTGGCCTTAGCCATCTCACCCTTGGTACTACTGCTTGGATGTATGTGAGATCAATATCAACTAATAAACATATGTCATTAATGTGTTGTTCAACAAGAGAGACAAGTATCCTTAGTCTTTGTTTCATTGACATCATGAAACCTTCAAAGTAGTTGGTCATAATAGCTTCAAAATTTTCCCCCATCTATTCTATGTATTCATTCACTTGGACTACTATTGGCCTATTTGTCTTCCAGCTTACCTTTCCAAAAGAGAGGAATTTATTCTGAACATAGAAAAATAAACATATCAAAATTGCTTGAAATTTACATTGGGTTCCCTTTGTTCTTGTTATAGCTCCCAAATTTTCCATGATATGTTGTAATTGTAGTTAAGCGAGATCATAAGTATCATCCTTCTTAACAATTTTGTATCCCACATCTACTGCAATACAAGATACACCATTGAGTCAGCTAGACTGGTAAAATTTATGGGATATGACTCTAACAACAAATTCTACAAGAGGATCTTTGATTGTGTCTATTGTCATCCCTGTCTTGTTCCACTTTGCACCAGTGTTCTTTTCTATGGCCTCTTCAGAATCACTCCTTAGGGTTTTTGGCCATTCTAGGGTTGGGTACATAGTTACTCTATGTATAATTATTTTACATAGTTTAATGGTTCCATCGTCCAACCTTAGGATCCATCTTCTTAGCACAATTCTTACCCATTCAATCTTGAATACAATACGAAAATCTAGGGCATGGGTTAAGCCCTTTCTTTCAACAATATGAAACTCTTTCTTCAAAACCCCATTCTCACAAATTTTATTGTATGCTTCCCTAATCTCCATATCACCAATAGCTCCAATTTTGCATTTATAAAATCTTCTAACATCTTGCACATCACAACTTTGGGTCAAATCATAGATAAAGCTTTGACAGGGTCGTTCTTTTAAGCTACCTTAGGAATTGGTCTAAAATTTGGCTACTTAACTTCATTATTGACTAATTGAACCACAAAAAACTCCTTTTCTTGGGCTTTTGTAGAGCTAGATGCCATTTCTTCAAACTAGGGTTTCAAGACATAAAAATGTCTTAACTATGTAGCTTGGCACTAGTGTAAATACCTTGAATTGATGAAATGATGTTGAATCTTGGCTTGAAATCTTTGTAAAAGCTTCAATCTCTACTTGGAAACTATTTCTACACTCTTCTTTCTCTTTCTTTGTGTTTGTGATGATGAAAAATGATTGAAAACTTGATCTTATACCCTTCATTTCATAGCATTTAATGCTTAGTGCATATACAACTATCCACTTGGCTCCTTGTGCAATTCTATTTCACTCAGCTTCCATTGATTTTCCTTTACTCAACGTACACTAGAGTTTCCTTTATTCGGAAACAATGTGAAATTTTTGAAGTTTTAACTTTACATCTTTATTCATGCTGATCTATCCTTTGTAGTATTGACTTGTCTTGGAATTGATGTATGATAAAATATTTAAATAGTAGTCTCACATAGCTTCTTTTTCTTAGTTGGATGAAGTGTGACCACATGACCTTTTGGGTGAGTGATCCCTCCATTAGATGTGTTGCATCCATCTTTTCTTTTCCATGTTCTATTCATTTCTCCTTTGATGTGTTCAACATCAGCTTTTCCTTTTCCTTTTTTGAACTCTAAATTAGGTTCCTTTGACCTAGTTGGGCAGTGCTTGTTGATGTGACCAATCTTCAAAAAATTAAAGCATGTTGCTTGGCTCAACCATCTACTATAGCTTCTACTAAAATGCGTTCTTATGCCTAGTGTTGTAGTCCCAATTGTAATGATGTCCATAACTTTTTGGCTTTACTAGTTGGTTTGGTGTCCAAATAGGCTTAGATTTGCATTCAAGAGCTCTATGTCCATAATTCTTTCAATTGTAGTAGTGACCTTCAAATCTTGGTGTCTTGATGGTTCTAGTCTTGTAATCATGTGCATGATGTCCTTGCTTGTTGCACTTGTGACAGTGACCCATGTTTTAAGGTTTGTCATGCTAATTGGTATTCTTTCTCCTGAACACATTAGAGTTATGTCCCTTTTTACCACAAAAATGACAAGTTGGTTTTGTGTTATTACCTTTGTTATTTCTTTCTTCTGCAGTCTTAGATGACTCTCCTTCTTCAATACTGGTGTATCCTAGTCCTGAAGTGTCATTACTGGATCTTGGTGATTTTAGTAGCTATTCAAAGTACTTGATAGCTTCATTAGGTTTTTTGAAGCTCTCTACAATCTCTTTTTCTCTTCTCAAGTCATTTTGTAGTTGCTCATTTTGCATCTTTAGTGTGGAGATTTCAATGTCCTTGACATTCAATTCATGATGGGCATTCATCATATGGATTAGGGTATCTAGCTCTATGTTGGAAATTCTTACAAGCCCAATTGACTTTTCCTCTAGTCTATTGGCAAGGTTTCTCTTGTCTTCTTCTATCGTAGCTTTATCTTCAATAGCTCTCTTCTTCTGTTTAGTCACTTCACAAAGCATCATGGCTTGTGATTCTTGTTCAATCTTGAGTGTTCTGATCTCTTCTACTTGAGCTCTATTTTTCTCCATGAAGTCTACAATTTCTGCATCAAACTCCTTAGAATCTCCATTGGAAAATACTTTTGAGGTGTCAATCTCCTTGTACTATGTATCATTCTTAGCTATGGCAATTTCTTTTCTTCTCTTTAGAGATTTCCTTAATTCTTCCCTAGCTTCTTCTAGAGAATGTGGAATAAAACGTATCTCAATCTCCTAATTCTATATAATCTTCCCAAGATTATAGACCTCCATTTCTAGATCTTTTCTTCAAGTTCTAAGGCTTGTCCTTGTAAGAACTTGGCTTTGATACGAATTGTTGGAATTTACAAGTGGGAAGAATACTTCTAAGAGGGGCAAGGGGGCAAGCAGGGGGTGTTGGTGTGAATCAAAAGTACCAAACATTTAAGCTATAATTTTTTAAAGTAAAGTTAGTACATGCATGAAAGATATCTAATTAACATGAAAGTAAAGGCATGCATGAAAATTGACAAAACAATATTTGATCACCTAGAAACCCTCAAAAATGAGAAGGTAAAACTGGGGTTGGGGTGACACCCACAACTTATCACTGTAGCAATATGTAACTTGTTAAGGTTAAAAAGTTTGACAATCATCAATGGTTTGTCCAATGAAAGGCTTGCCTTGTTAAAAGGTCTAACACCTTGTTAAAACTGACCTCTCTAAAGTATTTATAAACTTTCACTTAGAATGACCTCTCTAATACAATGGCTAGAAAGTATAGTAGAATGTGTTGACCTGATAACTTACAATCCTCAATTGTTAATTTTAGATCCTTGTTCTATCTAATCTAATCGGATCATTATTGATCTGATATGATTCTATTTGAAGTGTTGATACCCTATTTTGATAACTTGATTCTATAATGCTATCCTTCTTCTAAGTCTTTACACCCCTTCACTTTCTTCAAACTTCAATAGCATTCTCTCATGCATTCCCACACACTACACACTAAATCATGGGGTTTTGACCTCCTTAAAAAGGTTTCAAGACTTAGGGTTAGGTATGAATCTATGATTGAGATTCATCCATCTCCCCCACTCAAATATGTCCATTTTTTTGATTGGTTGCATATTGGTTTCATAGGGAATTAAAAAGATTCGATTTTATCTTTTAATCCATCAAGAATCTTCATATGTTGTCTCAAAAATGATTTACATCTTAGTTTATGAGGGCACAAACTCTTATGTTGATTCTATGTTACTTGACACTTACTGATTGCTGATGCTCAACACACATAGGAATTATGTCTTGCTCGACACCTATAGAAATTCTATCTTGCTCGACACCTATAGTTTACTTGGCACATATACTAGCTCAACATCTATTATTCACTTTGCATCTGAATGACTTGGCACCTATTTAATTTCTAGCTCAATACATATTGTGACTTGGCGTCTATATTATACTCATCATCAACTAAGAAAATTTCTTAAGTGTGTTTACATTCAATTGTCAAAACCAATCTAAGACCAACAAAGAAAACATGACATTAATCATTCCCCATTTGTTTTGTGTAAATGCCATAATCATGCTGCTCATTCCTTTGTAGAAGCCTCTACCACAATGATATTACCTCTAAAACATGCCGAGGATGTAGATGTATGTATGTATATTAAAAATACATACATACATGCATACATATATACCACGAAAAATGGGTAAAGTTAATATCATTGTTAATGGGCATTATATTGCCCCTATATACATACATTATATATATACATTTTTCCCATTAACTCTACATTAGTTGTGTGCATGATTTTGGGTTAAGTCACTTAGCATGGGTTGAGTGAGATTTATTTTTTTATTATTTGGATTATGGAATATGTATGTAGCTAGATAAATTTTTCTATTGTGCTAAGATGTATTAAGAACCTTGAAAATGGTCTCTTTGTATAGACACATACATACATACATGTATATGTATGTAGTGATCTAGGACTTCGTTGTCATGCCCTTTGGATCACTACATTTTTTTTTCATGTCCTTGTCATAATTACATTTTGTTCTCATTCCCTTCTAATCTTTGCACCTCATTCATTTTATTGTACCTAATAAGATGATAGTTCTATAGGAATTTGTAATCAACTCAACTAATCAACAACTAGACCCATTTAATTGGTTAATGGCTTGTTTATTTCTAAAAATATCTACTAAGATATGTTTTTGTAAAATTTCTTATGAACTCTACCCATTTTTCCTGGTTTGCATTATTTTTATGGAGGATCATTAGCTAAGTCATTTAGCACCTTAAAAAAGATCTCTCTCTCTCTCTCTCTCTCTCTCTCTCTCTATATATATATATATATATATATATATATATATATATATATATATATATTTTGTTGGTGTAAATAAATATTTACTATTTACACTTAAGTTTACCTAGATTAATGCATTATTTTATTATTTATTTTCATGAGACACTTAGGAGTTTGTGTACTCTCAGGAGTTGTCATGTTGAAAACATAGAAGTATGCAACTCTAACTCAGCACTTGGTGTCTACAACATTGGAGTTTGCATCATTCACTAAGTTGTCATGTAGACAACACAACTATCTACACTCCTAATTTAGCACATATTGTCTACACCATTGAGTTGCATGATACACCATTGTAGGCTTATCCTCTCATCATCACACTTATTCATATGCTTGATGGAGGGTAACCCATATTTGTTGGACATGTGCCTGGTTGTATGACTTTTCATGTTGCTAACTTCTATGCATTCTAGAAGCTCTCTAGAGGCCTTTATATATAGGCATTCCTAGTGTACTTACAATATGACATATTGAATGAATATATCATCATTCTAATCATACTCTCTCTTTGGTCTACTATTGTATTTTTGTTTGAGTTTCTTGCTCTTGGGTAAATTCTAGCCTAAGCCAAATTCTTACATAGTACCAAAGCTCAGGGAGATTCTCTACACATAACCATTCGAGACCATTCATGCTTCAACACCTTGACCTAAATCTAGAGCAACTATAGAAATTGGGAGTGCTAGAGCCAAATCTAACTTCGCCATTGCATCCAAAATGTCGATTTGGTAAAGATAGACTATGAATTTGCCTATGCTACGTGAAAGTTGATTGTGGGGTAATTTTTTTTGCAAACCAACACCCGAAGGCACTAATTTGCAATTGGGTATGGTTATTTATTCGATCTAATTATTTATTTTTGGATCTAAATTATTTTTATCTCTATAATTTATTTTCAATTTTAGTATTTTTGGCATTATTTTCCCCAATCAAATTTTTTTTTTTTTGTAGAACTGGGCAATCACACCCCAACTCTACAATTTTAGTAGATTTTTTGTATTAATTTTGCAAGGAATATTTGGTGGCATCATCGCCCTGTATAAATTTTTGCAATACATCACAAGTTCAATAGACATAGAGAATCCCTTGCCACACAAATCTAGCAACAATGACCAGCATTCATAAATTCCACTCGAGTTGCACATAACTCAGTGAACAAACACCCACTGTGGCTCATTTTTTTTATGCCTTCTTGTAGTTGTTTTTATATAGACATGAGGTTCATCCCATAGTGAATGTGGGATAAACCCCACAAACTTGACAACCTCCAAAACCAAATATTGATATCAGCAATTTAAATTTTAGTACCACTGAAAGAAGTTTCTGGCAATAGTATCTTCTAGCCTACGCTCGATATATTTTGATGCTTGCAAATGTAGCTTCAAAAATGGTGATTTAAAAACTCTAGTGAAATGTGCCCACTTTTGCCCATGACACACAACATTCCTTCAATCACCTAAACAATGCAATAACAGGCCTCCACCTGGCATCTAGTTATTCGATAGTACCATGTCTATGCGAAATAATCCACAAGTGACATGTCAATGACTTGCAACAAGTGGTTTGCCCAAGATCTACCACATAACAAACATCTATTACACCACGTGTTAGCCACCATGTTGGCTTGATCCAATTAGCAGTGCCAAATAGTCATCCAACCTTACTATTGACATGCAGGAAGACACGTTAGAAATTTCTATATAGTCCATATGGTTTCATACTGCCATGCAAGCTATTGACATCATCATCTGTATGGCTAACATCATGCTGATGTTATATAGCCTTGAGGTCACTGACATCATCAATTTACTAGCCTAAATTTGATGGCGATCTAACTATTAGTCAAACGAAAATTAGAATTGTTGTGATGGCTATATGACCATCAAATTTAACCCCATCTTTTGCTAATGCAACCCCTCTGTAGATTGCTTTTTAATTTGGCAACCTCACTTTGCAAGCCCATAAATTGGTCGTTTGGACTCTGATTCAAGTGCAATTTTTTTGAAATTGGGTAAAATTTCCCAAAACTTTTAGTGGTGTAGTTATTTTCTAGTTTTGGCGCATGGAGTTTTCAAAAATTATATTTTTCGGTAATTTTACCTGCATAATCATCCATTTTACAACTTCAAAAGCTCCATATGGCCACATTTGGAGTCAAAAATAAGTTCTATTTTTTTTTCTGAAAGTGCATTATTTTTTG
Source organism: Cupressus sempervirens (assembly GCA_028749045.1). NCBI lineage: Eukaryota > Viridiplantae > Streptophyta > Pinopsida > Cupressales > Cupressaceae > Cupressus > Cupressus sempervirens. The sequence goes on from CM053791.1 coordinate 224,309,256, forward strand.
TCTACTTTCTAGATCTACAATCAAATTGTAGGGTTGTGTGCAGAAAACTATCACTTTTAGCAATAGTGTCTTTCTTTTCTTTGTATTGCTTCAGAATTGTAGCACATTGTAAAGTTCTAGATTTTTAATCCATTAAGAGGTTGTAACGAGAAAAATTAGAAGTCTACAAAGGCCAAAATTATCAAGTGGCCATTATAATCACACTACTAATAAAGTGCCAAAAGAATCTTTTTTGGGGGGTGTTTCTTGATTTAGTGAAAGGGGGGGGGGGGGGGGTGTTCTTGGTGTTGTGTTCTCTCTTTTTAGAAATTTTGTTTCATTTTGTGCATTATTGGAAATTTTAAGTTTCCAAAATTAACTCCACATAACTATACTACATTGTCAATTAAAATGTGGTATCACTTCATGTATAATGGAGTTTCACAATATGTAGATGGTACTCTTCCTAAACCACTAGGTGATAAAGTATCACCAAGTTATATTTTAGCTTGGGTAATAATGGATAAGAAAGCTCTAGGTAAATTAAGAAGTGTTCTACATCCAAGGAAGCTTGGGATACCCTTGAAAACCTATATGGTAAAGTGTTTGAAGATGAGCTTGTCTCCTTAGATCCTAACTCATTTGATTCTATACAAGATTTATCATCAAGGTGAATGAACTGAAGAAAAAGCTTACTAATTGTGGGAGTTCTATCAAAGATGAAAAATTGATCTATCTTATTCATAATAACCTATCATTAGAGTATTCCACATCTGTATCTTCTTTTAACACCTCAAAGACTACTTTAGAGTCTTCCTATAAGAAAGTCACTTTTGATGAATATGTTGATTTGTTGGATACAGAAGAAAAGAATTTGAAATCAATGAGGATTCTCAATTTACCTAAGTCTAAAGCATTGGTGGCCAACAATGAGGGTTCTCAAAATTCAGCTAGATAGTCTTCAAATAAAGGAAAGGGTAAGAATAAGAAGTGGAGGAGAAAATCAAAGGATGCAAAAAGGGCAACACCACAATCCAATCCACAAGGCATGTCTTCCTCAAATTCCAACAAGAAGGGGGACAAAAACAATAAGGAGAAGAAAAAGTGTGCCTATTGCAAGAAAATGGGTCACGAAGAACATGAGTGTTATCTTAAAAATATTGATGAGTTAACTGACATCATGAAGAAACATAATGTTCCATTGCCTAATGCTTATAAAGATAAGAGGTCTTGTTTAGATTCAAAGGGTAAAGGGAAAGCACTCATGGAAAATTCAAATTCTTCAAAGGAATGGATCCTTGACTCAGGTGCCTCATATCATATGGGTTCTTCAAAGGAGGATTTTTCTTCATTGAAAAAATTAAAGGTACCACACATCTTTGTGGAAGATGATACAAAAATGGAAGTTGAGAGGAAAGGAAATGTAGAAATGGAAAATGGAGAGTTTCAACATGTTCTCTATGTTCAAAACCTAAGTTCAAATCTCCTATCCATCTACCAAATCACTCACCTTGCATATGGACATAGAGTTGAGTTCCTTCCTGACTTAGTAAAGGTGCATAATGTAAAAGATGACTCATTGGTTGTAGTAGGGAAAGTGAATCATAACAAGAGGTTATACTCTTTCTCCCATTTTGTGCCCAAGTCTCCTTCAAAGGCCTTGTTATTTCAATCAAATTAAAACATGCAATTATGGCATCAGAGGTATGGTCATCTTGGCTTTCGCTACCTTCAACAAATTTACACATATAGGATGGTCAAAGGTGTATCCCAAATCAACTTTACAAATAGTGAATGTTCAATAGATTTAGTGGATATGCATCTAGAGGGGAAGTTATAGAAGGGGAAGTCTTCAAGAGCACCAAGTGTTCTACACATGGTTCACATGGTATTAGCAGGTCCTTTTGCAATTATCTAGGGTTGCTACATATTGACTTTCATTCATGACTTTTCAAGATACACTTGGGTCAACTTTCTTCATAACAAGAATGAACTATTGGACAAGGTTCTATCCTTCAAGACTCATGTAGAATATAAATAAAGAAAAGCCATCAAAGTTCTAAGAATGGACAATAGAAGCATGTATGTGAATAGAAGACAAAAAGACTTTTGTGGACTTGAGATAATTGATCTTTAGACTCCACTAGCATTCAATCATCATAAGACAAATGTTGCAGCATTGAGCATCTAAAATCTTAAGTCTATGGCAAGTTTCATGATACAAGCTAAGTCTCTAGATTCATCATGTGAAGTTAAAGCAGTTAGTAGTGCATTTTAACAGATCTCCCCATCTAGCCTTAGATGGCAAGACTCTCCTTTTGAGGCATGGTGTGGCAGAAAACCAATTGTGAAACACTTCAGAATCTTTGATTGTCCTACATGGGCAAAGATATATTCTAGGGGATGTAAGGCATAGTCACCTTGGCCTCATAATTTCATCGGTTATGAAGACGGTGTGAAGGCATATAGACTATTGGATCCAGAGACACATCAGATCTTTGTGGAGAAGGATGTACACTTTGAGGAAAGTTCACCTAGCTTGTCCTCTAATCCTCTCCGCACATCATATCATGTAGAAATTTATAGTCACACCAATGATAGTACTTCAATAGATTTAGGCATGTGGGGTTCTATCGATAGTTGCAGTGAGAGGTCACTACATCAGTCTAGTCCACATGCATATATTGACACAATGATAGGTCTAGCACAATAGGGTACATCCAATCTTCAAAGTTCAGCTTCAATGATAGTTTTGGGGGATAGTATTAATGATCTACCTCTTCTTATTGATGTAGTAACACCTTCTTTAGTTGTCATGAGGGCTCCATCTGACCCTCTTGTTCATTCACTACATGATTGATTGTTACAGGTTGAAGTGATTGTAGATACTTATGATCAAAAATTGTAGAGGGTTTCTTCATTAGTTGAGCACATAGATAGTTCTTTGAGATAGGTTCTTTAGCTAGTTGATTAGGTTTCAGAGACATCAATTATCCATGGGATTCTTTCAATGCACAATGGGAGCATCTCATTTGTACCCTTGACCTTGTTTCTTCCTAAGGAGAGGAACACCATTTTGTAGTCTTGGATCAACTTCTTCATTAGAGAAGTCACTAGAAAACATTCTTCTTTGTTGGGGGTAGCCTATTCTGTCTGGCTTCCTCTTATCACCACTCTCTTATGTATCTATTGAATGTATGTCATAATGAGGTGGGGGGGAGGTCTTGATTACTCCATCTATCCATGCATTCCTATTTATCTCTCTTTTTGAGGACAGTTTTTCTCATGAGGTTTTCCCTCTTTCTCCACTTTATGAGAGATTACATTTCACTAGATACATGGGTACCTAACATGGCCTAGTAGCCAAGACCTATCATGCACTTCATTCAAATTTTTGTAAGCTTAATGGAATTCTCCTAAGTTGCACTTAAGGGGGGGTGTTGGTGTAAATAAGTATTTACTATTTACAATTACTTAAGTTTACTTAGGTTAATACATTATTTTATTATTTATTTTTTTGATACACTTAGGAGTTTGTGTAATCTCATGAGTTTTCATGTTGACAACATAGAAGTATGCAACTCTAATTCAAAACATGGTGTCTACAACACTAGATTTTGTATCATTCACTAAGTTGTCATGTAGACAACATAGTTATCTACATTCCTAATTTAGCACATGTTGTCTACACCACTAATTTGTATGATACACCATTGTAGGCTGATCCTTTCATCATCACACTTATTCTTGTGCTTAATGGAGGATAACTCATATCTGGTGGACATGTGCTTGGTTGTATGTCTTATCATGTTGTTCACTTCTATGCATTCTAGAAGCTCTCCAGAGGCCTTTATATATAGGCACTCCTAGTGTACTTGCAATATGGCATATTGAATGAATATATCATCATTATGATCATACTCTCTCTTTGGTCTACTGTTGTGCTTGTGTTTGAGTTCCTTGGTCTTGGGTGAATTCTAGCCTAAGCCAAATTCTTACATATATACATAAATACATGTATTTATGTAAGCATATATGTATGTATGTATGTATATATGTATGTATGTATATATGTATGTATATATGTATGTATGTATATATATGTATATATGTAAGTATAAATGAGTATGTATATGTATGTATGTATATATGAGTATATATATGAATGTATGTATGTATGTATATATATATGTATGTATGTATGTATGTGCCCTTGTGATCATTAAATTTCATTGTCATGGCCTTGTGAGCTCTGCATCTCATTGTCACGCCCTTGTGATATCTATTTGTATACAAATACACACACACACACACACACACACACACACATGTGTGTGTGTGTGTCTATGTCTATGTATGTATGTATATAAAAAAAAAGATCTTGCAAGAACAAAAAATAGTAAAACTCATTCAATATATAGCATGGCCACAGATGCGATCACAACACCTATTGGTAACTATATTCCTCTTTCTCTATCTAATTTTTCATGTGTATATTTCACTTGAACTATTATTTCTTGGGGGCATTTCATAATATTGGATTCGTTTTATGTAGGAGGCGATAAGGACATTCCTAGATGTACCCATCTTAGATGTATGTGAACTAGTAAAGAATTATGATGAATTTCTTGTGAACAATGAAGATAGACTTACCTTGAGAGTAGTAGGAGGTGATGAGGACATTTTAGGTACTTTAAAGATTGACCATTTCTTAAATATTTTATATGTTAATAGGGAATTTATATGTTGGGGGGAGTAGCAAAAGAGCTTCCACCTTCATGTGGTTGCCCCTACTTAGTAAATAATATTAAAGCATTCTTGAAACCAAGTGAAGCTTAACATTAATCTTATATGACTGCATGAAAACTAACTATGTGAGTCTCTTAGTTTCATGCAATGTAGAAGGAGGTAGTAGTTTAATATGCAATCTCAATTCATATTCATATGACATTAGGTGTAGCTAAAAAGTGAAATAGAATTTCATTTTTTCTTAGAGGTCTTTAGTTAGGTATTTTAAGTTATAGACCATCATGAACATTCCCTTGGTAATAAAAACTAGAGTTCTTATGTTCATGATGACCTATAATTTTAAAAGCTTAATAGATCTATTAAAGAAATGTAATCATGCTACATTTTTTCAGTTGCACTTGTTGTCCTTGCATAGGATGCATCTACATATGCATTTTCAATTCAAAGTGGTAGATTCTTTTTTGGATGTCATGGAAAAATTAGATGCACTCGAAGATGGGAAAATGATATCATTTGTGCAGGTCTAGAACCTTTTTTGGTACTTTATAGATTAATCATTTCTTAAATATTTTAGATGTTAATGGGGAATTTAGAAGTTGCAGGGGGGGGAAGGGGGTGGGTGAGGCCAAATTAGCTTCCACCCTTACATGGTTGGTACTACTTACTAGAGAATATTAAACTATTCTCAAAACCAAGTGAAGATCAACATTAACCTATGATTGTATGACAACTAACTATGTTAATATATTGGCTTCAAGCAATGTAGAAGGACACCATAGTCTAATATGCAATTTCAATTCATGTTCATATGACATCAAGTAGAGTTGAAAAAACCCAACAAGTTTGCATTTTTGTTAGAGGTTTTCATAGACCTGTTAAATAAATGTAAATGTGCTAGGGGTTTTTTAGCTCCTTCTATTGTCCATGCATATAGAATGCAACTATACCAGCACTCTTGATTCAGAGTGGTAGAATCTTATTTTTGATGAGATGGAAAAATGACATTCACCAAAAGATGGAAAAATGATGTCACTTTTGTAGGTTTGGAACCTTTTTGGTACTTTAAAGATTGATTATTTCTTAAAGATTTTAGATGTTAATGGGGAATTTAGATGTTAGTAGGGTGGGGGAGTGGGCTGAAATGAGATTCCAACTTCATGTGGTTGGCCCTAATTAGTAGAGAATATTAAACTATTCTAGAAACCAAGTGAAGTTCAATATCAATCTACGATTGCATGACAACTAATTGTGTGAATCTCTTGGCATTAGGCAATGTAGAAGGATAGCATAGTCAAACTCATTGATTTATGAAATTTAGTTTTAGTGTATGAAGCTAGTAATTTTTTTTTGATTAACTACTATATAGCTAAGATTATTTCAACTTTTACTAAGGCTTGAATGGAGAAAATCTTTGTAATATTTCTATAGAAGCTAGTATGGCAGGCACCTATGCAAATAGATTTGTATATATATATATATATATATATATATCTGTTTGTGTGTATATTGATAATGCAACAATCTATCACAATTGTGATGACTTGTTTGATGGGAAGCTGTCACTTCGACAACATTACCATTGCATGTTGTCACCAGTACGATGACAACCATTGATGGATGGCCATTGCTCCAACAACATTTCTATCATATGCTATTACCATTTCAATGTCCCTATGGTAATGCCATAGGACTTGAGATGGTCAGTTGAAACTATAGGCCACCATAGTTGCAATGGTAAACCATCGAACATTAGATGGAGTGAAGATGAATTCTTCAGATTATTTTTTCCAAATTGCGATGGCTTTGTCTATCACAATTGTGACTAAAGACCATGCCATCATAATTTGTGACAAAAAAGGTCTGACGCTCATCAAATGGGGGCCAATTCTTATTAGTCACTCAAGTGTCAGGTGGTCATCTCAATTGTGATGGTCTACCATTGTAATTGGAGGCCAAATGTAGTAGTGTTGGAGTGGATTGTGATAAGAGTTTGACTTAAGATTTTTTAACAATGCAAATAAATATTCAATAAGATTCCACTAAGGTAGACTTCATGCATTACTCTATCCTTATGCATCTACTTTTCTTTATAGTTTAAATATCATATATGATGGGTGGATTTTAATAAAAGTAAATATGGGTATACCTATGCTAGTTAAACAACATACTAGTATTTTGGGGAATGTTACTCATGTGTCTTCTTTCCTTAATTTTAATAATTGGAAAGTTATTCCTATCATAATTGTGTTATTTTATCTCCCATTTCCATAGTGGTGTGCAATAGCGTAGTGATGTGTTATATGAAGGGGACAAAAGGTATACAATTAATTCTAAATATTTTAATTGCACTCACATTTTTTGCAAATTTTCTTTTATCAAAGTTTGGAGAAACTATAACTATACATTGGATTTGATTTTGATTTTGATATAATTGTTTTGACATTAGGTGATACTGATGTCTTATCATTTAGTATTCTCATTTCACATGGAATAAGTTCTATCCTACCTACAATGATGTTAACAACTAATTCTTTTGAGTGTCAAATTTTAGGTATTGTAGTTTTTTTTGGTCATTTGATGTAGTGTTAATAGACGCAAATGCAAGTTAGCAAAGATCACTTTCAAAGAAGTTCTTATTGTTGTAGATTTGGAAAAAAAAGATGTTAACTTGGATTTGATTAAATTTGAAGGAAAAGTTGGTAGAAGGCTAGAGGATACAAATCTAGTTGAAGGCATTATTATTGACAAAGATATGCATCATTGATAAATGCTTAAAAAATTTGAAGATGCAAAGACCTAGAAATGGTTGACAATATTGTTTCTTCTACAAGTTTTCTTAGATATATATTATATACCAGTACCAAGGAAGAGAGTATTTATGCAACGATGAAGATAATAATCAAATGATTTCATATAGATGATAATCCATGAGTCTATTGAATATTTCAATTAATTAAGAAGAATATTGAGAGAAGCTCGAGTACCTCCACCATACTATATCATTGTCGATCTAACTGATCGAGAACTATACAAAATGGTGCACCATAGCTCTCCAGCCAATATTCAGCTCCAATGATCTAGATTTGGGTTAACAAATGGTGCTCCACACAAATCTCTAGCCAATATTCTAACTCACGCCTGCATTTTCTAGGTTAACAAATGTTCATGTCTAATATAATCAACCTAAATGCATAAAATCAATAGGTTGATTAGATTTTTTTACATACTTGTATTGTTGTGTTTAACCCTTTCTCCCTCCCACATGCAACAACTAGAATGAAATGAATGAGAAACAATTTTTTATTTTTTGTGCATATCCTGTATTGGTCAAAATTTTGAGATTAAACTTTACAAAGGTCAAAATTTTGATGCTTTTGGGACATATACTTAAAAAAAAAAAAAAAAAAAAACCCCAAAATGGCCTTTGGCTAAAAATTTTGGTCGAAGATAAATGGAAAATGTAGTAGTGAATGATATCAAGTAGGTGCCTTTGGATTTTGCATTTCTTTTCTCTCCACTCTTTGATGACTCTCATTCCTTGGTAAATGATGAGTGATTGATATGTCCTAGACCACAACAATCATTAGATGGCATTGGTGATCTTAATAGTTCTTCAAAGTATTTGATAGCTTCACTTGGTTTTTCCATTCTTTCAAGTAATTATTTCTTAGATCTCAACTCATTCCTTAGTTGGTAACTTTGTGATCTCCATGTCCTTTCTGTTCAACTCTTGATTTGTAAATAACAATTAGTTCATTATGTCCAATTGATTCTTTGTAAGATTTTTCACATCAAATGATCTTTCCTCAAGTCTAGTAGCCATTTGTCTTTTGTCTTCTTCAACTTTCTTCTTTTGACCAGTCATTTCACATAATCTTACTAATTGAATTTTTTGTTCTCTTTTGAGTTCTTTGACTTCTTTCTTCGAAATTTTATTATTCTCCTATAGATTTCCTATGGCTACATCACTATCATCAATATTCCCACTATTAAGCAATCCTCTAATATCAACTTCCTTGTATTGTGTGTCATTTTTCTAAATGGTGATATGTTTCTTTTTCTTTACGGATTTAATTAACTCAAATATTGCTCCTTCAAGTTGTTGCATTATGATATGGATTTCAATCATCTATTTCTCAATGATTTTTTCTATATTTTGTTCAACCATATCAAGATCTTATTCTCTCAAGTTGCTAGACTTCATTCAAGAGAATTGAGATATGATACTAATTGTTAGAAATATTAATGGTAAACAAGATACAAAGTGAGGGGGGAGGTGAATCTGGATCTATAAAAAATTTCACTATTAAAATAGTTATATATATTCAAACCTAATCCATCTCATGTCTTAGATCTCATAAAATATAAACTTGTAATGTTGAAATGAAATCTATCCATGCATAACATCCATGAAAATATAAACTCATAACAAATTGATTTTGGTAATCTAGAAACACTTTAATTTAAAGGAAAAACTGAGGTGGGGATGAAACACACAAGTCTTTACTACTATAAAAAAAAAGTTTACCTATTAAGGATACAGTTTGATCAAATTAGATGATCTACCCTATAAGGAGTTTACTACGTTAAAAGATTTTAAGACTATTAGATCTTACCTTGTTAACATATTTTAGACATATAATAAAGTAAGAACATTGTTAGGGGTTTTAAAACAAGGTCTACTAGAACCACTTTGTTAAGAGATTTTCCCTAGCTCAATCTATCAAAACTAATTTAGGACTCGGACCTTTGGTTTTCTTTGAAATGTTTTTACAGATCTCCTCTCTTCAAAATCTCAATTTGATCTCCTTATTTGATATGTTTTGTTCTAACTTCACTACTAGGTTGCTTTGTCTAATCTCCTTTCAAGCATAGCCTTCCTTCTCTCTATACATAGCTTGTGCTCTCCTTTACATTCACTTTCACATATATCACCGACCTTATGTCTAACCCTTCTAAAATAGATTATCATAGAAAGTTATAGATCTTAATCAATGATCCATATTTCATCCTTTTTCTATTTTACCATTTTGATTGGTTAAACTTATATTCTTGGGATTAATGCCTTTTGAAATAATACGTTATCTTCTCCATAATTTTCTCTTTAATCTTTAAATGTTGTGTATAAGTCATCTAAAATTATTTACATAAGTGTTTGTGCAATTAAAAACTCATATGTCAAAATTGGTTTACTCAACACTTGAATGTTTTAACACTGAGTCATAACTAGTATTCATGTTGTTAGTCAACTTCTATATGGTCAAAATATACTAACTCACTTGTCATTAACTAAATTTCTAAATGCTTAGTCTCTTCTGTGTTGCTTAGCTTGTATCCTGACTTGGTCTCTTCAGGGTTGCTCAACAACATTTGACTTGCTCAACATATGATATTATATAAATAATTCCTCTATAGCTTGTCTTTCTCCAGATGGCTCAGTTGAAGTGATTACCATCCAAAGCTTCCTTGTAAATGACTAACTATTAGACACTTATAGTCAACTTGGGCTTAGAGATCAATAGTTCTATCTAGATCTATTTGATGAAACATGTTTGTTTGCAAAATATGAGGATATATGGTTATGGAATAAGAGGTTATGTCAAGTAAAATTTGAAAATTTGGTTATCACTAGTAAGATGAAAAAAGTAAGAGGTTTTCCAAAAATAAAGAAACCTAATAATGCTATGTGTAAATAATGTCAATTGGGAAAAATGAAAAATTCTAGTTTCAAGAGAAAGACATTCATTTCATGATATTTTGGAATTGGTTCATACTGACCTATGTAGACCTATTAGTGTTCTAAGCTATTGTGGAGAATGATAACTGTGATGTATTTTAAAGAAAAAATAGATGCCTTTTAGATATTTAGGTGGTATTTGTCTAGAGTTGAAAAGGAGATAGGAAAGAGTCTAAAGTTTTTGAGACCTAGTAGAGGTGGAGAATTTATTTCCAATGAATTTAACATATTTTGCAATGATAGAGGAATCAAAAGATAAATGTCAACAGCTAGGACCCCTCCTCAAAATTGAATATCTAAAAGGAGAAATAGATCAATCATGGACTATTCTAGAACACTGATGACGGAGAAGAATCTATATCAAAAATATTGGAGAGAGGTTGTAAGTACAACATTTTATGCATTCAATAGGGTGCAAGTCAAGAAAGGTACAAATGTTACACCTTTTGAACTATGGTATGGATATGCATCTAATTTAAAGTATTTTAAAGATTTTGGAAGCAAATTATATAGACTTAAGGATACTAGAAATGAAAAACTTGATTCTAAAAGTGATTAATAGGCAATAAGTGTAATTCCAGGATCTAGAATCTCATTAGATAGCACATACAATAGAGACACAATTATATGTTTAAATGAATAACTCAATAATGATCAAATGAAAATGGATGAATACAACATAGATGTATCTCAATATATAGGAAATCCATGATAAGATGTAATGTCCTATCCACCACAAGTGGATTATCCTTTACTATAGAGAAATAAGGAAATAGTGGTTTGGTCAATCATTCGAGTGGTTTGCAAGTGAATCAAGGTTCTTCTATTGGAAGGCTACTAACAATAGGTAACTTTGTCAATTGGATTGCCTTAAAGGAGGGAAAGAAACCCAATTCTAATGGCAAAGTCAATTGGATTGCCTTAAAGGAGGGAAAGAAACCCAATTCTAATGGCAAAGCTAAAGAGGATGATTCCAATAAATTGAAAAAAGATAAATCTTTCCTTGTGGAGATTGGGGATCCCATAAATGTTGATTTATATGGTCATATTGAAGGTATAATTCTAGGTGGATTTGACATTCATAAGCTCAAGTGGTCATCCCTTTTTGGAGTCAAATCTAGTGGAAAGTCCTTTTTTTTGCCTATTACTTGCAAGATTGATAGGCAAAAGATTGATTTTGAAATCTTTGTTTAGGATGCTTTAGTTGACCATTTTATTCTCTTTATGCACATTATGTTGGTTGAAAAGTTTCTAGATCTTAGACCCAATACTGAGGTAGTACATTCAATGGTCAAGGGTAAATGTAATATTAAAGACAAGTGGATATTTTTGCCCTCCCAAGGGATTTTTTATCATTTAACTTTTAAATAAGTTGAATATTGATTTTTTTCTATATGGAGGTCCTTGGATGTTTGATTGGAATTATCCAGCCTTTAATAATGAGGACCCAAGATGAATTTTTATTACACTTTTCATCATACAATACTTGTGCGGGTCAAATTCCCAAGTCTTCCCCAAGAGTTTTAGAATGAAGATATTTTGAAGGGCCTTGCCTCTTTATTTGGGAAATCTTCTTCCATTGACTCCATGATTACATCTAGATTTAGACTAGTTTATGGCAGGGTGTGAGTTAATGTCCATCAACTCACCAAACCTTTTAAGAAAATATAGATAATGTTCAAAGTCAACTATGGATATGGAGGAGATAAACTTTGTTAAGTCTTACCCTCTAGAGGATAATTCGTCCACAACAAACTAGAAGACTACGCTAAAGGAAAATAAATTCAAAAAATTGGACATGAGTGGCCCAAAGCTTGAGAACATAAAGAAAAACAATAAAAGGCCTTTTCCCCTCCTCTTTAGGAATGTCAACAACGGGAAGATTTAAAGTGGATGCGAGATCTCCAAAGTACACACAAGCAAGAATATTTTCAAAAAAAAATGTTAAGTGGAAAGTATGTAAAACATAGAGAATCGAAAGGAAGTAACCATCAAGGATTTCAACGCCCAAAATAAAGATAATATCTTCAAACATTTGGAACATAAATAGCCCTCATAAGCAAGAAATTCTAAGGAATTTTGTGTGGGATAATAAATTAGATATTATGATGATGTAGAAAACAAAAATGGTAAAATAAAGAGTATAAAAGATTAAAGTGTTCAAATGTTTTGGTGTGGTTGGTAGCAATGTTGAAGGAGTTTCAGGAGGAACTATAGTTTTTTGGAATCAAAACACAATTATTTGTATTGCTCTTATTTATAATTTTAAACTAGTTACTACTAAATTACATCATATAAAGGACAATTTTTATAGGTCCATCTCAAATGTCTATGCTTGTAATGATAAATCTCTCAAGAAAACAATTTGGGTCAGTCATTTATAATCAAGATACTCTTTCAAAGACCTTGGTTTGTAATAGGGGATTTTAATACTCTTATACATGAAGGGGAAAATTCCTAAGGGATTAAAAATAAGTAGAATGATAGCTATGATTTGATGGATTTTATCAGTCAAGAGGCTCTGATGGATTTAGAGCTAAGGGAAATGAAGTACACTTGGTCTGACAATACAATTGAAGATGAGATGATTTGAAGGTCAAGCTAGATTATGCTCTAATTTTGTATGACCAAAGAGGTACTTTTTCTCTATTTCCTCTTGCTCCAAGGTTGGTCTTGATCATTATTTTTTTTTTTTGTCTTCTAGTCCTATTATTAGAAAGAAAATGAATTCATTTAGATTTGCAAAATCTGGATTATGCATCCAAACTTTAAAGATATCTTCAAAACATGGTGGAAGAGAAGTGTGTAGGTTACATCCTTGTTTAGCATGGTCAATAAATTCAGCAATGTTATGAAGAGTATTAAAAAATGGAAAATAAATACCTTTGGGGAAATCTTGAGCACCATAGCTACTATTCAAATAGAGTTGAAAGAGTTATAGGAAAAAATCAAATTGGATGGTTTCCTTTTGAAATATCACAACATCTTTGCTAAAGAGGAAATGTTCTAGAAGCAGAGGTCTATAAATTTTTGTTTGAAGGGAGGGTATAAAAATACTAAATTTTTCCATGTTACTACTCTTAAGCACATGGTTGCTAACATGATCATTCACATAAAAAATCTCATTAGAAGTGTTAATAAAGATGATACTACCACTATTGAGATAGGAGACATTTCTTTCGCCTTTTTTCTTGATACTCTTGGTTGTATCTTCAAGATGAAGAAAATTTACTTTTGTATATTCCTAAGATTGTGAATGATAGTTAGAATAGAGTTATAGAGGTTATTCCTTCATCATAGGAAATCCAAAATATAGTAATATGTTTTGAAGGGGGAAAGGCGCCTGGTTTAGATGGTTTTCCCATGGTGTTTTCCCAAAAAATATGGCATACCGTTAATAAGGATGTCTCAGATAATGTTAAGGAGATCTATGGCTCTAGAAACCTACTAAAAGAGATTAACTCTATCTCCTTGGTGCCAATCCCTAAGATGATTGACATTGACTCTCTTAATCATTTTAGACCTATTAGTTTATGCAATATTTTATAAAAGATCATTTGCAAAATACCTACTTTACATATTTTGAAGAATTTTTCATGGGTGAAAATATCCTTCTAGTAGAATGTCCTCTTTTTAAAAGGAAAAAATGACTCTACTATTGCAATGAATGAAAACATTCATTTGTTGGTTAGATCTCAAAAATATGGTCTTCTTATGAAGTTGGACCTCTCTAGGGACTATGATAGAGTAGACTAGGCTTTCCTATTAAATGTTCTTTCCACTTTTGGTTTTGGATCCATACCCACTTAATTGATCAATCAATTCATTTCTATAACTTCTACTGCTATGATTGTATATGGTCCTTTCAATTTTTTAAAACCTTCTCAGGGATCGAGGTAAGTTGACCTAATTTTGCCAATTTTATTTTTTATCATAGTTGACTATCTAGGTCAATTCTTATCCCAAATGATTTCAAGGATTTTCAGTGAGGAGAAGCTTCAGTTAGGGAGGCTTGTAATATGAAGGCTACTTTTAAATCTTATTCCACTACTACTAGCCAACTAGTGAATTGGGATAAAATATCATTACATTTTGTCAAAACATTATCATAAAGGAAGATTAAGATCTATAAGATTTTAAGTTTCTCTATTTCTTATTTGTTAGGTTCTCATATAGACCCTCCCCTTTATCTTAAACCCCTTTAAACTTTCAAAATGAATTTATAGACAAATTTAATGGTAACCTGACAAGTTAGAAAAGGAATCTATTAATCTAGGATGGAAATGTCACTCTTCTTAAAAGTTGTTTTTAGAATCTCCTCACTTATAACTTGAGCCTAGTTCAAATTCCTAATAAGTTCATTGATTGTCTAGAAATAATTCAATTTATTTTTTGGTCAAGAACTAAGGAGACAAAGAGACTACCATTTTATTTCTTCGGACCAAATCCAGAAGCTAAGGAATATGGAAGGTCTTGGGATCAAACATATTGAAGTCTAGAATAAAACATTACTACCAATGTAAATATGGAGGATGCATGGTGATAAAAGAGAATGGAGAAAAAATTGGAAAATAAATATCTCTACAATTCTCCTTTTCTTATTGTTTAGTCCTCCCATAATGTAGCTAATGACTCCTATACAAGAGTTATGTGCTAGATACTAAACTTCTTGTTGGGGATGATGTCATATGGAATAGAGAATGCCAATAGAATAAGATTTTTGGGAATATGTTTCAATAAAATAAATTCCCTTGGTAGATATATATTTCTTAAAATCAAGACATAATTAACCACTATAAAACATTTATGGAAACATGGTTTCGACTATTAGATCAATGATAAGTGGGTTGACTTAACTTCTATCAATTATAGTATGTTAGAAATTAAAAATGTTTTAAAATTTTTTATAGAGTTGATATGGAGGCACTCAATTGTACAATTTGGTTGCCTAACCCAAATGGAGGTTACTCTATTTCTTCTATCATCATGAACCTCCTTTCATGATGTGATCATCCTTTTTGGGCCTCATGTTGTACTAAAGGATTGACTCCTAAGATAGGCATTTTCTATTGGATTATGATTTAGAACTAAATTTTGACTTTGGATAATATATGTGTTGGTTAATAGTTTGTCTTCCTTAATATATTTGTTTATACCTTAACTCTTTACTTGCCCAAAGGCTTATGGAAAACACAAAGTTAACAATAGAATAGGCTAGTGGAGTGATCTATCATAGGCCCCTAAATTGAAAAGTATAGCTCCCTAATGAGTGCAAGATATGCAATAAATATGGTTTTAGGGTTTTCAGATATGCTCTTAACTAGAGAGCAAAAGAGGAAAAAACCAAGTTGCTCAACACTTTAAACAACCTAGGCAAAGAAGGGGGATTATCTTACAAGATGCAATCTACTCAGACTAATAATGCAAAGAAAAGGAAACATGCAAGACTAACTACAACAACAAGAAGAAAGGAAATATAGTAAAATAAATAATTCCTAGATTATAGAGTTAGCCAATGCTTTGACAATACCTAGATTGTCCATCTTTCAGCTATTCCACACACCTATTTCTAGCTTCCTTATATAAAGAACTAAACCAAACACATAGCCCACAAAAGACAATAGAGGTAACAGAAGACATGCTTATGTTTAAGAGAGTAGAGAATACAATCTATTGAACAAAGGAAACAAAGCCAATTTTATTCACATTCATTCAACTTTTAGTGTTAACATATTCATTTTGTAAACTCCACTTAATATAAGTGAACAAAAAAACTTAAAATGAACTTAGAGTCTCACACAGTAGTCCCAGCTATAGGAATTTTCCCAAAGTAAATTTTGATGATCTAATTTACATCATAAAAGGTTTCATTTATAGGCCTTGGCAAAATGGTCAGTTACATTGGATGATTGCTCAATAGAGCATCTTTGAACAAAATAATCTAAAAATAGGAAAAGCTTGAATTATTTTCCATTATAGAGATAAGAAAAATGCCAAGAATGAATACAAAAGAAAGAGACAAGAAGAATGATAAATGTTTGATAAAGAATCAAAATCATCATGCCTTCTTACAAGTAATTTATTTATCCCTATATATTTTCATGGCTTTGGTTACTTTATCCAGCTCTTTAACAGTTTGAATGAGAATAATGTCATCTCAAATCATCTAGTAGTCATGCATCTCTATAAGTTCATCAATTTTGGCCACTCTTGATTGAAACTTCTCCATTTCTCTTTTGATGACTGCTTTTTCTACTGACAGTTCTAGGATCTTCTTAGAAGTTGAGAAGGTCAATGACTTCATCAAAAAAAACCAAGAACTTGGACTTTTCTTTTGATGTCCACTAGCTTTCCATCAATAGACACAAAGGAATCTATGTGCAATATCTTTAAGTATTGAAATAAGTTGTCAATGATCTTTTGCACTGGATCATGCACATCCTTGAGTTTATTTGAAGATCTCACATATTTTTCTATGACAAACTCCAAGGATTGCTTCTAGTAGAATAATGACTCTTGGCCAATCTTTATAATCCCTGAAGAGATGGCCACATTGGTCTTCATATCTATCACTTCCCATAGGAGGGCCAATTTCTCCATCAACTTGTTTGTTGCCTTTTGCATGGCTGTTCAATGATCTAAGGCAACCTCTTTGAGCTTGTGAGCATCTAGTGCCAAGCTTACCATATTCTCAACCAATAAGAGACCTTGGGCCTTCATTTGATCTACCTGTGCTTGGCCTACTTTACCAAGTTGTATTTCTTTATGTAGCTTGGGTAGTAAGTTCTTATTCTTTTTTGCATTTGGTTCAAATTCACTAGAAGAAGTACTCCTAGGTGCAGACTTTATGTACTCTACAAGCTCTATGTTAGAGGCCTTCAAAATCTTCTTCTCTACTCTTAGATTTTATAACTTGTCCTCAATCTTCTAATTGGTTGAATTTCATATATTCACCATGGAGTCATGAACTAGAATGCAAAGATCTAGTGCTCTAATTTGGAAGTCATCTTTTGAGAGCTTGTGAAATATTTCTTCTTTTTGAGGCTCTACAATCTCAACTAGCATATGTCCAATTGCTAAATCTATGGTGAGTGCTACAATGGTCTTCTTCTTCTTTTATTTCTTTGATGGTGGGGAGGAGGTGACTTGTTTGATCAAGTGCTTTGATGGGGCCACATCCTCATATCTCCTCTTCTTCCTATCAATGGTCTCCTTGAGCCAAGACTCTATAGAGAGCACATTAATAGTGGATTGTAATGTAGATGGATAAAATAGCTTCCTTAAAATCAACAAAGTTGGTTTGGTCTAGGAAGAAATAGCGAAAAAAGCTACCTCAGTTACTGAAAGTGATAATGTATCCCCTTGTTGAAATGCTTCCTATTCTTGGCCATCCAAGGGATTAGTATGACCATCAAAATTGATGACTTGACTAGGGAAGGCTGGCTTAGCCACTGATTTCTCTTGTTCCTTTCCCTTATCCTTGTCATGTTTATTTTCTCTAGTTTTCCCAATGTTTTGAAAGAGGGCCGATTCTGCAAATAGGAGTTTGGAACATTGCTTTCTGAAAGCTGGTCTCCTCCTTGGCCAATGGATTGTGACAACCCTACAAATATTGTTGTAGTGGTTGTTCTAGTCATTATTGTAGCTGACTGGGTAGGAATAGTTGATACTCCACATATAGAACTAGTGCTCTTAGTAGTATTTTTCCTCCTTGGTCCACTCCACCCATTTTCATATTCTCTTGATTATCCCTCACATGAGGACCTCCATTATGTTGATGACTAGGTCTACAAGTTGGGTAGATAGGATACGTGTGCCTTTGATCTTCTCATGAGATGTGGTTTGCATGTAGACTTCATCATCTACAAGGTGAGAAGCATCCATACAATCATTATATAATTTTATTTTCTCAATAGTAAGTTGTGACCAAAATCTCTCTCAATTTTGGTACTCATCAAGACACCTAGACAAAAAATTTGTAATATCTAGGACATGCCTATCAACATATCATAGCTTTAGATGGTCCCTGAAAAAATTCATTGGATCATATTGAGGTCTAAGCACTTCATAATCTAAAAAATTAAACTTTCCATCAAAACTCTTCACCAAATTTTGGGCATCTTATCTAGAGGCACATGAATATAGGACTACCACTATAAAGAATGGAATACTAAAATTTTTCTTAACATTTGAACACATGGTGTTCAACTCGAGGATTTGTCAACATGACTCAAATAGAACTACCTTGTCCTCTGGATACCTAGGCAACCTCTTGGGAAAACCATCATAGGCTCCTATCTGTAAATAGGAGAAACTTAGAAACTGGATGAATGGGAATCCAAATTGGCTTATAGACAAAATTACCTCTAGTGAGAACCTCCTTTTTAGACATCCTTGTAATTCTCTACATGACCTCATTTTAAAAGGATCATTGACAAAAAATTACTCCTCATAACTTCTTTACAATTACAAATGTAGGTAAAAGTCATGGACTTTGGTGTGCTCATCATAATTAGGGAGACAAGGAAGCATAGGCCACAAGTAGTGGGTTGCCAAAGAATAGATTAAATAAGTGGACATGTAGAACTATTTTAATCCTTTGGTATCTACCATAACCTTAGGGTGAGATCATCAAAAATTATTTGTCCCCAACCAATCTTCATATTCTTGATGAACTCCAAAATCTGCTCTCTTCCTTTCAGTTTGAGGAGAAGTACAAGGATACCAATAATCTCTCACTTTGGAATTGTTACAAATAGAGTTTTTGGCATCTTGCTCTTCTTAGAGTGAGCAGTCTTGAACTAGGTCCTCTACATTTATTCCCATCTAAGGGTTTTCTTTTCATTAAAAATTGATGTGGAGGACCAAAAATCAATATCACAATATTTCTCTTGCACAAGGATGCCAAATGCTAACAAAATCAACACATTGTTAATTGACAAGAGAATGAATTGATTTAGAAATAGAATCTGCATCATTTCCTAATTGTATCTCTCTATGCACTCTTTCACTAATTCTGGTACTTGAACTACCATTGGAAAGCTCACTTCTACCAATCCACTATTTTTGTTTTTCAGAGTGATTGGGTGAATGAGTTGGGAATTTAGCCTCCTATGTAGATCACCCAATTGTAGAAGTTGAAGAATGTATCTGTAAAGTTTTTTAATGCACTCCCCAAGACAATTAGTCTTTTGTAACCAACACTTGTGATTGCCATTCACTATAATGTCATAGGATACTTTTCTAGATAAATTGCCATTAAATAAACTTTTAGAAACTAATTGATTGCAAATCCATTGAAGTAGCTTTAGGAATTAGAATGTTGGTGCCATATGAACAAAATTAAGTTTGACCAACAATTATAATAGTTATATTTACATTTAATTCCATGAGTAACTACTATTTAAACCTTCATTTTATTTGGATACAACATACTAAGTTCTCAAAAAAAATTTTACTTTAGTTCAAGTAAAGTGATATAACTAAAAGTCATTAAACAACGCAAATATTTAGCATTGTGGGAAGTTCCTCACTTAGCTTCAAAATCAAGCATGTAGATATTCTTAATAATATGAACATATGTGGGAGAGAAATAAACACTATGATTTTTTGCAAAGTTGTTTTTCTTTTATTCAAAATCACAAAATGGGAAATAATCTTTTACTAGCTTGCACACCTCATTCTTCCACTTTTTGCCAAAGGTTTTAACTCTACTTTTACTTCATAATGGGTCCATATCTCCAACACTAACTTCTCCAGAAGTATCCTTTGAGCATCTCTAAAGTGTATTCAATTTTTAGGGTAACTTGACTTTGTATCCTCAATGTCCCCATAAAAATAGCTTATTTTGTTACCTTTGGGTGAAAAAATTCCTTTTAGCAACATTTTCTTGACTAAGGCATATCAAAAAATATTCAACCTTTAATTTTAATCTAATAGTCCTGAAGCTTGATGTCGAGCATGCATCACTTATTATAATAATTTAAATAGTTCTTTCAACACTATGCTATCATTAATTGATCATTTGAATTGATATTTGTCTCAAGATCATGCAATCATGAAAATAGAACAAAAAAACTTCATTTCCATGAATATGCAATATTAAAACCCTAAATCATTATTCCCTAGCAACATTTGATCTTATCTCCATAAATATAGATGAGAATCACCCTAGCCTCTATCCATAGCTTTGTAAATCCTTGGGCACTGGAAAAATCATATTCACAAGCCTTTTAATCACTTTCCATAGCTTTAACCTTTAGCTTCACACTTGCTATAGTTTGCTTGACGGGAAAATCAACTTGACATCTTGGAATATATGGGATATGAAACGTTGGGGAAAGATGGCAGAGAATAATATGAAGAACACTTACTTCTCATTAGCAGAACATAGTATCATACACCAACCATCCATAAATCACCTAATCCTTGTACACACCAAAAAAACAGGAAAACCACTTAGAAAGATTAGGTAAATGTATTGCATAGGGAAACCTAGAAAACAAAAAATTAGAGCACTCTATGAAGATGAGAAGTAAATGACCTAAATAGACCTAGACACCACTCTCTTTCACATACAAATTTACTTCTACCAATGACCTCAAGCTTAAAAGGGGGAAGACTAAAACTTGGCAACAATATGTAAGAGGTGATTTAAAATGGTAAAAAAATTCATTTAATTTAGAAGAATAAGGATATTCTTATATCCATATGTTTCTCTTATGTCCATTTTATGAAGAGGTGTGGGGTATATTCTTTCTCTTTGGAATTTAAGTTGGATTTTTTAAAGGGTTCTTAAGGGATATTTTTCCCAATAGGCATGTATAGAGACTAATGAAAATAATATGATAGTCTAGAACCTTACTACCTTTCATCTATTTTGGAATATCTAGAAAGAACAAAATCATTGGGAAGATATGGACACTATGGATTTGATTGTTCCTAGCAAGACTATCAGATCAATTAAATAGAACTTCATGGCCATCATGAAAGATGGAATGTTTAGTAATCAAAGTTTTAATATAATTGATCATTCTCTATATGATGTTAATATAAATATGCTATAATCAATTTGAAAAGTGGAGTGGAGGACTCCCTTGGATAGTTGAATCAAAACCAATTTTGATGGCACTGGAAAAGGTAGCCTAGACCATGTGGGTTGTGTTAGGAAAATTAGAGACTCTAATGGGAATTGCCTCAATGCCCTAGAGGTCCCTTTAGGATACTAGACTTTCCATGTAGTGGAAGCTAGTGTTTCTCTTCAAGTGGTGAGATTGGCTATGTCCTATACTTAACAAGAAACTTTGAATTGATGGAGAATCAAATAAAATTTTTCATTGCCTTCTTGGTAATTCACTTCCTAAAGTGGACTATAGAAAATAATATAAAAGAATTCAAAAATATATATTTAGTTCTTTTGAGTGTGTCACTATATAACACACATATTGAGATGCTAATGTGGTGGTTGATTGAATTTACAACCTAGAAGTGGAGGTGAAGCACATGTTCATTTGGAATGCTAATCTTAACTTTAACCTTGAGCTAAAAGAAACAATAAAGATTGATTTGATAAATAGTGCCATGGGAAATATACAAATGTATGATATAGATTATAGGAAAGAGCATTGAAATTCAAAGTATTATTTCCCCAAGATGAAGGTGGTAAACCCTAATTTGTAATTATTACCTACAAGTTTTGTGGGCTATTGTGGGCTATGACTCTGAAGATGATCACTCTCATTACCATAATGAAACTCATGTACTAAAGAATGATAATGTGCAGGCTAGTTCTGCTCCTTCTTCCTTGTAATTCCTACATAAGCTAAAAAATAAATGTATGTTTATATTTTTATCAATACTTGGGTTTATAATGAAATCCACACCCTTAGAAATAGGGTTAATATTTTGGAGAAGAAGAAAATAAGATGAATAAGTGATGAACAAAATGTAACAAAGCCCTAGAGCACTTCAATCTGTATGAGGGTAAAACCATTAATATCCTTAAGGAGAGTGATGAGAGGATTAATTCTTATTTGCAAAAAATCTAGGACATGATGAAAAACCCATATGAAAGTTATTGAGCTTAATGTGGTCAAGGGAGGAAATGAAAAGGAAGTGAATGCCAGGGAGAAACTTCATTAGGGAGGCTCATAATATTAAGGTTGGTTTAAACTCTTATTCTCCTACTATTGGCCAACTAGTGAATTGTGGTAAAAGTACCTTATATTTTTTCAATACATTAGAAGAAAGGAAGATTAAGATCTCCAAGAATTTTATGTTTTTCTATTTCTTCTTTGACATGATCTTATCTTGAGCTTCCCATTTATCTTAATCTTGTTGAAACCTTTCATAATAGATTTATAAGTAAATTTAATGGTGAGTTAAAAAGTTATGATGGTATTGATCTCAATGTGATCATGGGAAGAAATGTAAAGGAGGTGACTACTACTAAGGTATTAGGAAAGAGAACTAGGGAGAGTCTTAATAGGAAAATGATGACTTCCTCAAAGGTTATGAAATAGCTAAACACCACCATGGATGAGGTGAATGTAATTGGGGTACATGTCTTCAAGGCTCTTAAGTAATTTGTTTGGTTTTAGGTTGGGTCTATTTCTATCTTATTTAGACCTCAATTTTTAGTTTTTGAATTTTTGGTTGTTTATTGGATACAAGGTAGTTTCTTGGTTGTTTGTCCTCTAGAATTGTCTCAAACTCTAGTTTTATTTGGACTATCTCTTATAATATTTTGGACTGGGGTTTCATGTCTCCTTTAAAACCCATCTTTACGTGAATCCAAAAACAATTAGAGGATGAGAATGCAAAAAGAACACAAAATTTGCATCTCACAAATAATTTCGTGTGGTATGATAACTTGCTCCACCTCAAGGGGATATTTTCAAAATAGTGTGCTAAAAATAAATTCAAACTCCTATGTGTCTCAATGACAACTAATATGAAAATATATTATCTTAAGTAACCTCAAGTAAAGTGTAATTATTGGTATTTGATTACACATGTGATTTGCTTAAGTGAAACTTAGGAAAGTGAGATTAATCTTACAAAATTCCAATGACAATACATAATGGGTCCTTGTTAATGTGATAGCATCTATCAAATTGATTTATACTATGAATTATAATGATTGTGGCTGTATATAAATTATACATTATAACCTAATATAAAAATCATTATAATGCAAACTTGTTTAACCTATATTATAATATAATTTTGATCGATTGTTATTAACCCTAAATTGTGTTAAAGATGATACTTAAAAAGGACACAAATATGACTAGGGTTGTTATGTTTTAATGTCAAAATAAATCCACATAGGGTCATGACACTACATGGCATGAAACACGTAGGGTCATGACTCTATGTAGCATTAGATACACATGATCAGGACCCTACATAGCATGAGACACATTGGGTCATGCCCTTATGTGGGAAGACCCTTAAATTTGTACAAGTACCATGCAATAAGTGTTGGTAAAAGCATCAAAAACATAACATGCAATTACCTCTCTTCTCAAAATTTACGTGATGATATACATTTAGACTTATCAGGTAATTATGCATCGACATTTATATCTATCTTTGCAATACAATGAATTGTATAGTTTATCTAAAGTCATAGGTTAAAAGTAATATATTTTTGAAGAATTTTGCATTTGATGTGAAATTGTAGATCTAAAGATATTACATAGAAGAATTATTTTCTAAGTCAAGTCTAAATATTAAAAAAACCATTAAGATTTTTATTTTATTAGATATCTATTTTTCTTGACATGATATCATGGCCTAACATATGGAGACCAAATAAAAGATAATAAAATACAAAGTAAATTTTAGACTTACATTCATTCAAAAAGTTCAGTTACAGTGAATCACGTTAGATTTGAAGAAAAACTTAAAGGAGCACCAAATTTTGTATTATGGAGAATTTGAATTATGAGAATACTTCAAGAACTTGAGCTAGATTCATATGTAGAAGAAAATTAATTATATTTTTAAAAAATGACAACTGCATACTTATGTACATTGTGTGACTCATTTATGTCTAGCTGATGACATATGACAAGATGAGAGATTTCGATGATTCCACACTTTCAACCATTTTCTTTGGCCCTGAGACCTCTATATTATGTATTATTTAATTATTCATTAATTTCTAAATTAATATTGTATTTTACATGATTTCTCATCTTCTTTTTCTCTTGCAGGTTCCACCTATTAGTGGGGGATAGTGTGAGCAAGTTGCATCATTTATCATTGACAAGGGGAAGGTAATTACATATTTTAAAGTCATTAAATTCATATATAGATATATATTTACTTTTAAGTTATTTTTACTAATGAGATGTTATTATATTGGCTATTTTATAAGGGTTGGCCCCTGATGATACATATACCTAGATTTATCATTGTAGACCCTCGGGCACTTCTATTCACAGTGGGAGCCCTATAGTATGTATATTTATCATTTATTTGTTTCTTATCTTAATATTCTTATATTATAAATAATTTATTGTCACCATTGTAAATAATTAATTTTTAATGGTCATACTAAATACCTTATGCGATGGAGGGGGATCTGGAGGGCTTTGTATCTTTGCTCACTTAGTTGATGTTTACTAATGTGAGATCACCTGAGCTAAATTATTATTTGAATTCTTGATTATGTTATTAATTTATTATGTTATAATGAATAATATTATAGTATAAGTAGTAGATCAATTTGACAACAATATAAACATCTTTAGGTTGGACTTAGTGAGGTGCATGCTTTGTTGAGGACATATGCGAGGACTCCTAAGTGGAAAGAAAGGCCTGGAGAGAAGTAAATGAAGTTGCCTCAATTATTTATCAATATGTATTTGAATAAATTTATATTTGATATGTAAAAAGAATTTAAATAACTAGTCTATTATATATTTTATCTTTTTTTGTTCATAAAGGATCTAGCAACTTTAGAGAGTGCATCAAAGAGGCTCCATTTTGATGATCCTCCACTAGCCCAAGATGTAGTAGTTTTTAAGGGATGCCTTAGGGAACATTTTTAGATTAAATATGACACATTTTATATAACATAAAATTTGATTTTATAGAAATATTTTTATGGTATGCACCATACTTTTATATGCATGTAATCCTTGACATAAATTTTCATAAAATTTATATATGATTTTGTACTTTGATATATTGCATTATTATAAATTGTTTTGCATGTGTATTTGTATAGTGTATGGAATATTTTTTATTTTAATCTTGTTCTTTACAATATTGTTACTTGGATTCTCATTCATTTGAATCTTATACATGATTTATGAAATCTTTTCCAATTTAGTTTTTCTCATTACAATCATGTTCATGGTTTATGAAATCAATATCACAATAATATAACATAATTGAACTACTCCAAATATTTAAGCAACACAAAAACCAAAATCCCTTTGTATGATAGAATAGCCAAAAGTGAAGAAAATACCCAATCATCCAAAGCTAATAGTAGCAATGAACGATCCCATAGATAATGGTTCAAAAGTTGCGCAGTGGTCCACTAAAGAACACTACGAGTTTTGGCATCAACTAAGATTGTTTTGCCAATTTCAAACAAACTTAAATCTCCTATAATTGAGAGAGGTTATTTTAGACATCAAAATAATGCTCCTATAGCATTAGATAGTTCATCGATATGCATCATGAGCTTTGAGTTACAAGAATTAGATTTTTTTTTTCCAAACATGCTTAGGGCACATTGGAGATGCTCTGGATTGGGGTGCTCATGAATGTTCTAGTGACTCCATGGAGGAAATAGCGGTGTCACCAGGGTTCACCCAGCCATATAAAGCTAATAGCACCAATAAAATGATGCTACAACTATCCTTTAGAGTTAATTGACTATTTTTTACAATAATTATACTTATAGACACTATTATGTAAATTCCACTATAA
The DNA here is from genome assembly GCA_028749045.1 of Cupressus sempervirens. NCBI lineage: Eukaryota > Viridiplantae > Streptophyta > Pinopsida > Cupressales > Cupressaceae > Cupressus > Cupressus sempervirens. The sequence continues at coordinate 224,335,675 of CM053791.1, forward strand.
ACATTGTAAGAATGACCAATATTAAAATATGATTTTTATGCTCACTCTATGTTATTTAATGACTTTGACTTTTTTGACCACTTTGATTGACATTTGACCAATATAGACTAATTGGATAAATGGTTACGTAAATGTCCATAAGAATTTACCATCAATCTATTAGATATGAAGACATAAATTAGTAAACCTTATTGAAAGATATATAATATAAATCAACAAGTTCATATTTGCAATATTTCAAGTGTTTTGTCATAATTACAACTGAATTCATTACAAACATGAATATATCTTTGCCATACAAAGTAATGTATATGAAACAAAATGTATTCAATGTATATCATTGTGTATACTAAAGTCCTTGCATGTATATTATTCATACAACCATATTATATATACACAACTACCACAAATCCTAGAAACTAAACAATTACTACTATTAAAGGCACCAACAACTCAATATTGTACTAAATGTCACTATTATAGGAATTTAATATTAAGTAAAAATATAGGCATAGAATTAACATGTGATACTAAGTTTGAAGCATATAATGAACATATAAAACCTTGTTGTGATTTAGTATTACCTAGTGAACTATTCCTAAAGGGCCATCTCTCTTCTCTAGGGTCTCCAATAGGGTATTTTGATCAAAATTAGCAATAATCAAAGTTCTTTAATTTTTGTTCATCCTTGATGCATCCACAACTTGACATTTGATGCTATAATAAGGTGTGAATATTTGACACTTCACCATAGTCATTATTTTTAAAGTTCACCATTAAAATATCAAATACCTGATATATCATGTATCCAATATATCCCACACAAAAATAATGTAAATGGATCACATAAAAATAGGAGGGTCGACATTGAAATTTGATGAGAGATCATGATTATCCACTCCATGATCCATGTGATGTCCAAGTCATGAGTGTGGTTTTTATTGTTATGTAAATGAGGTATTTTCTGTTAAAAATGATGTTTTTGTTTGTTTTATAATATATTATATTATATTAAGATATAATATAATATATATGTAATTGTATTATATTAATTATAATATAATCTATTCCATTACATTATATTTTAATATATTTAATATAGTATATAAGATATTTGTTCTATAGTATTTTGACACATTTCATTTTCTCATACAGGTCAAAATGGGTCATAGGATAACCTATGATCCCTTTTGAAACATTTGATGATGACATGTGTCCCTAGAGGTCCTAAGAAAACTAGGGACACATTGTGCTTGTTCATATGGGTTGAAAGGGGTCATAGGATAACCTATGACAACTTTTGACAGAATTGATGATGACATATGTCACTAGGGGTCTTAAAACCCCTAAGGACACATTACACTTGTTCATATGTGTTGAAATGGGTCATGTAGGTTATCTCATGACCCCTTTCAACACATTTGATGATGAAATATGTCCCTAAAGATCCTAGAAACTCTAGGGATACATTTTGGTTTTTCATAAGTGTCAAAAGGTGTCATTGGATAAAATATGGCTACTTCCAACACATCTTATGATAGCATGTACCCCTAGGGGTCCTAGGACCCCTAGCAACACATTGTGCTTGTTCATATTTTTAAAAATGGGTGATAGCATAACCTATGACCCCTTATGACACATTTAATGATGACATGTGTCAAAAGGGGTCATACAATAGCCTATTACCCCCTTCAACAAATTTGATGATGACATGTGTCCTTGAGGGTCCTAGGACCCCTATGGATACATTTTAGATGTTTGTATGGATCGAAAGGAGTCATAGGTTACCCATTTTGGCACATTTGATGATGACATGTGTCCCTAGGGGTCCTAGGACCCCTAACGTTACATTGCACTTGTTTATATGGTTTGAAAGGGGTTATACGATAACCTATGACCCCTTTCAACATATCTGATGATGACATGTGTTACTATGGATCCAATAACCCCTAATGTCACATTGTGCTTGTTCATATGGGTCAAAAGAGGTCAAAGGATAACTTATGACCCCTTTCGACAAAGTTGATGATGACATGTGTCCCTAGGGGTCCTAGAACCTCTAGTGACACATTGTACTTGTTCATATGGGTTGAAAGAGCTCATTAGATAACCTATGATCCTTTCTCTCACATTCGATGACAATTTCTATCCCTAGGGGTCTTAGGAGCCTTAGAGACACATTGCACTTATTCATATTGGTCAAAATGGGTAATATGATAAACTATGTTCCCCTTCCAACACATTCGATAATAACATGTGTCTCGAAGACTCCTAATATCTCTACGAACATATTGCACTTGTTCATATGTCTCAAAATGGGTCATATGATAACCTATGATCCCTTATGGTACATTTGATGCTGACATCTTTTCCTAGGGGTCATATGATCCCTAGGGACACATAGTGATTTTTCATATGGGTTGGAAGGTGTCATAGGATATCGTTTGGTCCCTTTTGATACATTTGATGATGACATGTGTCCCTAAATGTCTTAAGACCCATAAGGACACATTGTTGTTATTCAAATGGGTCAAAATGGGTCATAGGATAACCTTTGACTTCTTATGACTCATTTGATGATGACATGCGTACTTACGGGTCCTAGTATCCTTAGGAACACATTTTACTTATTCATATGTGTCAAAAAGTTCAAGAACCCCTAGAGACACATTATGGTTGTTCATATCTGTCTAAATGATTCATAGGATAACCTATGACCCATTTCAACACATTTTATAATGACAAGTGTCCCTAGGGTTCCTAGGCCCCTAAGTATTCATTTTTCTTGTTTTTATGTGTCCAAACGGGTAGTAGGATAATCTATGACCCCTTTGAACATATTTGATGAGGACATATGTCCCTAGGGGTCCTAAGACCCCTAGGGACACATTACACTTTTTCATATGAGTTGAAAGGTGTCCTAAGATAACCTATGACCCCTTTCAACACTTTTGTCTCAATATAGAATATGGGTTTAATATCTTATTTACTATATCATATAATATTATAAACTATTTAAAATTTTAATATAATATATGAAAATATATTACAATATAATATAATATAATATGTAATACAATGTATAGTAAAATATTTTATAATATAATATAATATAATTTGTCTATTATGCTATACTATATATATATATATATATTACAATTTGTAATTACATGGACCATAGAAATAAAAATACACTTGACTTGGATAGCACATGGATCATGGAGGGGAATATCATGACCCTTCCTCAACTTTCAATCCCCACCCTCCTTTTTCCATTGCATTCATTTACATATTTGGACAAGAGGATATCAGGTGTCTGATATATCAAATACCTAATATATTGGGTATTGGATTAGGATTTGTAATCACTAAGCCTCCTTGGTAACCTCAGAAAATATGAATTTGTAGCATTTAAGGGTGTTCAAGACTTTGATGACTTATAATCTGATAAAATTGATTGAAATGAAAAGTGTTTGTAGAACTTACATTCTCATCTTTGCAATGATATAATTGTTGTCAAGATATTAGTCCGATAAGTATTAATTACTTATTTTCAAATGATGTTGATTTACATACTGATTGAAAAATAGCTATAAGTTTCAAACCGTAAAATATTTTTGAAATCACACAGATGTGTCACATTCTATGTTTCACCTTATATATATATATATATATATATATATATTTGTAAATGTATTGAATTAGTTAAGGTGGTTAGACATAAACTTTATTTTTCTTGATTACGTTGTAGTAGAAAATTCACAATTAATTATTTATTTATAATAAAAATAAGAAAAAATATGCATCACTTTTGGGCATGAGTTGAAGATACTTTTGATATCTATAAAAAATATTCTTATTTAATTATGATTAAGGTTGTTTGACATACACCTACTTATTTTTGTTGTAAATTTTTTGTAACATTGTATTAAAATATGAATTTTTGAATCATAAAATTAAATTATTTTCATATAAGCCCTAGTATATTAGAGACTAAATTTAATTTCCTACATATTCTATTGTTACAACATTTTAATATAAACTTCATAACTAGTTCCAAATTGCACATCAAGTGGACATAAACTTGATTTGCTGATTTTGCACTACAACTTTAGAGTATCGTTTGGCTCACCATTATCCTACGTGTACATACCCTAATATTTTATGGGATTTACAATTATCTTATTTTTTATATTTATTTTTTATGGAAAAACTCTTTGATGGTTTTATGATTTTTTATGTGTTTACCTTAAGAGAATTTCCCTCTCTACTATGTGGCATAAGAATTTAATTAGTATTATTGTTATAGTTGTTGTTTTTGAAAGAAAAGAAACTGAAACAAATGGGATGGCACATTAAAAACAAGTTGGATGACTACTAGTAGATAACTATCAGAACATAACTAATGCCTAATACTTCTTTAAAAAAAGCATTAGTTTATACTATAGTTATAAAAGTAACTACAAGCTTTACACAAAATGCATGTTAACAAGTTGAAGTCACCTAACAAAAACAAAGGGATGACAACCTTACAACCACAGAAGTTTTTAAACTAGTAGATCAATAGCATGAAAAAAATAAAAGAAGGGGGGAGCCCTTATGATTTCTTGACCTCCTTCTTCCCTAGAAGGACATTTTCCTAGTCTTCCACTAGGAATTCAAAAAGAAGCTTAGAGTCCTACTTGGACAAGTTCCCTTTGGCATCCTCCAATAGGCATAGAGTGATAGCCTCTGCATGAGTGACTTTAACCATAAACTTGGTTAATAGTCCCATTCTTTCCTCTAGCACTTGGATTCTCTCTTATATCTCATTACCAACCTTATCCGAATCGCCTAGATGTTGGTCCTTGCTAGCCTAAGTATCCTACATAACAAGGGGGTTAGTGGTCTTTATGGAACCTAGCTTAATAAGGGAGGAGATCGTAATGGGGGAAGGCATCCTATCCACTATTTCAAGAAATTGATCGTTTGTTAGGTCCACAAAACTGGGCACAACCATTGCTGAGATATGTGAATGTATTGAATTAGTTAAGGTGGTTAGACATAAACTTTATTTTTCTTGATTACGTTGTAGTAGAAAATTCACAATTAATTATTTATTTATAATAAAAATAAGAAAAAATATGCATCACTTTTGGGCATGAGTTGAAGATACTTTTGATATCTATAAAAAATATTCTTATTTAATTATGATTAAGGTTGTTTGACATACACCTACTTATTTTTGTTCTAAATTTTTTGTAACATTGTATTAAACTATGAATTTTTGAATTATAAAATTAAATTATTTTCATATAAGCCCTAGTATATTAGAGACTAAATTTAATTTCCTACATATTCTATTGTTACAACTTTTTAATATAAACTTCATAACTAGTTCCAAATTGCACATCAAGTGGACATAAACTTGATTTGCTGATTTTGCACTACCACTTTAGAGTATAGTTTGGCTCACCATTATCCTACGTGTACATACCCTAATATTTTATGGGATTTACAATTATCTTATTTTTTATAGTTATTTTTTATGGAAAAACTCTTTGATGGTTTTATGATTTTTTATGTGTTTACCTCAAGAAAATTTCCCTCTCTACTATGTGGCATAAGAATTTAGTTAGTATTATTGTTAGAGTTGTTGTTTTTGAAATAAAAGCAACTGAAACAAATGGGCTGGCACATTAAAAACAAGTTGGATGACTACTAGTAGATAACTATCAGAACATAACTAACCCCTAATACTTCTTTTAAAAAAACATTAGTTTATACTATAATTATAAAAGTAACTACAAGCTTTACACAAAATGCATGTTAACAAGTTGAAGTCACTTAACAAAAACAAAGGCATGACAACCTTACAACCACGGAAGTTTGTAAACTAGTAGATCAATAGCATGAAAAAAATAAAATAAGGGGGGAGCCCTTATGATTTCTTGACCTCCTTCTTCCCTAGAAGGACATTTGCCTAGTCTTCCACTAGGAATTCAAAAAGAAGCTTAGAGTCCTACTTGGGTAAGTTGCCTTTGGCATCATTCAATAGGCATAGAGTGATAGCCTCCACATGAGTGACTTTAACCATAAACTTGGTTAATAGTCCCATTCTTTCCTCTAGCACTTGGATTCTGTCTTATATCTCATTACCAACCTTATCCGAATCGCCTAGATGTATGTCCTTGCTAGCCTAAGTATCCTACATGACAAGGGGGTTAGTGGTCTTTATGGAACCTAGCTTAATAAGGGAGGATATCATAATGGGGGAAGGCATCCTATCCACTATTTCAAGAAATTGATCGTTTGTTAGGTCCACAAAACTGGGCACAACCATTGCTGAGATATGTGATACCTCCTTATTCTCCTTTTCATTACCTAAGTTCAACCTAGAGGAACCAAAAATTTCCTCTTCAACCTCCTCCATACCTCCAACTCCAAAGTTAATAGTTTTATCCTTAATTATTCTTTTGTGGTAACCTGAATCCTCAGAACTCCTCCTCCTGTGAGGCTTCCTCCCTTAACTTCCTCTTAGCCTAAGACTTAGCCAACCTCCTTAACATGCTCCTTCTCCCTGTCCCCTCATCCTCTGACTCCATCTACATTTTCTCCTTACCTTTTCCTTCTTTCCTCCTAGGGGAGAGATTCACTAGGGACCCACTGGGAGAGGGCTAAGGGGTAGGGGCTCTAGGACCTATAATCCCTAGGGGGGCCATTTGGGGCTTGGGATTCAAGTGAATAGGAATATCAACTTCCACAATCTTAGGGGGTACTAGGGCAAGGCAAAATTGGTAAAACCTAAAACTTAAACCCTAGTTTAAAATTGGAAAATTAACCCCCTTCCCATTTTATCTTTCACATCAACAACAGCATCCTCAAGATCATAATGCAAGAAGAAGGGAAGTGAAAGAAAATCTTGGTATCAGAAATGATTAAAAAGAGGAAAATGGTAGTAGTAGAAAACTCCATACCTTCCTTATAGGGTAAGATATTTCATTAGAATAAGACAAATCTTGTTCCATGGGTCATGTAGTTTCTTCCTCATGAAACCACATCTATGCCAAATTAGTTCCTCACCCTCCACAAATAAATGTTGTAGACTTGTTTCATCAATCACCTATGTCACCATCTTCCATTTTCTTCCTCTCATCACCAAGCCTGTCACCATAGCAATCACCTCCTCTGAAACATGAAACAAGATACCATTAATTGTCACTTTGCGACTCTCCCATGAATTAACAAACTGCATAGTACAATTCTCATTGTGACCATTGAGAGCCTCCATGAATGAGACAAAACTGCCCTCCTTCAGGAAGTACTAGACCAAGGGCATCCTCACACTATCATCATTCATAGCCATTTAAAATGCACATCAGGTAACCTCCCATTTTAGTAATTATTTTCTCTCCTCTCTCTCTATCCAAAGCCCAATTCCTAAAAAATATTTCACTCTTAGAAAGATAAATCCATAAATGGAGATGATAATTACAATTAATAGTAATAATGAATCCTGCAAAATTGGTGAGAAAGATCATGTGTGAACCGCCACGGTCTTTCCCCCAATTGTTTCCATCATTCTCAACATGCCACAAATTTTTAAGAAATAAATCTTTTTTTTACACGGTGTATGATGATCCATAAAGGGAAATCAATAAAAAATCCCCCATTTGAAACTTCCAATTTTTAGGCCATGAGTTATAATTATTGCCCATGCCCAAGCCTTTTCTCCCTACCACATAAGCATCAAGTACATTTTGTTCCCACTAGCTCAACAATATTATATGAAGTAACCAGCTAGGATTCATCATTTTTTATTTCTTTATTCACTAACTCCCTCACCAAGTTTGGTAGAGTGTTCAAATTCCTCCAACTTCTTAGCCCTTCTAGCTTTAAGCCAATTGTTGAAATACCATCAACCATGCTATTTCTCTCCCAAAAATGTGATTCAAATCAAACCTATTGAGGGTGTCTAATAGTTGCTTGATATCATCAATAAAACTTTTGATAGTGCATTCCTCCCACATATTACCTTTAGTAGTCTCAATAATATCTTTTGAATCACCTTCAACTTGCATATCCTACCATCCCACACTTAATACTAACTTTATACCCTAGTATAGAGCCATCACTTCTACTACATTATTTTAAAATTTCCCTAATGGACCAGCATAAGCCAACAACATCCTTCCCTTATAGTCCCTAACAATCCCTGCCCCCATTGATCTCTCCTTTCTGGTAGCACCATAGAAATTAAGTTTGACCCATTTAGCAAGCATGGCTTTCCATCAAGTTCTCTTTCTAGCCATCAGATTAGAGTTGTCAATATCAATAATCCCATCCATCAATGACCATCACTTCACAATTCTAACCTCTAGGATAGAAGGGGGGAACACTATTTTTCTTCAATTGCTACATCTAATATTTTCAACTATCAATTTGAAGACCATATCAACCACAATGTTCACCTCCCTCTCCTCATTTTTAAACACCTTGTTATTTTGCTCCTTCCAAATACCCAAACACACAATTGTGGGGGAATAATCTTCCACAAATTGATAAGTAGGGGGTGGGTTAAGGGGCCCTACTATTTCACCAAATGCCCCATATCCTCATTGAACACCCAATTCACCTCCAACTTTTGAAGAATTCTCCCCTACATCTTAAACAAAAAGCTACAATGGAGGAATAGGTGGTTGATGCTCTCTTCCTCCCTTTTACACATACAACATCTATTAGGTATTTGGAACCTCCTCTTCCTCAAGTTGTCAATAGTGAGAATTTTCCCATGGATAGTGGTCCACTAGAAATGTTGATCTTTGGGATTAAATGGTTAAACCTTGGAAAATTTCCCAAGCTGATGTGGCCCTCCAAATAAACTCATCAGTCATATCTCTTCCTAGGATCTTGTACTCTTGCAACAAAGAATTTAGCTCATCAATTAGGTCCCTTCCTATCAAATCATTTTGTTGCAACCTCATCTTCTTCCATTTTCTTCTTGATCCAACATAATCAACAACCACACTACCCCCCATGTCTTGGAGGTTATATCAGAGAGACCCAAACATTGTGTTTGATGAAGGTTTATCTATAAGCCATGGATCCTCCTAGAAATTGATTTGGTTACCATTCCCCATGAGCCACCTTACTCCCTCCTTTAGAAGGTTTGCATTTCTCACAACGTTACCCCAAATTTTAGAGTGTAAAGGAGGATTATTTCTCTAGGTATAGTGACAGAAATTAAGATTTCCAAGGTACTTAGCTATCATAATATTAAACCAATTAGAATCTCCTTTCATTAGATTCCACCCCATCTTTGTGAGAAGCACATTGTTTAGATCAATCATCTTCCTAACTCCCAATGCTCCCCTATACTGAGGTTTATAGACTGTATCCCAACTAACCAAGTTTAATCTTATCTTCTTGCTTCCCCTAGACCAAAGGAAGTTACATTGAATTTTCTCCAATTTATTAGCCATACATTGAGTAATTTTGAATAAGGATAGGAAGTACACTGGTAATCCTTCAAGAGAAGAGATTAGAAGTTGTAGTTTACCTGCACTACTCAGTGTTTTTCCTTTCCATCCAATTAGCTTTTTCTCCATTCTTTCCAAAATGCTATTCCAGAATCTATTACTAACCTCTTTCATAGTTAAGAGAAGACCCAAATAAGTATCTGGTAACTTAGCAACATTGCAAGCTAGAATATTGATAATCCTTTGTTGTAGGTCTGTAGGGATATTAAAGAAGAACACTTTACTTTTGTCAAAATTGATTTTCTATCCCATATTCATAGCATATATCTCCAACACTGACTTCCAAGCTCTTGCTTCACCCATCGAGGACTCCCCACTAAGGAAGGTGTCATCCACAAATTGCTGGATCAATTTAGGACGTAAAGTGGATGCAAATTTAATCCCTTTGATTATCCGCCCCTCCCACTTTCTCATGAATGCTCTCCCCAGAAGTTTAGCCACCATAATAAATAGGTAGGGAGAGATAGGGTTTCCCTGGCTAAGATCTCTCACACCCCTTCCCCCCGCAACAAATTTTCCCCAAGATGACCCATTAGCCATCACATAATAGTTAACAATTTACACCATTGATTTTACCATTCTACCAACCTTCTAACTTACCCTAATCCTTTCCATAACTTTATACATGAAGGTCTAATTGATCCTATCATAAGCTTTAGAGATGTCCAATTTCAAGGCCATAATAGGATTACGACTTTTCTCCATAAAGTGCAAAACTTCATGTGTCATTATTGCTGCATCTAAGATGTATCATCAAAGGAAAAACCCATTCTGGGTTTTCCCAATGAACTTATGTAGCAGTGGCTTCAACCTACTTATCAAAATTTTAGAGAAAATCTTGTAGGCAGTGTTACAAAGGCTGATTAGTCTAAAGTCATAGAAAACTTTTGGATCTTTCACCTTGGGAATTAGAGAAATGAAATTTTTATTGAGCTATTTGAGAAGTTTCCTAGTCCTAAAGAATTCATAGGCTTCCTAAAGGAGATCTAAGTTGATAATCTCCCAAAATTGCTGAAAGAACGCCAATGAGAAACCATCAAGACTTGGGGATTAGTAAGCTTTCATGGAAAACATAGCTCTATGGACTTCCTCCTTAGTCACCATCTGCATAAGCTCTTCATTCTCTTCAACTGAGATCATCGAGAGCATAGTATCAATCAATCACTACTGATCCTCCTCTCTGAAGTCCCTCTATTCTTCCTTGAAAGAATTAGTAAAGTAAGCCATTACCCAATTCCCTATCTCTTTAGGTTTGTTCAGCTTCACATTATTGTCATCTTTAATGCTATCAATAGTTTTTCTCTATGTGTAGATTTAATTAGATCTATGAAAAAATGTAGTGTTCATATCCGCTACTTTAAGCCATAACTCTCTTGATCTCTATTTCCATCAAATCTCCTCTCTACTCAAAGTTTCCTTCTAAACTTTCCTATATTTCCCCTCTTATTGAAAATTGTTATCCATTGGTATGCCTTCGCCCATAGCTTTTTAGAGTTCAACTAGCTTCCCTTCCACCTCCACCTTGGTCTTAAAAAAGTCCCCAAAATACCTTTTTTTCCTAGGGCACCACATTTCTCATTACATTGTCTAGTTTAAGACAGAGTCTATACATCATTGTCCCTTCTATTCTTATCCCCCACCACTTAGCCACTCTTGAGCTGAAATTAGGATGGGCTTGCAACATAATTTCATATCTAAAAGGTCTTGTTCCCCCCAAGGAATCTTCTTTCCAATTAAAAAGGATTGGGGCATGATCCAAAACTATACTGGGTAGTACCGTAAGAGAGGAGGAAGTTAATCCTTCCCACCCTACCAGGACCAAAAGTCTATCCAGTCTGACTTGGATTAGGTCAATACCTTTTCCATTATTTAACCATGTAAACTTCACACCATGCATATCCATATCCAAAAGATCATTATTATTTATAAAGTTAGCCAGATCTTTTATACTATCAGTAAAATCAATCATTCCTTGAATTTTCTCTGAAGGGTACAAGGGCGAGTTGAAATCTTCGATACAAAAGGTATTCTTGTTTTGAGAGATAAAATCTGACAGCTCCTCCCATAAGCTATGTCTACCATATCTCATATTAGGGGCATAAATATTAATAATATTCCATTTCTTATCTCCTATCTTAGGCTCAGTAATATGATAGAACTTTGAGCTACATATTAGACTACCATTACAAGAATTTGGGTTCCAAAAGGTTGCCACACCTCCTAAAGCACCTTCTACTTCACTATAAAAAAAATTTCCCTAAGAAAAATAAAACTTTCCATATTCACCAAGTTAATCATAGACATTTAAACCTCTTGGAGGAGTAGGATATCAATTTTCTAGTTTTCTAGCTACTGTTTGAGGGCAAACTACTTATGAGGGTTGTTCAACCCCCTCATTTTCTAAGATAGAAAAATCATTTCCTACCTTTAGTTAAGGATTCCAGAGTGGCCTGCCTACCACTTGCCACCTCCCTAGCCAACTGCTTTCTTAGTTTGTTTACTTGACTTTCCTACATCCAACTTCAAATCCACAATCACTTTAGGTTTCCTTGAAACCCTTGTCTGTCTTCTCTATGTTTTCCACTTCTCTTCTTTATCATTGAGTTGTGCTAGATCCACCATCTTATTTAGAAACTCATCCTCATTCCAGTGAAGTACTCTAGTAACCTCTCCTTCTACCCTGTCATTCACTTCTCCCTTCTCTATAGCCTTGTTGGTGCCCCCTTGAAAGAGCTCCTCAATCACCAGGTTCCTTGAAGGGGTACTAAGAAGCTCCTCAATACATTGTAAAAAAGGGAAAGAATCAATTTCTCCTTCCTCCAAACCCTCCATCTCCCCTTCCTATGTGCAAAGTAGCTCTAACCCCCAGATTGAACCAGACATCCCCTCTAGCTCCATTGTTCTTACCCTCCCAATCCCAACTCGAGTGTTATCACTCTGCACCCTCCTAGAGGGGGGAGTCAACTCCTTATAATTATCCTTCTAAGGATTCTTTTCTTCCAATACCCTCCTTGGAGATAGAGTCACCTCCTTGTCACCCTCAAGAGGTCTATCCACTACCCTCGAGTCCTTAGGATGATGAGAGGCACACGTTACAACATCTCCCTCAATTTTCTCCTTAGTCATCCTATCTGACTTCTTACAGTCGACAAAAAAATCCCAAAAGATGAGCATTTATGACAAAACACACCCATGTTCTCATTAAAAATGGGTTGAATCTTCTTACCCCACTTTGAGCTTAGAATGATAGACTAGTAATGAAGTACCCATTGCCACATTACCATTGAACATAAAAAAGACCAGTCAAGATCTCTATAAAGTAACCAAATCTACTGCCATAAAGTACCCAAAGGATTCCCCAATGGATTTCAATATTCTTTCATCCCAAAACCCAAGAGGAAGGCCTAGTAACTTGACCTAGATTGGAGCCATCTTTTTTAGTTCTTTCATTGAATCCAATGTTGGATGCCACTTAGCCACCGCCAAGCTATGCATTCTATATGAATAGAAGCCTACCATCACCATTGCCGTATCCTCCATTGCCTTGAATTTAAAATAGAATAGGTCTCCTAACATGGCCAAGACCATAACACTTCCCTTCAACTTCCATCTCTGACTCACCCACTTCTGGAAAATCTCAGTCGATGGGCAGAACGAAAGAAATCTACTAATGAGGCAGAGTTTTAGATTGGTAGACATGTTGTTGACCAAGCTATATGGAACTACAATTTTCACTCCCTCATCACTGCTAATCACTTTCAGAGTTTCCACTAGAAGAGAGCTTCCTTCTCACCAAGGACCACTTCCTTCCAACCTAGAGCCTTGTCATGGCTTGTTTGAATCTCTTGGTCCACTAATTGAGCCCTAATAAGCCTCATTTGAATCTCTTGGCTCACTAGAAATTTTTTTGACTCCATTGACATTCCCCCAATTGGATAAATGACATTCACATTCCCTTGGGTAACCCCAGTTGTAGCTAGAATGCAAAGAAATTCTGGGTAGGGATCTAAGGCCAGGCCCAGCCCCTCAGGAGCATCCACGCTCATCTAAAACTCAAAATATCTCTCGATGCTAGAAAACTAGAAAAAAGTTGTAGAGCAATATTTTGGTGAGTAAAATGTTGATGTGAGAAATGTTTTAGAGTTTTTTTTAATAGGTGTAACTTTAGCAGTGTGGTTAGATTAGTTTTTGGTCAATGCATTATTTACTTTTGATTATTTTGTTAGGTAATGGTGGATATTTCAAAAGGTTGGAATCACCTGAAGTTGTTTTCCCTGGTTTATGTTGTTTTTTATATTAAAAAGCTACCAAAATGGGGGTTGACTTGAACAAAAGAAATAAAGCTGAGAATCAGCTAGAAGTCATTACCATCTGATCACTAGTTTATGTTGTTATGTGATTGTTGTATCTAGGTTTAGGGCACTCTCATTGCCATCTAATTTATTTTTTGTTTTGTCTATAAATTGATATTAATTTTTGTCTTCCATAGTTTTTCCTATTTTGATTATGTTTATTCTAGAGTTGAAAAGTTTGATGTTTACTCTTTTGATGTATGTGTCTATAGTAGTCATGAGGTTGATTTTTCAATTTTTTGATTTAGTTTTGGTTTGGTTTTGTCTTTTTTCTTTTTTTTTTAAATAATGTTGGGAGTCATAAATAAAAGATGCATTAATTTGATTTTAATGAGACTACCTTTGCATAGCATTTTATATTAAAACATCTCTTAGAAAAAATATTATAATATAATTAAAATGTAGATTGGGGTATGTGCACCAAGATGATGTTAAAAAAAAGTGGACGCCACAAAAATGAATACAAAATTATGACTAATCTGATCGAGTTATTTAAGATTTCAAAAAGAGGCTAGGCTTGGTTACTAAGCCTAGCCAAAATATATAAAAAACCAAACCCCAATCAGTTTTTGGATTTTGAAATAACTCAACCAGTTATGAAAATATAAAAGTACATTAAAAATCCAATCAAGTTTTGAAGAAGTAAAAATGGGCTCTACTTCGGAGACCATAACTTTCACATCTAGAGTTTGATTGATTTTGTTCAAAATGCATTGGAAAGGTATTGAAGATATCTATAACATAATGAAAAAATAATAATTCTAGGACATCGAGATTATTTTTTCTACCATTTGAATCAAACATTTTCTAAATTAGGTAGTCATTTTTTCTCAAACATGGAGCAAATAGGTAGATAAGAGTGCTATCATATTTCAACCCTCCTCTCTCTATCAAACACACACACTCATCCACTTAGTAAATACTACTCTCTCTCTCTCTCTATCTGTGACAAAAAAATAAGGCCGAAAATCAGCCAAAAGTGATTACATATGATTCTTGGTTTATGTTGTTATGAGATTTTTGTATCTAGGTTCAAGGTACTCCTAGAGATTCTAGGAATAAAGTGTTGTTAGAAATAAATCCTACCATAGGGCAAGATGCCCCTAATCTTCCATCTGCATATCCAACTTATTTCTCACCATCACCATTTTTCCTTGTTAGAGAGTTCAAATTCAAACCAACATCGCTATCACGCTCCTCTACTAACCCCTCTAAGATCATCACTATTGGAAATCTTGATAGTTGTTAGATGTCTTGTTAATAGAGGTGACTTATGGTTGAATTAGTTTACAGTCAATATCCTAGTTACTTTTTGATTATTTTGTTAGGTAATGGGGGATGTTGCTTTAGGCTAGAATGGTTTGAAATTGTCTCCATGGTTTATGTTGTTTTGTGATTGTTGTATCTAGGTTTAGGGTACTCCTCTTGCCATCTAAATATAAAGAAAAAAAAATTTCTAAATTGATTTTAACTTTTATCTTCCATAGTTTTTCATGATTAGATTTTGTCTAGTTTGGAATTGCACAACTTGATGTTTATTCTTTTGTTGCATAGGTCTATAGTAGTCATGAGGTTGATTTTTTAATTTTTCAAGTTTACTTTTGGCTTGGTTTCATCTTTTTGGATATTATTTATAATATTAGAATTCATAAATAGAAGATGCCCTAATATGATTTTAATGAGAGTACCATTGTGTAGCATTTTATTTTGAAAATTTTCCTTAGAAACTTTATTATCATCTAATTGAAATGTAGATTAGTATTATATTTTTGTTAATTATAAAACATATCCTTAAATTTATATCTATTTATGTACTTTACATATATTTATCAAAAACTTATATATATTAATTATAAAGCATTGTAATAATCTCAATAAGAAATACGATTATATATATATATATATATATATATATATAAAAGGAGTCGAAATAAATAGATTTGAGTTGTCACCTTCTAGAATGATGTGTACTGTGGCATTGGTTTGTGGTGTTCATTGCCTATTTTCAAACCACATAGTTAGTAAGCCCAATCTTGTAATTAGAATAGCCAGTAAATTGTTTCGTCTCCACTACGTCATATGACTTTTTTTAATATCTAGTGATATTCATTTAACAAGGGGGTTTCTCTATAAATGAATCACAACATTGAGTTTCATTTCATATCAATCTTCACCTATGAAATTGTTATTCAGTTGTAACATTGATTCTTTTCTTTATCTAGGAGTTGATAATTATGAGGAATCTAATGGATATTAAACTGAGAACATTGCTTCTTGTATTCTTCGTGGCATTTACGGTGCATGTCTTAGCGAAATGGGAGGCTCCTACTTCATCAAATGAGAACTTGGCAGATGTTCAAATCGGCCAAGTTCCATAATACATATATTACATGTCCAAGGAAGTTGTTTTATCACACCCAAACAACGCATGCCTCAATCTCTATGACTATCGTAATGGTGAGGGCGCTGCTCTGGAACCTCAGCATAATAAAGACTACTACTAAAATCAATACTCGTTCCTCTTTCATTCAAAGTCATCATTAAATAAGACATGATCTATCCATAGATGTAATTGATTGCATTACGAATAGAACTCTTTCCACCTAGTGCTATGGATGTATTCATCAAAATGATATTTAATAAGACATGCATTTATTTTAATTTCCGATTTATTCTTTGATATAATTGATTGATCTACAAGTATTTCAAGTAATATGCTATGCAAAGTACCTCAAAAACTTCTTATCAAAACAAAATCAGCAAATTCCTAAATTACCTACTCACCATTATAATGAGATTAAACTAGTACAAAAAAAATCTCATGTGTTAAGAGATTTCATAGCGAATTTAATTGTTTTATGAGTTTCTCTTCATGAAATGGTTAAATAGCCATGAAATAAAGAGTTGTAATTTGTTCTTTACTAGGAAATAGTGTTTGAAGAAATTGATATTTTGACCAATGGTTTTTTAAAGTACTGATGAAATTTGACAAAAGAAATAAGTGGATTTTCTAAATTTAGACAAGGATCCTAGTAATTTCGATGGGCTACCTATTCTTTCTACAATTTCTAGGATGTGTAGTATGAGAGGAATACCATGACTTCCCATGTTCCTAAGAAGCCATGTTTCTCCAAGAACCCTATGTTCATTTAGAAATGTCTTCTCAGGTTTCTTGATGGGGCCATTCTAGTGCGACATTTAGGAATTTTGGTAATAGGGTCTTTTGTGAACTGTCAACATCATTTGACACATTTTTTTGATAAAAAAATTAACTAGAGACTAAAAATTTAAAAACTTCTTCTAAAATCTTCTATGAGAATAGTATAAAGCAAGGATGCATAGCATCTAGTCCTCATCGATGTAGAATTCATTAATATATTAGTAATAGATTTAGGCTACATATTTGAATTTTGAATATTGTAAGAAAACAAATGTTGTGTTATACTTATGTATACAAATACAAAATTGACTATAATACATTTTTGTCATTCTATATTATGTATAGAAATTTAAATATAATACAATATGTTTCATTTATTAATTTAGAGAATCTCATTAATCATAATAACTATTGGTGAAAGGATAATAAGCTAATAGGAATAATTTTAAATGTAATGTCATTGATATATATTGCATACTGATTTTGCTATGGTAAATGTGTTGACATACAACTATGTTAACCTTATAAGATTATTTTTCCAAAAATATCCAAAATTTGTATATGGTAATTTTCAACATGTGTATGCATTGAAAAAAGGTGTATGAGTTGTTAGAAATGTGCCTTGTCCATAGTAGAATATAGTATCCCCATTTTTAGACAATAGATGACTCATTATATGACATATATGAGGGTCTAAACTAGGAGACAAAATTATAAACAAGATTTCTATTATAACTTGGTTGTTTCTCCCATCTAGGAATTAAAAATGTCAAGAATGGGAAACATGTGGCATAGTAGTTTTTCCCATGGTTTAGTAAAACTACAAAAGGTTTTGAAGATGTAAAATCACTGCAAAAGTAGGGCTTAGAGAGGATTTTTTATCATTGAGTTTTTTTTAAAAGGTTGGGTGCTAGAAGGTGACTCACTAAGTTTGAAGTTATGGTGATGCCCCTATAAGAACTTGAGTTGCAGGTGTATTGTAATTTTCTTGATTTGATAATACATTATGATGGTTTTGGAGGGTGTGATTTTTCTCTTGTAAGGGTTTCCCCATAGTAATTATTGTGTTATGTGTTCATTTCTATTTTTATTTTTATTTTTCGTTAGTCCATTTCTTGAGATCTTTTGCGATACTTTAGTTGAAATTTACATAGTCATCCTCTCAAGATTAGTGTGGGTATTATTTCCGTATACCTTTGCTTTCTACAAGTGGTATCATAACCTGGAAAATTTTGGTTCTATTTGTTGGCTATAGGGTTTTTTAAGCTAATCAAGGTTTGAGCGGGAGCTTGTGGAGAGTAAAACATTTATGTTTTGTGTGATTGAAAAAATAGAAAGAGTTTCAGGGAGGATTGATGTGAAAAAAAAAAAATTGGCACAAAATTTGAGACATGCAAGCTAAAATAGAAGAGTTGTTGATTGATCAAGATGTATGGGAAGTGATTGACGAGAATAAGAAAAGGCCCATAGACCCAACTTCATGACACATATAAGAGTGATCTATTGAGAAAAATAACTTGTGAGTAAGATTTTCTTGACAAAGAAATTATATTCCTTGAGAATGGAAGAAGGTGGAAGAATTTTTGGGCATCTAGAAAGCTTTAATATGTTAGTAGCTCAGTTGATCTCAATAAGGGTTCCAATGAATGAAGAAGAAAGGTATCAAATATTGATATATTCATTGTTAGACTCATGGGACAACCTTGTCATGGTAATATGGAGCACTTCATTTTTCTTGAGGACAAAGGATATTGTTGGTTCTCTAATTTATGAGGAGATAAGAAGGAAGGTCTCTTTGAATGTCAAAGAGGCTTTGAGTTCTTGAGGAAAACCGAAATTAAAAGGTAAGAACAAAAAGAAGCATGGTCGTTCTAAGTCAAAAAATAAGGGGAGATCAAAATCACTTGGTAAGTTCAAGGTAATATGTTGAAACTATGGAAAAATTAGTCACTTCCAAAAATATTGAAAAGAGGAGAAGAAGAAGAAGAAGAAGAAGAAGAAGAAGAAGAAGCAACATTTTGATTTTGAGTCTAAGAAGGAATATGGAGATATTGTTATTCTAGCCTTTTTCACTCGTGCGGGTGACAATGGATGATTGATATACTCAGGTGCATCTTTATACATGAATCCTAATAGAAACTAGTTTAGTAAGTATAAGAATTTTGATGGTGGTAAGGTGTATTTGGTGATAACTCATTTCTTGATATTGTTTGTCATAGAAGTATTCATGCAAAAAAAAATGATGGAAGAGTTAGAAGACTTGATGGTGTCTTGCATATCGTGAGACTAGCAATTTTTTTCTAATCTATTAGAAGACTAATCGATGCAAGTGTACATGTATTATTTTCTAAAGAAGGTTTAGAACAACAAGAGGAAGCATATTGGTTACATTGTGCCAACTTCATACATGTACAATTGAGTGTAATAGAAATTTTAATAAGGTTATGATAAGGACTACTTTATTGGAAAGGGAGAGGGTTTATCCTTTAGCAGATGGTCATGGATTTTGGGCTACCAAGGGTGCTCTATCTATTGAATGAAATTTGATTGTGGCGAAGACTATGTTGCGGTACTAGAGACTCAACCACATATGTGAGAAGGTTCTAAGGACCTTGAGAAATAGAAACTTTTTTGATGGGTTGAATGAAAGAAATCTTGAGTTTGATTTTTGACATACCTATGGTAAAAAAATCACATTTACCTTTATTCAAGTTCTCATAAGTCCTCATGTATATTGAATCTAATCCATTCAGATGTATTCAGCTTAGTTGATGTTCCTTCTATTGGTAGTTTAGTTTATTATGTTTCTTTCATCAATTATTTTAGTAGAATTAGAACATGGGTTTATTTTCTTAAAAGTAATTCTAAAGTTTAAGCTTGTTTCAAAGAATTAAAAACAATGGCTAAGTTAAAGATTATAAAAAAGATAAAATGTTTAAGAATTGAGGATGATGGTGAATTTTTCTCCAATAATTTTGATGCATTTTATAGGGACTATAGAATTAAAATATAGAATAGAACACCTTATTCTCCACATTAGAATTGAGTTGTAGAAAGAACAAATAGGACCTGATGGAAAAGGCTAGGAGTATGCCTCTAATTGCTACTTGATAAATAGGTCTCGTACAACACCTCTTGTTGATAAAACACCAATGGAAGTATCTTAGGGAAACAAGCCTTCACTTAGACATCTAAGAGTGCTTGGTTGTGAGGCATATGCTCATGTTCCAAAGGAGAAGCACACAAAATTGAATAAAAAAGTTGTCAAATTTATTTTCATTGAATATAGTTATGGTTTGAAAGGAAATATGCTTTTGGATTCCATTGAACAAAAAGTATTTTATTCTAGAAGTGTTATTTTTAGAGAAACTAAGTCTTTTTCGATTATAGTGTAGCTAGAACAAGCAAAAGAAAAAGATGTGATTCAAGTTCCTACTAAATTGAGAAATTTGAATCGAGGCCCTTAGATAGACAATAAGTTGAGGAGAGCTTTATGCGTTTAGAATCATTAGAAGAAGAGTGAGAACCTTGACACAAACCTAAACTTGGACCTAAACTAGATCTAGTTTAAAGGCCTAATAGATAGAGGAAAGCTCCTTAATGGCATGGATATTCTCCTAATGATAAGAGGTGTATATTTTGTTTCAATGCTAACATTGATGAACCAATATCTATAGAAGAGCCTCTTTGTATGAATAATTTAGAGTCTAGAAAAATATCCTTGGATGAAGAGATGACAACACTTAACATTAATGACACATGGGAATTTGTATCATTTCCTAAAGGACAAAATCTCATTGTCTATAAATACATTCAAAAGGAAGATGGGTTTAGATGAAAGCACTAAGAAGTATAGGGAACATTTAATTAAAAAAGGTTACTCCTAGGTTGTAGGAGTTGATTATGGTGAAATGTTTTCTACTATGGAAAGTATGACATCTATTCAATTTTTACTTTGTATTGCAGCTACTTATGATCTAGAAGTTGAGTAGATGCATGTGAAAACAAATTTCCTTCATGGATATTTGTAAGAATAATTAAATTATATGACACATTATAAAACATAATGTGGTGAAAGGTAAAATTCATTTGGTCTTTTAGTTGAAAAATCCTTGTATGGTCTAAAATAGAGTCCTAGGATGTGGTACTAGAAGTTCAATACATAAGTGTTGTGTTTGGAATCTATGCAGTCTAAATTTGATTAGTGTATATATTTTAAGTCTAATGGTGATTATTTTCTTTTTTTACCTTATATGTTTATAACATGTTCATTGGAGAAGGAAAATGTCTTATTGAGTGGTTAACATCTCAACTCTTAGCAAATTTTGAAGTTAAATATCTTGGTGCAATAAAGAACATTCTAGGAATGAATATTATAAGGGATATAAAAAATAGAATGCTTTGGCTTGGCCAGAGTAAGTATGTTGGTACTATTTTTAGAATATTGAATATGCATGATTCTAGGTCATTGAGTGTTTCTATTACTATGGGAACAAAGCTTTCTAGCTCACATTGTCCCACATCTCCATTGGAGATAGAAGAGATGAGTATAGTACGCTAGCATAGTGTTGTTAGAATTTTGACATGTATGATATGGTTTGAACAAGACTATATATTCCCCAAGTAGTAGGGGTACTTTCCCATTATATGTCTAATCTAGGAAGATCATATTGGGATGTAGTAAAAAGAATTTTTTATTACTTGTGGGGCACATCAAAGTATTGTATATGTTTTCATGGAATATGAAACAAGCATTCATAGGATATTCAAGGCTATGTGGATTCACATTGGGTTGGTGATGTTAATAGAAGAAGATCAACCAATGCATATATATTTACATTATTTGGTGGTGCAATTAGTTGGATGAGTAAGTGATAGGGTGTGTTTGGTTTTTCCACTATAGAGGCATAGTATATGATAGCTACTCATGTCTAGAAGGAAGCCATCTTGCTAAAGAGATCATGTTCACATATAGAGATCAAACATGCTCCAATAAAAAATTATAGTGGTTGTTAGAGAGGTAATCTACATAACAAACTACTTGAGTTTTCATGTCAAGACCAAGTATATTGATGTACAAAACTATTTTGTGAGAGATATGGCCAAGGATGGCAAGGTGAAGCTATAGAAGGTAGAAACTTTGACAAATTTTCTTGATGCATTAACTAAGCCTATGACACAGAGAAGTTTACGTGATGTCCAAGGTCTTTTGGCCTCTTGGCCTTTAGAAATTAAGTCCATAATAATTTGTATCCCTTGGCTCTTGCCAGGTGTTCAAAAAGTGGGAGAATATTGTGATATAAGTGTCTCAACCTTGCAAATTATTTTTCCAAAAACATCTCAAATTTGTTTGTGGTAGTTTTCCACATGTGTATGCACTAGAAAGTCATATAATTTGTTATAAAAGACTCTTTTCCATAGTAGAATATAAGAGGGTTATTTATAGAGCATAGTTGACTTATTATATGACTTTTATTAGTGCCTAAATTGGGGAAAATTTTATGAACAAGATTTCTATTTTAACTTGGTTTCTTTTCCCATGGTTTTGTAAAACCATAAGTGGTTTCTAGGTTATAAAAGCACTATATAAGGAGGGCTTGGGGAGGATTTTGTATCATTGAGTTTTGTTTGCAAGGCTGGGTGCTAGAAGGTGGCTCTCCTAGTTTGAAATTATTGTGATGCTCTTGTAAGAACTTGCATTGCAAGTGTATTGCAGTCCTCTTGATTTGGTAATACATTCTATAGGTTTTGGAGGGTTGGATTTTCATCCTATAAGGGTTCCCCCATGGTAATCATTGTGTCATGTGTTCATTTTTATTTTAATTATTTTTTAAAGCATTTCTTGAGATCTTTTGTGATACTTACATTGAAATTTTCATGGTCACCCTCTCAAGATTAGTGTAGGAAAAATTTTTTTACACATTTGCTTCCTTACAAGATGATGATATAGAAACACATTATAATCATTTGATAAATTAAAGGAATGTGAGAATGTATAAATTTTGTTAATAAATAGATAACCCTCAAGAAAAAAAATTGTGACTGGGAAATAATGTAGAGGTAGATTTATTTTGATTGGATAATTACATCGATCTTAAACTACATTTTTTGGTCACCTAGTACTACTATTATCAATAATTTAAAATAAATAAATAAATCATGACAAATACAATTGAATTATTTTAGAAAAAATATGCTAGTCAACATAATCTAAAGTATGATGTTCAAATGATTTATTGCCTTTGTTGAGTTTACAACTCTAAAGATATCTTACCTTGACTATGCTAGCTTTTCCATTAGAGGTGAAAGTCAATAATCTACTTAAAAATAATAATAGTTTTATATTATATGAAAATTTCAAAAATATTAAGGGCACACACTTGTGATACATGTTATGTTGCCAAAGTTTAATTTAAAAAAATGTTATATAGTAATCACACATTAAAACTTTAAAATGGTTATAACTAGAATTATCAATTGAAAATAAATAAATAAATATATATATATGTAAATTTTGAAAAAGTGGACCATTTTTTTTTAATTAAGGTAAAAAAAGGTTTTGATGTGACTCTAGTTCAAATTGTACATATTACATAAGATAATAAAAAAAGGACCAAAAGTAACAATATGGTGGAGAAATATAAAACTTAGCAACCATCCAACAACTAAGAAAAAAAAAACAAGAGCTCTGTTGAGCATGAGTCCTTGCCTATTGTAAGGAAGGAGACATATTTTTAGGTTATGAGCTATTATTAGTTAAGGTGTAAAATTTGAACAAGAGTCATGAATTATTGTAGTCCATATATAGTTCAATGTTTGTCACAATAGCTTCATAAATCATAAACAAATTAATGGCTATGCCTGTTACATATGCCATGGATTTAATTGTCTATGTCATGAGACGTTACTCTATCTTCAGGGGAATGATGTTGGTAGGTAACAGTTTGTGTGCTTGTAACAATTACTTGTGAAAGGCGATGGTTGATATTTAAGTGCCTGCAAACAAAGGCAAGTGAATGGGTTGTTGATCGTGACAAGTTAAATCAAACAACAACATTAAGTATTGAAACATTACTAGTTGCAAAATACAAAGCATTTAAATAATGTAAATAGAACCAAGGGCAGATTTAAAATGGTCAAAATACAATCATTAAAACAATGTATTAAACAACATCTATTCCAATAATATATGTTGAATTTATCATGTGTCTAGGATTGACAATGGGTAGATAAGAATGGATATCTTTTTAAACATTTATTACATCTTTTTTTTCCTACGTATTTTTTTTTATTCCAAAAATTATGGTTTTAATACTTATTATCCTCCAATACTTTTATGATCCATGAAAATTCTTATATTAATAAAAAATATAAATATATAATAAACAATTAATCTGACATAACATAATTTTTATTTACAAATTCATATTTAAACATATATAAGAAAGACCAGGAATGCTGATTCATATTTAAACAGGAGATAGCTTACGAAACTTACAAAGAAATTCTAATATTGTAATGAGAAATTTACAAAGATTTCTAGCTAGCCAAAGCATATGAGAAGGCACACCTATACAATGGTCTAAAAAGACCAATTCCTAGCTATCTCTGCCTTTGAATTCTTGTAACAATGATTAGAGAAAATAATTATTAGACCCAAGATTCCAAAAAGAAGTGGACAATAAATTGTCATCAATTACTTACCACATTGTTTGCAAGAAGAAAACATCTTCACTGATAATGTAAGGTACAACAATGAGTAGGTTCAATTTGTTTCAGTCAAGCATTTCAAACTTACAATATTCTCTTGAGGGTTTTCTAGGAAGGTGCAATGGAAAGAGGAGGTCAGAATTGTCATTTTCTTTAACATGATGAGAATTATATCAATTCACACACCACACTTGCACTTTGACCTTCATTTCTCTAATGTTGGCATGAGATTTAGGATTTTGATAAGGAGGCACTCTTGCTTGCATCAAACTTGATACTCTTGGTGAAAATGAAAACAAATTATGATAATTCATAAAAGCTTCTTCCCATAGTTTCTAAACTTGATATGGACATTGTTGTGGACAAATTTCACACTAAGTCTCACTTTTACAAAAGTGGCTTCTAACAACCTTGACAACTTCATTTTCAAGATTGGAAAAGTAATGCAAACTATAAATGGTAAGTGGATTGTAGTTTCTCATTAATTGTTTCATATCATTTTCTCCTTTTGAGTTGACAGTTGTTTTGGTATTAAGTTATAGTTCTGTTCTCTACTAAAGAAGGTATAATGGAAGATGACAACCAGTACCATATTAATGGAGGATCTATAGCATCTGTTGGAGTTAGATGTTAAAGTTAGAAGAGACACATGTAGACATCAAATAAAACTATAAGTGGACTTATTGTAGATAAAACTGGTACACCATAAATGATTGATTTGTATAAGTCAAACTTTAAACCATGAAAATAACAATCATTAAAACAATGTATTAAACATCATCTATTCCAATAAGATGTCTTTGCACAACACCACATTTGCAGAGACTATAGATGCACAATAGTATTTTCTACTAGTAGATAATATGCTACAATAACTTCCTATAATATATGAACAATAATGAATTTAATAGTATATTATTAATTGATACAACAATTGACGCGATCTTTAGCTTCAAAAAAATGTATGCTAAAATATAGGAAAGAAATTAGTTGGAGTACAAAACTGAAGTGATAAACATTGATGGTTTATATTTAGTTACAACAAATGCCCCAAAAACCAAGAACTTCTATATCGTTTGTTAGCAAAAGTGCAACAAAGTGTGTGGCAATTCTTACCAACTACTAATTAATAATGAGGTACCATCCATGATGAAAAAAAAATCAGCTTGTCAATAGCCAAAAAGCTGATCCATAAAGTACTCTAGGATATTATGACTAAGGGTTGACCAGTTAAATCAAAAATTGTCTTTGCCCTTCAGTAGAAGCTTAGAGCCCAAAAGCTAATCTAGGTTGATTATGAGCTCCAATTTAATGCATGGCTTCTATGAAATTCAAAAGTCTCTAGGAAATCTAATAATAAAGCACAAATGCCCCAGCTATACCAATTATAAACTTCATGTACTCTCAATTCTAAATAATATAAAGGAACATCAACTTATGCAATAAAGTACACTACAATATGATGTACTATTGCCAATGAAAATTGGGCATATATAAGCACTAAATAAGAATTTAGGAGTAGAAGGAGAAGGTAGAAATTTTTGACTTCAAAAGCTAGAGAGAGAACTTGAATAATTTGATCGGCAGTTTTGTTTTTAAAAATAGATGGTATGGCATCACTCCTAACCCTATCAACAAAAAATGAGAATACCCACACAAATAGAGAAAGTAAGTGATACTATTGCACAATATTTCCAATGAGAAATTAATTTAGTCTAGCTCTAGATTATATTCAAATTTTGATGCCAAATAAAGTTTACGGTAACTGGTATCTAGGAAATATGATAATCCAACCAAATTTTGGAACAATGCGAGGACTAAACTTGAAGGTAAAGAAATATATGAGGGAACTCGAGTATATAGGAATTCCATTTAAAGAGAATGAAATTCTACTTTTCAAGCCTTCTACGATTCTAGAAATATTAAATGTAGACGAGAACCTATAAGCTAGAAAACAAGGAATATAATGAACAAATCATAAACTGGAAAGCAGAAGATGAACACAGTAGAGACATGTACTTAAAACATAAAATTGTACTGAAGACACTATTTTTCTATAGATTAAAAAAATTTAGGTGCCATGTTTTTTATTGAATAATAGTTGTCTATGTCTAAATGTAGCATTCAAATTTCCAGTCAGACAAAATGACTTTTACTACAGTATCTGTCAAATATATGTATTCAATATTGTTCATGAAAGCCTTACTATAAAGGCCAAAAAAGACTATAATATAAGTGGTTCATATATAAAATATTTCTTGCAGTATATCTCAAAGGTGATAACTAGATTCATTGTGATTGAGTATATTGACATTTTCTAGTGACAAAAAAGGTGGGTTGCAGTTGATGAGGTTTATCTAACCTGCAAGACATCGTAATATGACCTGTTAAGTGGGAAGGTATAGAAGGGAAATAAATATTTGACAAAGAAAAAAAGAAAGATGAATTAGTTGTAGCTTACACTGGTGGTTTCTCCTATGATGGAGATGAAGTTGTCATTCATTGCAATAGAAAAAGTCTGTTGTATTTCAAATGTTCACAGCATGTACATGACTGTGGAGAGATTTTTTTTATACCTATCAAAGGGTGTGTTTGCAAGTTGTGGCGAGCATTCTTGAAGCATTTTCCTAGTCATGGTACATTCAACAATGTTATTCTCAATTTCTATGGTGCAGTGCAAGAAAGGTGCATAGGCGATGTTTGTCATTTGGCCACATGCAAGACATTGGATAGTTGCAGTGGCCGATGATGGTGTCAAAGAAGTTGGTTGGTTACATTTGGTGCATAGTAGCTAGTATGACGGTAGATAAGAATTTTTTTCTTGGAGAGTTCCAGTGACCTAGGAAAATAAAAAATATTTTGATATCAGCTGGATATGTATTTTAGCTATAATATGATTGCAGTAGTATTGGATAGATGGTGTGGTTTTGTCGATTACTTGGATACTACATGAGAGTATGTTCTTTAAAGCCTTTATTGTACTTTCATCATTGAGGCTATTGAAATATGTTGATGGTGTTGTTTTAATGCCATTTGTTCCTCTAGGGCCCCCACAAACAACATTCTTAAGGAGGAGGAGCGGTGTTGTAGTAGAATGCAAGATTTGTTGCACTATTGTGAAAGCTTGGGCATGGAATTCAGGAACAATAACTTGCAATAAAATGAATGTGTCAGTCAGAAAAACAAGAAACTATATATTGAGGGGGAAAAAGAAAAGTGTGGATGTAGAAATGGAATAAGAATATTACAATGGATGTGTCCGATATAGATTCTCCATCCTTGACGTGAAGCTTATAAACCTTTGGTGTTTGTTTGTGAGCTGCGACTATAACACCTAATGTGCCAATGAAATAGTTTTTAGGTGACTGAATAAGTTGACATATTCATGTGTTAGGCATCATTTTTTGGTGGATGTAGACTTGGTCAATTGTTTTGACAAATGTTTGTGCAATGAGCTAAATGCAAAAGTCTGCATCATCTCTTTCATATTGTGTCTTTTTCTTGAGAGAGTAACCTTTTATGCGGACACTTGTGCTAGGCAAGAGCTTTGCCATAAATATATCCATTAATTGATTAGTTATGTTTACTATTATGGTCATGTGACCATCATTGTCAACAAGATCAGCATGCACTATAGGAGACTTTGTTGGGCTTGTTGGATTCTTTGCATATGTAGGTCCATAAGTGACGACGACATCACCTTCAAAAATAGTACCTGATTGCATTGCACAGATGTCTACAATGGTGGATACATTGTTTTCTTCTGGGCTAAGTTTGTGAAGAAAAGAAATTATTATTCTATGATCTTCAATGATATGGTAATGAAGCATATAGTTTGGAAAGAAGACAATTATTTATACCTTTGTCCTAGCTCTTTATCATGAGATCTGTTGTCATGTGCTGCAAGCTTTTGCTGTCTATGTGAGGATATGAACAAAGTTCTATAGAATATAAAAGGAAATGTTAGGAAAATAACTAAATATGTATATAAATTAAATGGATGGATGGAAAGGTATGTAGTTATTAGTATATTATTGCCATACCTTTTCGTGAGACTTGAACTCTGCTTTTGCAGCTTGTTTGTAGCAATGCTGCTATCAACTTCATGCATGTTAATTTTGGGTGGATCCATCAAATATCTATTCAAGAATTAAACTATGACATTGTTCAGATGTAAGAGCAATACAAAGGTGAGTTTGACAAAGCTAGTATAGATCTTGAAACCCTTCACTAAGTTATTAGGATATCAAAATTAATAGCCCATATATGAAAGATTTTCAAGCAATGGTATGCACTAAGCACTCGAAGCTAGGTAATGAATCCATAACAGCCAGGTTTACATCAGATTGCTAGAGATATCATCCCAACTTAGAAACAACAAGAACCCACTAGTCTCACTTCAACAATGCCTTAGATCCAAATATTCATGAGGATATTAAAAGAATGTCAATACAATAAATTTTTGTATTATCATTTCAAAAGAATTGAGATCAATGCTTATAATAGACAAAGATAGAGGGAGAGCGAGGGAGAAATGACATCATTTTTGTAAATAAATTGACAACCCAGACATAACAAGAACCCACTAGGCTCACTTCAACAATGCCTTAGATCCAAATAGATTGACTAGAAATTATTTTTTCGGGAAGAACTAGATCATTAATCTCATCTTTGAAAATGAAGCTATACAAGAATCAAAAGCATAAATAATAAAATCTACCAAAAAACTCATAATGTATCATACGTCTATTCAAGTTGGATTAATAATGGAGGCACCTAGAGTCAAATACTTATGGTTGCAAAATGAATACAGTTGGAAATTAACAAAAAATGAGAAATCAAATAAGATGACATGTGGAAAATCATCAGAGAAAATAATACTTCTTTCTTTAAGGGAACATGCATTTAGAAGACAAGAATCTGGACATTTATAGTATACATAAAGAAAGTGTCTACCTGTTGATTTCTAAAAATGCATAAAACAATGGTCACCAACCTACAAGTCATAAAACTAGAAATGATAAGAAGCTCATGAAATCATTTTTGAGACAAGATAGAATTTCATTTTACAAGCAGTAGTTATAGTAGTTATTAACCTATGAGAAAAATGAGAAGTTACCCAGTCCGAATTTGAAATCCAAGGATTTGGGGCCTATTGTTGTTGTTTCTAATGATAAAACTTGTACATTCCTATTTCTAATGATAACAATTGTACAAGCAGCAATGAAGCTATAGAGGACTTGATGATGCCTTCACAAACTATTCTCTAGCCATTAGAAGCAACTATTCTCTAGCCATCAGAAGCACTCGTAATAGCACTTGCCCAACTTGGGAATTTTAACAAAAAACTTCATAAACTATTCTCCAGCCATCAGCAACACTTGAAATAACACTTACCCAACTTGGGAGTTTTAACAAAAAAATAATAGGTGGAAACAAAAAGATTAATCTTTAGGTAAAAAATTCAAATGAAATGGACATTTAAACCCTCACACCTAGTATCATTGCAGACAATTGTTGTTTCTGAATCTGGAAAAGTAGTTTCTCAATCTAAAACAATAGTTTCTAAATCCAGTGTTGTTTTTGTCTGCTTTGGAAAGTGGGAAAGAAGCAAATAATGCTTGAGCAGAATGAAAATAGATTAGGAGAGATATAATAGAGTCAGTGCTGATTTTAAGCCCCCAAAACAACATATGAGATGTTCACTTGTAACAACAAAGGAGACCAAGGATTTACTTAGACTTGAACAATAAGTAACAAAGAAAAATAATAGTAGATAAAATTGAGTGGTTCTAATAACCACCTCCACACTAGCATACATAATGTATAGTCAATGAATTCATATTGGAATAGTATTCAGGAATGAAACTTATTGAAAAAATCACTTAACTAGAGGAATCAAACAATATTGACATAATCTAGAGAGGGTGATTGACGTCACAAGATGATAAATAACACCTTATTCATATCAATCCCAAATCTATTATGGGATTCGTAGTTACCATTCTCATTATTCCTTGATATGAAAGGTGATTACTATAATCTTCTCTCTTTGGTAAAATAAACATTTAAACTCCTATTGAGAAAAAACTAGAGTTCCATGGAGTTTCCCAATGGATGGCTTTGGGAACGTGTTTCATAAATAGGGGTAAGGGCCTAAATTTAGGGATAGCAAGGGATGGTAATTGAGTTGAATTGAAATCCTCAAAGCAAAATCTATAATATAACATCTGTAAGATGACATTATGATTAACGAACTAGTGTCTACAAAGTGAAATGTTGCAATCAGTTGTGAAGAGGAGTTAGTATATGCTCATCTTAACTTTAGGGGTCTATGTGAATCACCACACTTTAATTTTTTATTTTGTTCATCTAGTTGGCAACCCCAAATCAAAATTCCTTTTTGTGAGTCATCTATTTGCCACATCAACAAGCTAATTGAGGGAAACATGTCAAATATGGTAAACATAAAAAAAGTAAGACCCATAGGTTTTCACTTGGTCACATTTAATGGTATACACTAATGTGGTACCTAATGAGTGGTTTTTTTTGAAAAAAATTCCCTTCATTTCAATAATATACATTGATAGGACATTTTTAGTTCACCACTATCAGTCTATTTTGTTCATCGATTGAGTCATCAGCTATAGCATGTTTAGGACCCCACTCATCTATTGACTCCTCTCTCCTATATAATAACATTTTCCATATAGTGAGTGATTCAGTGGCATCCCTGGAAGAGGTGGCAGAGGTGATGCTACTATTGGACGACATTTCTCCAAGTCCTTAGATCTTGGAAACTTTTGGGATTCTGAACAACATAAATAATTGAGCACAACTCATGGTGAAGGTTTTGCAAATAAGGTTGCAAATAGAGTGGGTTTAGCCATGGAGGAATCTCCATAGTTAAGTGTGCTTGATCTAAAGTAGTACTAGAATGGGTGACCTACCAGGAAATCCTAGTGTTGTACCTTTGTAAGCATCACCTAGATCCAATGCATGTTAAGTGTTCTATTCATTGTCATGAGAGATGGGTTTTGAATAAACCACTACCCATGAGTTATGGGTCAATGAGTTTGACTCAAGAAGACGTTTGAAACATAAAGTAAAATGTAAATCTTACCAAGGGAGATACTTAGTTTATTTCTTTCAAAATTCCTAATATCCCCTGATAAGAAGTTTGACTCAAAAAGACAACATCTGAAACATAAACTAAAACATAAATCTGACCAAAGGGGACAAATAGTTTTTTTTTTTTTCAAAATTCCTACTGTTCCTTGATAAGATTTACATTTTAGCAAATACCAATGGAAAGAAATTGTAATGGGTAGATCTCGCTCACATGCATGTTGATGCAAGAAAGGTTGAGAAAGATTAAGCCTAAGCTATTGGGTATCCAAACTATAGATAGTTGCAATTACAATGGGATTGCATGGGCATTGGTAGAAAATTGTAGCATGAAAGGTTAGTCTAAGACAAAAATCATCATTGATAATTTAATTAATTTCTCAGCTCAAAAGGTGAAAAAAAAATTATAAATGAAAATAATTTTGAAGTCCAAATTCAGTTATGTGCAATTTCCCTATTCATGGCAGATTAAAACTAAAGAGAGTTTACTTCCCACAAAGAAATATGTATTTTGATATTGTGTTGCTTAAATTTGTTTAAATGACGAAAATCCCATTATAAAAAATGTCTCAATACAATTTTCCTTCAAAAATTTGCAAAAATATAAATATTTACATCCATAAATCTTAACTGAAGAATCTCCAAACATTGAATTTTTTTAGAAATTCCACAAATGAACAAAATTATGTTGAGAACACTTTATTTCTATAACTTGTACCAATGAATAATATGCAAGATTCCAAGACACATATTTTAGAAGCTAGAGAATTCATAATACTTATTCAAAGAATCTATTCAACACCAAAAAAAATTCATTAACAGACTGGTGTCAGGACAACAATCCATTAATTTAACAATAACTAAATATGTATATAAACTAAATGGATGCATGGAAAGGTATGTAGTGTTGCATATATTATTTCGATACCTTTTCATGAGAGTTGAACTCTACTTTTGCAGCTCATTTGTAGCAACACTACTGTTAGCTTCACGTGTGTAGATTTTGTGTAGATCCATCAAATATCTGCTCATGAATTAAACTATGAAATTGTTTAGATGTAAGAGCAATACGAAGGTGGATCTGGCAAAGGTCATGTGAATGAGATAGGTCAATATTCTTATGCATTAAAAGATGTGTAAAACTTATATGTCTTTGTATAAAGTTATGGTATGAGGGAGGCTTATAAAGGAAATCACAAAGTTGTGTTGAATATCGATCTACTAATGCATATGTAAAGAATTTAGGCTAATGTGTAAAGATAATTTTCCAAGGCAAAGAATTTCTAATTTAGATATGGAGTTGTAGAGATACTACATAATGATTTGACCAATATGTATCTAGGAGAATGAATTTTGTAGATTCTTGATTAATATTATGTATCCAATAGTGGTCTGGTAAAATATCTGCAAATGTTGTTGCTTTGTCAACTATTAAAGAGAAGCTGCATTGTTGCATGAGTTCGAAGAGCTTTTTTTGTTTTTTACTAGGATGGAGCATGCCAATGTTGAAGTCTCCTGTAATGATTTTATCTGAAATTGCTGGCAACAAGGTAGAGATATGTTGCATTAGGTTTGATATGTCATTGATACATGCACCTAGTCTAATATAGACATTAGTGATTCATATGGTATGACCGCTATGAAACATATCAATGGTAATTGATTCTAGAGAGCCTATTGCAAAAGAACTTGTATTGAGTACTGTACTTGATTTTGTACAACAAGTCACTAAACCATGAATAGAAAATGAAGAATAGCAATTGTATAGTTCATGCAACAAAGGGAGGTGTGTGTTGGTCTTGTATCTTATTTCTTGTAGGCACAATACGTTTGCTTTGACCAAGTCGTGGTCATGAATGATTTCCTCAACATGTAATGGAAGGCTTTGAGTATTTAGCAAGCATATGATAAGATGCAACATTGGTACAAGAGAGAGGCTATGTTGAAGTTTCCATTTTGCTTTAGTTTGAAGTCGCTCCATTTCCTTGTCAACTTTTTGTGAGACTTTGAAATTTTGATGTTCTAGTTTCTGCATCAAATATAATGTCTTGATTGTTTTAATGTGAGAAAGGGCTATGTAGGTTAGGCCATTTTGGTATACTTTTTGAGGATCAAAAGTAAGTCCATCCATTGTCAAGCCCTAAGCCCTATGAATAGTTCTTATAGATGCTAGTTGAAGAGGGAATTGTTTTCATGTGATAAATTTAGTAGCAATTTTCATTTTTCTGGCTATTTTCATTAATGGGGTCTAAGAAGGTGAAATAGAACTAGTGTATAAGCTTTGCATTTTCCTACGTTCAGATATGCCAATTGTAGTGTCATTAAATTGAATCCATAGAATTTCTTCAAGATATGTTGAATGTAGTTGGAAAACTCCATCAACACCATTGACTAGTCCATCTTGTGTGTCAAGGTTAGTACCTATTAGCTCAACTAGAATGCCTAGCTTTAGATATATTACAGTAGGCAATGACATTTTCTGAACTTGGGAGTGGAAAGTATCAACATGGGTCTCTTTTTGATCAAGAGCTTTGAACACATAAAGTGTACTAGGCAAGAAGTCCAACATTTGTCGATTGTGTTTGAAAATAGTTGAGTTTCTGTGGAACAAGTGTGAGAATTTAGGATCGCTAGGAGCTATTTTGTAACATTATATATTCAAGTACCTGAGGTCTTCATCATTCTGTTGACCAATTCTTGCTCGATTTATGATAGATATGAAGTGTTCATTTCTTTGTCTGATGACAGTGTTTATTTCAAAGCATGAGACATGTTCAAGCCAAAATGTGTATGGGATTTTTTCATTGTTTATTGTTGGCTGTTCAAATATTCAATTATCACATACTGGTTGTGCTTGATATAAGTCACCACAAAATATGATACTGACATTGCCAAATGGTCTTGTTGGTGTATGTTTGATTTTTCGGAGTCTTCTATCAATATAATATAGCATTCGTGATCTGATTAATGACATCTCATCAATGAGTAAGAATTTTAGTTGATCTAATTTCTTGCTTAAGCTATCAAGAGTGTTTGAGTCCAATGGAAACATCTTTGAAGAGTTACATGGCAGCTAAAAAATGGAATGTGCAGTTATGCTGCCTGCATTAAATGTAGCTTTTCCTATGGAAGCAACAATAATGCCTTTGGGCTTGTACAGGTCACTATCTAGTTGCTTATCATAGATCTAGATCATTGCTTGGAAGAAGACTTTTTCTATAAATGTTTTCCTAGTACCAACACCTCCTATCAAGAACAAGTATTGTGGTTTATCAAATGCTAGTCTCTTTTTCATGAGAACATCTTTTACTATTGATTGTTGCTCTTTATTGAGTTGTCTTCACAAGTTGAATTATTCTTCATTTGGAAGAACAAATGGGTGGGGAATTTCTAAAAATAGTTAACATCTTTTGGTTTCCATGTTTTGTGAAGCTTTTATATGCTTCATGTTAGATATGATGTCATACTTCTTGATTTCATTTGCGTCTTTTTTGTGCATTATGAACACCAAGGTCTTCTGTTAGGTCATTTTTGTAGGTAGCTTGTGTTGCAGCTTCATCAATGTCACCCCATTTGCTATCTATTGGTGAGGTGAACATTTTTTCATTTCTAGCGATTTGTACTTTGTGTCTTTCAAATGCAAAACTCCATGATTGATGTCCGGCCAATAACAAGCTTTCATTATTTCTGAAAGGGGCATAAAGCATAAGTTTTTCTTGATAGAAATTTTCATGATTAGTATCTGGATTATATCTTACATAATGTATGATGCATGGTCTTGTTCTTTTGTTGGGCTTTGATAGGTTGTTTGGATAAAAAGCTATATATTTTGCAAGCAACATTTGAATCAAAGAGTTTTGGCCATTGTATGTACTTGTCCAATGCAGATGCATACATGATATTCTCGGAGTCATTTGTTTCCTTTGCTAAATGCTTGGGAATTTTGAGCATAAGAGTTCTAGTTTTTGGTGGAGACGTGTTGATGAAGATGGTACTCCTCAAGCTTCTTTTTAATGGTAAAGACAAGGCAATTTGAACTGCTTGACGGCGAGACATTTTTTGGTAATTTAGTTTGCAAATGAAGTGCACCTTCTCATTGTATTTATAGGTGCATTGTTTGCATATTTGGTTGAATGCTCATGGAAATGTTTTATCTTGCTTTGTCATGTATGAGCTATAGTATGATGCAGCAACATATGCATCCAAAATAAATTGTGTGTCTGTATTTGCATACCATAGTGCAAGGACTTTTTGAGCAAATGAATTTATCCACATATCGATTGGTTGCCTTTTTAAAAAGATAGTGTTTTGGGAAAACGATGCTCATAAGATGGTAATGTAATCAGCTTCTTCAAAATGGAATTTATTAAGGAAATTGTGAAATGTTACTTCCTTTTTATAATGTTTGGTTTCTAATTCTTTGAAGAAATTTTTTTGTCTATCTTTAATTACAGGATTAATATTTAATGATGGCTCTAATATTGTTGTTTGTCTCATTGGAGGAAAGGGAAAGCTAAACCTATAGCTAGATGCTCTATACTTTTTGCATGTTTTTGTGTGGTAGTGAGTTTTCATTTTCACAAGATTTGGATCTAATAGCGTAGAGTCACATGAAATGTACTTGTTAATGAAGTCCTCTATGGTATTATTTTTGCAATATCCAAAGACAGGTGCATCTTTGATCCATAACATGAAGTGGACATGTTCATTTCCTCGGTTTTGAAATTCAGTGACAAAGAAAAAATCAAACACTTTTTCGAACAAGGTATCATTTTTTAGCATCATTTTTCTAAATGCATTGACCCTATGATTAAAATAGTGACTGCAAATGATTGGGTTTTTCCTTATTTCAAAATCCAAGTCTTTATCCTCTAGAGATTCATTTTGGCTTCAGTGTTGAGTGTTTGAAATATGTTGCAATGCATTACATAGTGGTTGCCAGAAGTGTTCAACGCCGGTTAATGTAACAAAAAAGGTTGGAGGGAAAAGTTGTTAGATCATGGCAAAAATATTTTTTCTTGTATTGTGTAAATAGTTAGGGGATGTACGAATACTTTTGAGTGACCTAAAACCTATTGGAGATCTCAAAATCATTTCTATGTTTTTAGGGTTCCACACATCCCTTGCATATAGTTTTTTACCTTTTAATTCAGCCTTCCTTATACAAACCCATGTTACAGACGATATTTGTTGAATTATTATTTTGATAGCCTTGAAAAGAATGTTTGTTATATGTGTTGAAAAGTCATTGTCTTTATGCATAAGATCTCACTTAGCAATTTTTGATAGGTGAATTTTTTTGTGATTTCTTCGGCTCATGGAAATCCAAAAAATAGTGTTGAGAAGTTCATTTCTTCAAAGTAGGTATAAATGCCAAGAGGTTTGAAGCCTTCTGCTGGTGCAATTTTAACAACAGTTGTATGAAGATCATTGATTGAATGCGATTTGTTAAACCAATGTATAAGTAATTCAAGTTCAGGATTGACTTCATCTTTAGGTACAATATCATTGCAATCTATTTCACTATCAATGTTGTAATTTTTTTGTTGTTGCATCTTCTTATTTGCGAATAGAAATTGCCAATCTTTATTGATAGAGATTTTTTCCTTTTTATACAATGGTGTCTTGGATAAGATTGTTAAAGCATTCATGACATATGCAGGTCTCACATTTCCTTATGCATATGCATTTTCATATTGTAACTTGCATTTTTGTCTAACTGCAATAGTGTTTGTCTCATCAATGTCTCTAGGCAATGCATGTTGCACTTTATCAAAATCTATAGGAACATTGATTATTGTACCATTCAATCCGTATTGTGCTCTTTTGTATCCCAATCATCTTATCTATGCAAAAGCAATGCATAAGGAGATAAGCCTTTCTTCTAGACTAGTCAAGGTTTGTACTACAGTGTTTCATTTATTTTGGCTTATGTTCCATGGAGCAACATGATCAGGGATATTTCCATTTACAATAGTATCTACACAATGTCTGCAGATGAGATTGTTTGTTGCAATGATCTTTGTCATTGGTTGAAGAGAGAGCATAGAAAGAGCATTGACAAATGCCTTAGTGACTTTGTGGATGTCTTTGCTGAAGCACAACATCTCGCAAATTATGCATGCTTGAGTTTTAGTATCATTGATTTCATGTAGGTATTGTCATATTGATTTCTATTGTATTTTGTTTGGTTCAGTTTGATGTGGATAACTTGTAGCTTGATGTCTTGTGCGCAGCTTGTGGAACACATGTTTTGCCTTGCCATTGTTAGCTACTACTTCTTCTTTCGTCATATTGTTAGTGTCAATTGGTTCATTGTTGTCTATGTTTGTTGATGGTTGACGTCTATTGTAGATTGTTCTTTTCAAGTGTCAAAGTGAACAATGAATCTTAAGGGTATTTCTAGGTACACTTGTAGTAGTTGGAGCACTTAAGATGTTTGGAGCACATAGTTTTCTTTTACTTGTTTTTGTTGAGATTTCTTTATCTTGTGAGATAGTATGTTCAATTTTTTTGGTTTGATTGAACACTTGTTACTTTGGTTGAAGTGGTTCATAGTGGAAATGACCTATGGTATTCTAGAAACATATCAAGTCAATGGATGTTCCTGCTTGAATACAATTGCAGTAGACATGCACTTTAGATAATGGATTTGGGTGCCATATGTTTATGACAATATTGAAGATGTATGACAGCCATTGGAAACACATTGCACAACCTTCCAACTTGCTCCTGGAAAATTCTAGGCCAACCTTCCCAATTAGGGTACATGCTTAAAAGAGGAATTCATCATCTAACATGGGAAATTAGCTATCCATATGAAAGCAACACCATGCAAATTTTTCTTTGACTTTCAATGCATTGGCCAATGACTGGGCCATGAACAAGTGCAAGGAAATTGCATCAAACTGATTGTCAACCAAAAAGGCTAGAGCTGCAAACATACTTTCACTATATGGAGATGTAAATGTGGTGGACTATTTTAGACCAATGCTAGCTAACTCTTCTTCAATTATGTTTGGAACATTTTGTCTAGGGGACGAAAAAAGTGACATTTTTTGATCCACACTTTGGATTCTTTTGTATATACTTACTCTTGAGAAGATAGGTTCATAGTGCCCAACCAATGGATTGAGGTCATGGAAAAGAATTGATATTGGAGGATGAGGTACATCTTTGTTTAAATAGAGGTAGGGTATTTTCTGTGTCAATGACCAAATGCATATGGGTACGTCCAGCCAAAGCGACAACCAATGGATACAAAATGTGTCACCCCAAAGGCCTGATTCACCTTGCAAGTTGGTTTCAATGGCTGAGAGGCATATTCTTCACAAGTATGTGGCTTGGTCAAGTACTTTATGCAAATCATAGAGAAATGAAGGTTGAGTTCATGCAAAAAGGAGGTTGACGCTATATTAGAACCATGGTGTAGCAAGTGCAAGAAATAATCGACAAGTCCATTACGAAGTTCAACACATGTATATTGAAAATGAAGCAAAAATTGTATTGTATGAAATAAATAATCACCAATGCTGAAGTTAAATGAACTAATTCGAAAGCAATGAATAGTGTCAAGAGTATTGTCAATTGATATATCTTGAATTGTGTTACTTGATTTGTATTTGTCTAGGATTTTTGAATTTTCTAGTGCTTCACCTAATGTAGTTGTTATAGCTAGAATTGTGCTAATCATTTGAGGAATGCGCAATAGATGAAGCTATTGTAGGTTCAAGACAAGTAATAGAAATAATTAACTCGTGAAGCCAGCTTCCTGCAACACAATGGGAGAGACATGTTGTTAACTCTAACACTAGAAAGACAACATTCTTAGCTATGCATCATAAATATTCATACAAATTCATGCTATGACAAAGGTCTTGATCCATTCAAGCTAAGGCACACTGATCCTTACTGACCCATGAAAAGACAAACTCGAGAAGAGAGAATTAGTTGAAATCCATGCATATAGGAAAGCTAAGTTGATTAAATTCTATAATTGTATCATAATTATCTTATACATGGATTATTCTTATATGGAAGGATGGAACGAGCCACAATTTTTAGTAACTTCTAAACAATGCAATGTTTTTTTTTTTCCCCTGAACAATGGTTGTAGATCCATGCTCGATAACTGGAATGAAGCCTACAATTGATATTAGTACAAAACATGTAGACTCTAAATCTATTATGCAGATGAACATATATCTAAATCTTAGTAGCAAGAGTATGAGGTAGTAAATCGAGCAGACCACTAGTAGCCAATGACAACATATGTGCATGAAAGGTTTTATTTGTTATATAGCATACAAAAGGCCAAAGTTGAAGGTAAATGATAAATGGAAGAATAAGTGAGATATGCAATGATTAGTATGACGATTGCAATAATGAGTAGGTTGATGGTCATGTTTACAAAAGCCAAAGATTGAAGAATTGGCTATTATTAGAAGGAGAGTCTTAATCATCAGAATAGGCTAAGGAACTCTATTTCCTAATAACCTCTTCAAATTCTACTTATTTGTTTCTATAAAGATTATATAGTTTACTTTTGACCTATCTTTTAATATTAATGGTCTCACATGACCAAGGATCAACACCCTATTTCTCCTGCTTATCTAGTAATATTATAAAAGCATAATATCTTTGTTCATACTCAACTCACCTCCATAAGTAACCCTACATAAATTATAAAATTTCCTATATTCTTGAAGTTGAACTCATATGAATCATTAGGAAATTATCTTCAGCAATCACACAACATTACACATCTTTTCACATTTGAGTCAAGTAACAACTATGAATAATCTATTAAGTCTATTGGGCTTTCCAATTTTAACTTGGCTGAATCAGAGGAAATATTTATTCCTCTTCACCAGTCATGGAAAACATATGTGTAATGGCATAATTGGCCTATATAAACATTGACAAGATCAGCCAAAATGTTGTGCCACAAAAGGGGCAAACCAAAAATTGTAGAAATAGACTAAATATGAATACATGCATTATAAGGTATGGGAACACTAAGAACCAACAACAGGCCTATAGGACTTTTTTTGGGCCGTACATTGAGACGTATCTAATTAATCAGCTCAAAATTGGCCGGCCAATAGTAAGACCTCTTGTCAAGCCAGAGGGTTATGTTGAACTACTTAAAAATGGGAACATTGGAGCCATACTCAATCATATTCCATATATCAATATGGTCATGTCAAAATAGTACCGATAATTCACTATTATATCATCCAACTACATTTTTATTTGTTTAAAATTTAGAGATGATTCAACTCTCTCTATGATATGATGCAGTTATTTGCCAAGGGGTCTCCAATGATTTCATAAATGACATCTGCAA
This sequence comes from Cupressus sempervirens, assembly GCA_028749045.1. Classification (NCBI taxonomy): domain Eukaryota; kingdom Viridiplantae; phylum Streptophyta; class Pinopsida; order Cupressales; family Cupressaceae; genus Cupressus; species Cupressus sempervirens. Next base: position 224,376,892 of record CM053791.1, read on the forward strand.
TGCTTAAATTAACTCAAAACAAAATAGAATACATAAAATATGAAGACATATTTTGAGAAGTAATAATATGATTAAATACTCTAAACTATATATGTGTAAACTCCAATAAGAAAGCAAAGAGTTAACAGACACAAACCTGGTTATGTACCATAAAAGGTCAAGTTTTAAGATTTAAAAAATATAAAAGATTGAGAGTACAAAAGCATTGCTAAATTCTATTAAGTTCATCTTTTTATTTGGGTAATTAATTAAGATTTGTACTTGATATTGCAACATAACATTTCTTTATCAATATAACTGCATGTAACACACTAGTTGATATATTGTGCCTAAATTTGGATGACCAGACTACAATAATGAATATAAAGAAAAACACATTAGAGTGAAATCCAATAATAGGCCAAAGGAAAATATTAATGAATTTGATTCAAGTATATGGCAGGTGATTCAATCTCTTAAAATGGCCCAACATACCTGATTTTCAACATAGAAATTAACAATAATCATATTAAACCTAGAATTTTCATAATGTGGAATGTTAGGTACCTTAATACCCCTATCAAGAGCACCTCGTCAAATCCCAAATTGAGGCTAATGACAATATCATTTTTCTTCAAGAAATTAAAAATCATGGAAGAGGAATGTAAGCATCCCTTTGTAAATTGGGAAAAATAGAAAGTCATTGCCTTATCATCTATTGAAGCATCAAGAGGTTTAGCTATTCTTTGGAATGAAAATGTATTCAAGTTCACAAAGTAGCAACAAAGGAAAATTGGATTCTACCCAAGTTAAATACATGCTTCCAATTGTTTAATGTATATGATCCTAATTTTACAATAGAAAAGAAAGCCTATGGGCCCTATCGGTGGGTTGTGCAAACATCCCAGATGAGGTAATCATTTTGGGTATTAACTTTGATGCTATCAAATCTATCCAAGATTAAGTGGGTGACATAGCTCTCTCACTAAAGACATTGCAAGGTTTTAGAGATTTTGTATCCAAGTATGATTTGAAAGATACCAATCAATTGGACAACTCAAGTGGACACATAAAAGGATAAGTTTGCTTTACATTCTAGAGAGATTAGGTACATTCCTCATCAACCCAATATTGATTTCTCTTCAAGGTTGCATAGAAAATGTCTATGTTTGAATCAGACCATTTTCCATTTAAGTCAACTTATCAGATGGGGTGGATCATTAAAAGCCCATGTCTTCATTCAAGTTTGAACAAATGTGGCTCAAGGATCCATCTTTTCCACACCTCAAACCGGGCAAAATATCCCAAAGATATTCAATCTTATTTTCATTCTTCTAAGCTAAGAATCCTAATCAAAGAAGGTTTAGGAAATCCCATGAAGACACTATGCGGAAACCATGACTGGCGGCTGACAGAAATAATTTTGAGTTAAAAGATAAGAAGGATACATTGTAAGTTGTAGGAACACAGTATAGAAAGACGAAGCATGCAAGGGATATTCTAGAAGTGTTGCACTTCTACTTGACCCTATGGACTTAGCAATGGTGGATTCAGATTGGTTCATATCCTCTTCCTAGAGAGCTTTTATAGTTCCCTCCAACAGAACAATGTATATTTTTGGCTTTTCATCTTCTATGGTTTGCTATAGTCATATTAGTATATTAGTTGTCAAATGTGTCATTCGATTAGCTTATTTTGGAATTAGCTGCATAGGTTCTTAATAAATCTGACTGTGATTAGGTTTCTCTAGCTTTTGATTCATTTCATTAATTCCCTGGACTAGGTATTATTTTGGATGAACCTATCAATCAGGAGAGGATAAGAACAAATGGGTGTGGTAGAGAGATCTAAATCATAGTAGTTTTAGTAAGATAAAATTGTCTGTTTATTCACAGATTTATTATTAGGGAAATGTTCAAACTAATCAATTTAGAGCAGAGACCATGTTTCTTTTTCCATTTGAGTAGATTCTGGTTGGGTCTCTCTACAAATTCTAACACGATAGAAATATTCGAGCTCTTTGATTTCTCTACCAAGCCTATAATAATGGAAATAATTGATGCAAATAGGTCTCTTAGATGTGTCCCCAATAAACTAATTATTTGATCCCAAGATAGTAATGTCATTTGGTTTAATGGAACAAATCACTCTTGAATCACGACTAATATTTTTTTTTTTCCGTGCAGGTGTTTTGGAGGTCTAATTGGACTTGGCAGGATGTGCTTCAATTTTAAGACCAGTTTGTCAATATTTACATATTTTTAAATTAAAATGGTTCTAAAAAGACTTATGTTATGCTTAGAATTCTTGAACAATCTAGGTTCTTTTGTGAGTTGGAAATATTAATGCGCTGAATTTATATAAAGGAATCCCACTTTTAATTTCACCGATTATTTAAAATGTTTTTTGGTGTCCCATAACTTTTCTAAATTCTGTGTGGTTGCTGATAGTTCCTCTCTTTTTAAAAAAACTGCAAATAGCTCTAACAAACTTCCTCTTCGGCACTAGCATTCCCTCTTTCCAATATAGATCTATTTATGGTTATTTTTGTCATGCCTTGTTGTCCCCCTATAGGTTCTGGGTTATGCCTGTTTATTCTGTAAAATTACTGAAAGGGATACCTAATGTTTGGAATTTAGAAGAGTACTTTCATATTTGAAATTTCTTACAAATATGGAGATAGATATATATGGTAGCTTCTAAAAGAAATTTGTTTACAGTAAGAATTGGTATCCATATTATTAGCAATGGGAAGGAATTTTTGTGACCAAGCATTTAATAAATAAATAAGTTCTAGATAACATACTTTTTTCTCCCTATTTCATCATTTGATTTCTGATTACCTTATATTTGCAATCAAATATAGTTGTTGTCACTTGTTTAATCCATTGTATCAGATAATAACATCTTAGGGCAAATCCAGATCTAGCACCTTATACATGTTTGAATTCTCACTTTAAATGGAACTCTTTTGTATGATTTTTAAACTAAGTTGCCTGAGCTGTAGTCCATTAATGGTTCACAATGTGTGATTTGCCTTCATCAAGCCTATTGTCTATCATCTATTACCTAGTGATTAAAGGACTCTTTGATATTCATTTTCTTTTTTTAATGTGAATCAGTTTCCTTCATTGTCATCTTATCTATTTCTTCCATTTCAATGAAGAAATTCTATAGCTTAGAATGTGGAAGTTTAAACCTAGCACCATTTGTAGTCTACAAAAGTTATTCAGAGTATAGCAACTGAATATTGCAAGTTTTTACCTTGATGAAAGAGAAAATGAGAAGAATTACGTGTAGTTCAGTTTGGTTTTCTAATCTATTTTAATGACACTTATAAGCCTAAAACAATCTACAGAACTAAAGCCACAAGAAAAAAGATATCATAAGACACAAACAGAAAACAAGTAGTTGTACAATGAAAATAGATGAAAAAAAGGTGGGAAGGCAGCACATTATTTAAAATAAAATAAAGCATGAGTGACCCCTAAGGATGGGCTCCCTGACTTCCTTCAAAATTAATATGAAGTCTACTACTTTGTTAATGAGGAAGATAATATTAGGAAAACTTAATATGTAGAATATTTAATACCATTGAAAAAAGAACAAAATTTAACATAAAGGGCCATTAATACCATCAAGGATCCAAGGAAGGAATAGATGGAACAAATTGTTCAAAAGTGAACAGAGTACCTGCTCTCTGGATGGACAATACAAAATGATTCAGTGATGTTGTGGGAGTGCTGAATGACACAATGAAGACTGCTAGGACCTTTGTAAAGGGATGATTATGCTTTTGTCAAGAATAAAACCAAAAATTTCACACTGACATCTTTATAAAAGAATAAAAAATAAGCACTTATGTGATAAAATTTCAACATAGAAACTTGTATTTGTATATCTTTCCTCCTAGCTTGCTCAGCAACTAGTGTGGGTCTGGGAATGAGATAAAATGAAACACAAAACAAGAATCTAACAGAATACAATTATCAACAAATTGGGCAATAAAGTTTGATGAAGTTTGAATTCTTCTCATTTCAAATGTGTGTATATATATATTAGATGACTTTTCAATTCATCTTCTAGATGACCATTCAACTCCTGATGTATCTATAATTATGTATAATAGTGCTGCAATGCGTACATTTTCTTTTGATGCCAATGATTATGATTGCCAATCCTTGAAAGGAGAAGTTTCTCATTTAGTGAGTTCTTAGTAGCTGATGGAGCTCATAGTTTAAAGAAGGTGGTTTGTATTTTTGATGTGTGTGCCCTTGCTAATCTCTGATTCATGAAGAAGTGAAGTCCTAGTCTATGACCTAATTGTAATCATTGTTTCATTCTCTAAAAAAATCCTCAATATTTTCCAACCATTAGTTATTGATTTGTTTTCTCATAGCTTCATATTGTTTTAGTTTCAATGTGTATGAAATGCAATGTGACTAGTTGGTGACTCCAATCTTTCAAATACTTGAGCAATTTTTTATCTCTCACTAGCATTGTCAATATCAATTTATTGAATAATAACTAGAGACTTGGGGTGCTGGTACTAAGACGTGATTAGGTATAGCATTTAACTTGAGCTATATGAGTAAATGAATAAGGTTATGAAATCTTGTTAATTTTGTGTTCAATTAGTTCCCAAACATTAGTGTCAGTTATCTCAACTAATTAAGGAAGTCATGTTCAGTTATCACCCATACTTAAGAGGGAGTTAGTTTCAGCCAGATATCTAGTTAGTTTCAATTAGCTAACACCAATAGTAGAGTTAACTACCATCGGCTGGATGTAGTTGTGGTCCTCATCAGGGAATGCAGATAGTAACTCTACACTTAACTACCAAAAATGGAGAGATGTTAAGAAGGTTTTAATTAGACACCCCCAATAAAGTAAGTAACTCCTCTTAATTGAAGATTTCTTTAGTTAGAACCTAGAAGATTATATAGCTATCATTGGGAAGAGAAAAGTAGTTCATTTCATCATTAAAACACAAACCAATTTGATTTTGTTACAGAAGATAGATGCTGGAATACAAACATTGATAGAGATATTTATATTACAATTGTCTATAATCATCAATCTCCAAATTAATGAGGAAAATCCTAATTCAAGGTGTACACCCTAACGTTATTTCACCCTCTCACTCTCTGTGCAATAAGGATTATTTTAAATATAAAGACATCAACTAATTCTTTCTTATTTTTTTTCCTGCATTGTTTCTGTTTTCAATATTTTCCAGTTTTCTTTTCTAGTAATATCCCAAGAAACTGTGAATATCTTAATCATTTGGAAAGTTTAGAAATTACCAAGAATGATATTTTCTTCTATGGTAGTAACAATACTTATGAGATTCAACATAAGAGAATGAAACATCTCATAAAATCATGGAAAGAGGAACAAGAATTTATAATATTAGCTTTGTCTAATGTAGTAGAATGCTAACTCGAGCCTAAAGAGAAAAACAAAATCCTTTGGAGTTGAAGGTAGTGTAGACAATGAATATAAGAGGATAGTGGTTATAGTGGGAGTTGTAGGTGCACTATTAGAGGTATAAAAGAAGACATTGGCTGAATTGTTTTCCATCAATCATGAGTAGGAGTTGGTGATAGATACAAATTTAAACATAAATCTGGAATAGTGGACAAAAACAACATGTGATAGAAGAAAAAAGCACCAATATATGTACCATGAACATTGTGTATAGTCTAGTTGATAATGAAAATCCATATTGCTATATACTAAGAGAAACATTTGAAAACAAATTTTGTACATGTAAAATACAACCAAAGACAAACGGATATGATATATCAGTTTGATTTGTTCGAAGAAAACTATTAAAAGTAAGCAAAAAAAATGTCCAATTTTAAAATAGTGAAAGAACTCCAACTAACCTAAGCAAGGTTACTAATTCCATGAAATCAAGGGCAAACCCCCGATGATGACTTCTATGACTTCTATGTGGAGGGCAGAGGTTTTAGCAATGAGTGAAGTCTGATACAATGTTTGGCCAGCAGTTTAACAGAATGTTCTTCTAGTCACCCCAAATAGTAGCTATCTCCCCTTCATAATGCAAAGTAACAAAAAGACTTTTACATAAGCTTGAATAGATTATTTAACTCACAAAAATACCAAATAAGCCATTTAGACTTACAACATTGGTATGAGAAACTAATGATAGGCTCAAATACATAAAGAAACTGTCTGGCTGCTGATTTCTGAAAACTGTACGTTATTTTATAAATTTTTTTTTATCACAATAACATTCAGAAAAATTTGTTTATGATTCATCAGTTTTCTATTGTCTAAAGCAAAGACAATTTTCAAAGTATATTTGTACAATGTCCTAGCTTGGATTTAAAATAAATATTATTTAAATTAAGTAATAATATAGTTATACTTTTTTAATACTCTGCCTATGCCTTATAGCCATATAAATGTAACAAAGGCCAACGAATTTGTAGAAAAATAATAATATAAAAATAGAAATAAATAGAAAAATAGGACCGACAACATTTTGAGGAGTTAGTTGGCATCTTACATGCTTAAATATTTAGTTTTCTTAATTTTATTAATGCTTTGTCAGAGGGCTTTGTTCATGTGACATTGTTGAGTAAAAAGGGAGATGAAATAGAGCATTAGAGTGGAAATGGATATATGAACAGCGGACTACAATGAGCATTTTGTATATTTCTTATGGAAACTGATTTTAAGTGGTGTCACAGGTATCAACCATTACCTATAGCACATCCCGCACAACAAGGTAAACAAAATAATACAATGTTTTGGGTTTTGTCTTATGACCATCTAGGGAGTGGAAGGGTTTTTCCCCTCCCTCATAAATACCTCAAATTACACTTTGACTTCTTTGCATTTTCATTTGCTATAGCAGTCAACATAGTTAGAGACAGAGTACAAAGAAGAATTTCTCAATACATTCCCTTACCAATGGCCTTGACCATTCTCTTATAGTGGGTTTTTATGTGCTTCTTTGTTTAACTTAATAATCACCAAGCCCTATGTTTCTATTTTGGAGAATGCTTTCAATGTTTTTCTTCTTCCTTTTCATTGATTCAAAAGGGAAATTATTTAGAGCTATTATTACATGTGCTTACATAGACTATATACCTTACATAGACTAGTTGGACTTGCAGGGCATCAAGAAAGTGATGAAAAATGTTTGTATATATTTCGACGGGGTTATACAAAAAAATAATAGACAGAAATGTTAATTTGAGACTATCACAAAGATATTCATGGTGGGCTTCAAGAAATTACTGAGAGTGACAACATGAATATTAAAGTTGTTATTTTTGTGTGCTCAGCTACTTTTTCTTTGATTTTGAAACCTAGGAATAGCCTAAAGAATAAGTGCATTCTGGTCAAAATATTGGCTGTTTAGGTCCCGAATTTGATGTGTTGATAAAAATAATAACTATGTAGGGCTAGAATCTCTTAATTTAGGTCTCATTTTTGATGTACTGAACACAATAATCATTATTTTTGGAAACAAGGAAATACCTTCAAATCAATATCTGATACCCTAATTTTAAACTTGACACGAATCTACCTATTTTCCAATGCTCCCTTTGCCTTGCCACCAAAATCTACAAGTGGACAGTTTCAACAAAATAGAATAGAACCTTGTTATCCATATGATGACAAAATGTGTAGACAAAAACAAAAACCCCCTAAACCACCTCAAGATCTAAATGAAAAAGGTTTAGGATTTCTGCAAAAATATAAAATGAAATTTGCACAAACAAGAAAAACCCTCTAACCCACCTCAAAATCTAAATGGAAATGCTTTAAGATTTTCACTAAAATTAAAAACTGAAAGGTAACTTGTCTATGAAAAATTTTGTGAACCCTAAATGAAACGTGCTACTCTCCAAACTTTGGACGCAATTTTGAGTGAAGTGAAAATAATGTAATATGTAACACCAAAAACCTAGCTATGAAACACTTCTAGAGAAAACAATGCCCACTTCAAACACATTCCCACCATTTTATTTTTCCCTGTCAAATCTCTCCATGCAAGTTTCAGTCTCATTGCAAATGACATTAAGAATACCATTAATATTCACACAAACAACATAAATGAGAAAAATAAATCTCCTGCCTCATAACCTACCAGCTACCCCAGAAAATGCTGATTTATTTTTCCATTTCAGATTAAACCATTGGAAAAACACATTTGACGAATAGGAAAGCAAGAAAAAGTGAAATAAAATAAGGAAAATGCAATCAAAATATCCTTACACCATACAATATGTTTATTTCTCCTACGTCCCAGAAAATCTCCACGCATGATTAATAGTTTATATTTCACCTAAAAACAATAGTCTTCGCCTTTAAAAAGGTAGGGACTAACAAGTACTAAGACCAACTACAATGAGCATAAACACTAAAACAAGAAGGACAATAGATAAGGAAAATATAACCCAATCCTAGACAAGTTTCCTATCAGCTTTAGCCACCTATATTCCTATCACATTAGATTCATCTTCGATAATTTTTGAGGGTCCATTTGTGCTAAAATTATTCCTATATAGTCTACCCCTTGTCCTTTTATTTAGCCCCTCTATAGTCTTTGAATAGTTATCTTTTTTATTTAGATCAACCCCTTTCCCAATACTTTCTTTGTTAACTTTGGCTTTGTCATTTACCAGTCTCAGGATGAAAGAATGGATGTTATCCTTAAGGGTTTTGTTAATACTATCCTCAAAATCCTTATGTTAATTAGGAATTTCATCATAATTTCTTTCTATCTTTATTCTTAATTCAGTTTCCTCCAAATTTTTATCCAGTCTATTCACTTTATTTCCATGCAAGCAAATTTCATTTATAGTTCCAACTAAAGATACTCAATGATAAATCAAATTTGCCCTTGGCTTTGTTGAGAAGCTCTAGGGAAAAGTGGGTCATATTAGTCTCATGAGTCACACAATCCTTCTTCTCATGCCTAGGATGTAAATACTTAGAATTAGAGGTAGAATAATCCACAATCCTAATAGAAGAAGGAAAATTGCTCATCGCACAAGAGTTGTTATAAAAAAAATGCTCAAAATAGCCCTAGAATTCTGTATAGATTTTATAAAATGTTAATTGAGACATAAGTACAATTAATGAAATACTTTCTTTATAGAAAAAATCTAAAATTGTCGAAAGTAAAACTCAAACTAAAAATAGGAAACAAGAACTAGATATGCAAAGAAGTGTACATGATATGCACAATGTGAAAAATAGAGAGCAACTAGATTGAACTAACCCAAATTGGACTCAAGTAAGTTAATTTAAGGAATGTGCAAGCATGTGATCAATTATGCATGAGATAATATTTTAACATATGTGTTGCTATTAATTAAATAAATGTGGGTGATCTAAAACTTTTTTTTTTAATAAATAGTTACTATTTTCATTTTTTTTTTACTTGTTTCCATGTACAAAATTTTTTACTCTATTTGATAGTAAAAATTAAATTTTGATATTGATTAGTTCAATTTCTACATTAGTTGCCTTGTATTTTTTAACTCAAATTCCTTCATTACCTTTTTAGTAATTTTTACTAAAAAATAGAAATATAGAATATTCCATAAATTAAGACACATATTCTATAAATATGTAGTAACCATCAAAAAATGTTTTTTCAGAAATATTATTATACAAGAAAATATTCTATGTTTAAAAAAGACATGTTGTTGATTTCAGGTTTATTTTTGTCTTCAAAAAATTTGCTTGTTTTGATTTTTTCTTCATTTTGAGTTGCATAGTTGAATTTTTAATTTTTTATGTGTTGGGAAAAAGAGTCAAAGTTGATTTTTCCTATTTTCAAATTTTTTTTGATTTCATTTTGACCTTCTCATATTATGTATTCTATTTATATCATACTTAACAAAAATCCACTAATCTCATATTAATGTCAACGTAGTGGATCACATTATATAAAGATCTCTTGAAAATTTGATGACCAACTAATTTAAATGTAGATTGAAAAAATATATTTTTTAATGCTAATGAGCCCATCAAATTAATTAGATTAAAGAACATACAAATTATATCAAACTTAAATAGTGATAATTAATTTCATTTCATGTCTATTTATATACTTTTCATATAATGATTTAACTATAAATATATTTATTATGTAACATGAAAACAATTTGACAGAAAAATAAAAAAATTCAATAAGTATCATATTGGAATAAGGTTATATAAATTAATCCCTAGCTTGCACTAGGTGGTAGAATATGGATACATTGTCTCTCCATCATCCTACCATTCATTGGATCTAGTCACTTTTTAATTATTTGGTGATTCATTTAACACCAAATGGTTCTAGACCTAAGTCCTATTTCAAAATTGACAAAAGATTGGTATTTGAAAAGAACTTCTTGGTGCTACTACAATAGTGGCAGGCAACCAACCCCTATAGCTCTAGAATGTTCCAACTAGTTAATAGATCGATCTACGTGAAAATGAAAATGAAATATTGGGATGAAGTTCACTTTGGAAATATTTTTGAAACTAAAAGAAACATTGAACTATTATTGCATCAAAGTAATCAAATTTTTATTTCACATAGTTTGACAGAAGACATCCATGAATCTTAGAAGCTACTTGAAGAGAAATTAGTGATAGTGCTCACAAATGAAGAGATATATTTGAGGTAGAGATTTAGAGAACTCTAACATGTTGAGGGCAATACAAAAATGATTTTATTCAATGCTTCTATAAAAGATAAAAGACATTAAAACTCAATCTTCTAGATCAAAGACAAAAAAAAGGTAATTGGTTGGAGTAGAAAAATTAGTTTCAATAGGATGTAGTTAATTTTTTTTTGCGAAATTTCTCACTAATTCAGATCTTCTCCAAGATTATTATAGGGTTCTCAATTGTCTCCCCTCTCTTTTCTAAGAATAAGACAACAAAATGTTGTTGGAGTCCTTCTCTTTGGAATAACTAAAGACTATACTATTTGCAATGGGTTTTGTCAAGTGTACAGGCTGAAATATTGTTACCTCATTTATTTTTTGTAGAATTGTCGGGCACTTATGGGGCAAGTTATTTTGAAAGCAATTGAGGAATCAAGGATTCATAGCCATATCTTAAAGCAATTTAACACTATCTTCATATGATTGATTCCTAAATGCTCTCAAACCAAATCCTTTGGAGATTTTAGATCAATTTTTTTTTGCAACACCATTAATAAGATGTTCCTCAGAGGTAGGGAGTCAATGGAAGGGGCTTTAGTGGCTCATGAGGTGCTATACTCTATTTCAACATCCAAGTCTCCTGTTATGATTTTGAAACTAGTTGATGTTGAAGGCCCATAACATATTCAACTAGTCTTTTCTTAGAAAATTTATATAAATAATGGGTTTTGATAGGAAATGGATTAGATGGTTTTTGTTGTGCATTTTAGGGGCCAAAATTTTACTCCTTGTAAATGGTTCTCCTTGCTATTTTTCTCATCTTCTTAGTGTGTGACACAAAGAGACACACTATCTCCTTTCTTATTTATTATACTTGTAGAGGGTCTTAGTAGAGTGATTCATCATAAGAATGAGATTGGACTTTGGAGTGGAATTAACATTCACAACACTCAACAATTTACTAGTACATTTTGGAAAATATGCAACTACATGACTAAAATAATTAGTCATGCCATTAAAATGTATTTACAACTATAGGAGACTAAACAAGTGACTAGTTTTCTCATCAAGCAAAATCATAAGATTAACCAAGTAAAATTGACTAAATAAACTACCAAATAAATGACTAAATAAGTAACTAAATTTCCTTTTACCTAAATAAAAACTACTAAATAAGTGACTAATAACTAGTCACCAATGATTAGTCATCCCAGAGGAAAATGACTAAATAAAAATAGAACTTAACACTAGAGGATTCTTGGTCCTTAAAAAGCCTCTTTCCTTTCATGGAAGGCTTAATCACATACACTAAATGCTCCTTAATATTGAGATTTTACCCATACACCTTAACAATCACATCCTTCTAGCATGAAAACCATAGAACTAAATTTCATGTACGGTATAATCCCACCTTTATAAAAAAATGAAAAATCATGTTATTTTTCTTTACCTATTCAATTTTCAAGTAGAATAGCATCGTACATATATAATGTAATTGAATCTTTGATGTATATTATCAATACATCTATTTATAAGTACATACATGCCTTTAAATTAAGGTGTAATAATAAGATATATTATAAGGTCTCTCATAGTCCTTTAGTCCTCAAAGGTGTTGAAATCATGTACCAATTAGATTGTAATATTTAATTTTTAGTATAGATAATATTATCAGAAAACCTAAGAAATGATAGGTCTATCTTCATCAATGTCTTCATTGTGAAAATACAAAACACCAAGAGCTATATCTAAATCCACAGTGCATTAAAAATTACAAGATACATACAATTAATATATTTATATAATTATTATATGCATATATTGGTATATAGAGACAATTAAATAATTTGTAATAAACCTGAAATCATTCATCGAAAATCATATTCTTGATTCCATAGATTAGTTGACAATTCATCTTGCCTTAGTTGGGGGCTTTTCTTGGGAGAAATCAATATTTGTAGGATGGCTTTTGAAAATTAACAAAAATGGGAAAATCTATTTTTCATGAAAATATGCCAAATATGGTAATTTTCAAAATTGTAATAAGTAGTTGTTTTCTTTCATTGTGGTGGGAGAGGAGAGTTGGAAAATTTTAATGAAGAATTTGGCCTTCTGAACTTCTGTGTTGTGTAAATTTTTGAGTTATTGTTTTGAAGGGTTTGGGCTACATCATTTGGTATTAGAGTAGGAAGATGGTTGGGAGAGGAAGAGGAAGAGAAAGAGGAAGATGAGGTGTCACTTCAATGTAAAGATTTGTGTTGAATATGTAGAGGTGGATTGAATAGTTGAATGAGCGAATAAATAATCAAGGAATATCAATAATACAAGGAGAGAAGGAATCATAAGAAGAGGGAAATGGAAGAGGTACTAATCAAAATGAAGAAGGACACTTGGAAGAGTTGAGCTATGAAGATAGAGTGCTTCGAGCTTTAGAAGGTAAAAGTGAAGGGATAAAGATTGGAATTTTGGACTATGCTGGTAGTTTTAAGCTAGAAGAGTTGATAGAGTAGCTAAATGAGATGGGGAATTTTTTTAAATGGAAGCCTATGGTGGAAGAAAAGAAGATGATGTTTGCATGCAAAAAATTAAATGAAATTCAATGAATTGGTGGGATCACCTCTAGAAGGAATGAACTAGAAAATAAGAGGAAAAGATCAAAATGTGGAGGAAGATGGAGAAAAAGCTCCGAGAAAAGTTCTTATCCTTGGATTATTCATAAACCCTTTTTTCATAAGTTCTAGAATTTGAAGTAGAATTTGTTCCCTGTAGAAGAGTAAACAACTGAGTTCTATAAGTTATCCATGAGAATAGAGCATATGGCTTCTAGGTACATAAATGACCTAAAATTTTCTATCCAAGATGAGTTGAGCATGCATCATATTAGTTGTATGGAAGAGGCCTACCAACAAGCCCTAAAAGCTAAAGGAAAATAGCATCAAAAATACAATCAAAGGAATAGAGGATGAAGAAGGGGTCCCTTAACACCATTTTGAGTAGGTTCTAATTATAGTTGAGGAAAATCCTCCCAAGGATTTGAAAGAAATACAGATTCTAGACAAGATACTACAAAATATGAAAGAGAAAGGGGATTTCAATGAGGATTATGCTATGGTAGTAGAAGAGGATGGGAAAAACAATAGAGGCCCTTTACCTATTTCAGATGTGGAGAAGGACATAAAGCCTTTGAATGCTCAAATTATAGCATGCCTAAAATAAATCAAGGAAGACAGCCTCAAGTGAACCTAGTTCAACCAAAAGAGGAGGAAGAAGAAGTTTCACTAGACATGGGAGAAACCCTCATGATGAGGAGATCAATGACCATTCCAGGAAAAGATCAAGGTCATGCAAAGATCTCTGATGATTCATGGCTCTAGAGGTCAAAATTTTTGGAATTAGATGCACTTCTAGTGGATAGGTATGTCAAGTTATTAATGATGGGGGTAGTTGGGAGAATATGGTATCTAGAGAAATCATAGAGAAATAAAATTTACAATGTGAGAAGCATCCTTGTCCTTATTGTATTGCATGGTTTAAGAAAGGAAATGAAGTAATAGTTGATAAAAGATGTTTAGTCAAATTTACCATAGAAATTTTGTATAAGGATTCAAAATATGGTGTAATGTTATCCCTATGGATGCTTTCCATATGTTTTTGGGAAGGCCATGGTAGTATGATAGGAAGGTCATACATGATGGAGAGAAAAATACTTGCACATTTTGGAAGGATGGCTCTAAAGTGGTTCCATTAGCACTTAAGGATGAAAATAAGAATGAAACCATGTTGTTTTCAAAATGATAGTAAAATGTTGTTGTTATGTACTAGCACTAAAAAGAGGAGAAGAACCAAAAACCTTTGTGTCATCCAAGGCAATGAAGGTGCTGGAGAGTTTTCCTAATGCTTTTCGTGATGAACTACTTGATGGTCTCCCACCCAAAAGAGATATTCATAATCATATTGATCTTATTCCTAGAGAAACTCTATCTAATCAAGTAGCCTATTGGTTTAATGGAACATAACATTCATAGTTAAATAAACAAGTGACAAAACTAATGGAAAAGGATCTGGTCAAGGAAAGCATGAGTCCATTTGTAGTACTTGCATTTTTTACTGCAAAGAAGGATTGTACATGGAGGATGTGCACTGATAGAAGAGAAATCAATAAGATTACAAATAAGTATTGGTTTCCTATTCCTTGGATAGAGGACATGATGGATGAATTAGTGGGGGCTGAGTACTTGAGCAATATTGAACTCCAAAGTGGATACCACCAAATCCACATTTAAGAGGGAGATGAATGGAAGAAAACATTTAAGACAAGAGATGGTTTGTATGAATGGATGGTTATGCCTTTTGGATTTTCAAATGCACCTAGCACATTTATGTTGTTGATGAATACAATATTGTGACCTTACATTGGTAAGTTTGTTGTAGTTTACTTTTCTCATATTCTAATCTATAGTTGAAGCAAAGAAGAACACTTACAACACCTTGGGATCATCTTGAGTATCTTAAGGAAGGAGAAGCTCTTTGTAAACTTGAAGAAGTGTAGGTTCATATAAACAAGTTTGACCTTCTAGACTTTTTCATTTCTCAAGCTAGTGTTCAAATGGATCTAGAAAAGATAAAAGCAATCATAGAATGGCCTAGTCCTTCTAGTATTACAAGAGTACAAAGTTTTCATGGGTTGGTGACTTTCTACCAAAATTTTAGTCGTATTGTAGCACCCATAAAAGACTATACTAAAGGAAGGGAGTTCACATGGAAAAAAGATGCTGAAGAGAGTTTTAAATTCCTAAAGGAAAAGGTAATTGAAGCTCCTATATTGACACTTCCAAATTTTGATAAAGTTTCTAAAGTAGGGTTTGATGGTTTACATTGTAGGATACACACTATTCTTAGCCAAGTAGGTAAGCCCATGGCCTTCTTTAGAAATAATTTGAATGAAGTAAGAAAGAATTATTCTACCTATGATCTAGAGTTTTATGCAATTGTTGAACCATTAAGACATTGGAGGCATTATATGGTCCAACATGAGTTTTTACTATTTATTGATCACATTTCTCTGAAATATCTCAACATAGAAAAGAAGTCAACATGCCAACTAGGTATCTTTCTTATAGGGATATATCTTTGTCTTCAAACATAAGTATGGAAAAAAAAATCAAGTTGTTGATGCCTTGAGCAGGTGTTCTACACTATTAACCAGAATGGAAACTAAGTTCACTGGTTTTGTTTCTATTAAGGCCTTGTATGAAACTGGTGATGGTTTCTGGGATATTGTAGAACAACTAAAGGCTTCATCTTCTAGTAAGTTGGATCATGTGAAAGGTGAGTATTTTGTCCAGGATGGTCACCACTTTAAGGGTAAACAATTGTGTATACTATATGGATCCATGTGTGTAAACATTATCAGGGAATTTCATAGTGGTAGAATAACTAGACACTTTAAAAAGGACAAAACAATAAAATTGGTTGAAGATAAGTATTATTGGCCCAAGATAAAGAGGGACATCACTGAATATGTGGCAAGGTGCAAAATTTGTCAAGTGGGTAAAGGACATTCAAAAAATACAAGATTATACACGCCTTTACCAATACCCACCAAACCATGGACTAATTTGATTATGGATTTTGTATTAGGTCTTCCACACACTCAACAAGGTAATGACTCTATTTTTTTGGTTGTTGAATGATTTTTAAAAATGGTCCACTTTATTGCTTGTAAAAAGGCCAATGATGCAACTAGAGTAGCACAACTATTCTTCTTAGAAGCTGTTCATTTACATGGCCTTCTAAAGACCATTATGTTTGATAGAGACACTAAGTTCTTCAATCATTTTTGGAGGAATCTCTAGAGGAAATTAGGAATAAATTTACTCTTTAGTATGCCTATCATCTTAAAATTGATGCAAAAACAAAGGTAGTTAATCGGATTTTGGGAAAGCCATTACGCTACATTGTGGGTGAGAAGCTTAAATAGTGGGACTCGACATTGCCCCATACATAATTTTCCTATAATTATTTTGTAAATAGATCCACCAAAAAATCTCCATTTCAAATTGTCTATGGTCAAAACCCTCAAGGTGTTCTAGATCTTGTGTCACTTCCCTTGGGAGACAAAATTAGTGATGATGGAGTTTCCTTTGTTGAATGCCTTCACTAGCTCCAACAAGATGTTAGACAAAAGTTACAAGATAGTAATGTGAATTACAAGATTGCTACAGATGCTACTTGGAGGCAACAAATATTTGTTGATGTAGACTTGATGATGGTTTACTTGAGGTGTGAATGATTTCCTATAGGCACATATAATAAATTGAACTATAAAAGGATTGGGCCTTGCAAAATCATCAAGAAGATTAATGATAATGCTTATGAGGTTAGCTTACTAAGTAAATCTTGATATCTCCCCTATTTTTAGTATTTATGATTTATACACATTCCATGGAGATTTTCCAAGTGTAGATGACATCTAGAGAGTGGATTGGCAACATCACCTTCCCCATAAGAAGAAGGAAAAGATTGCCAAAATTCTTGATAAGAAGACTACACAAGGCATGCCCAACATAACATATACATAATAAAGTGGGATGAGTTACTTGAAACAAAGACTGCATGGTTATCTTAGTGGGTAGTAATATAGTTAAATCCAATAAAATTGTAGCAATTCATAGACAACCACTTGCAGGATCTGTGTTTCTTTTAAGAAAGAGAGAATGATGCATCAACTTTTGGGAGTCATAACTTTTGACTAAGATCTAGGTTTTGGCTGAAATTTTGCAGGCAATTATATGAGGAGTTATTAGGATTTTTAACAAAGCTTAGCTCAATATATAGCAATTTAAAGATTTTTCAAGAGCCTAAAATATCAGCTTGCCCTCCAAAATTGGATTTTTGTTTTTTCTTTCCAAATTTTTATAAAGTTGTTTTTGTAATAAATCTAAAATCATATTCTTGATTTCATAGATTAGTTGGCAATTCATCTTGCCTTAGTTGGGGACTTTACTTGGGAAAATAAGGATTTGTAGGAGGGATTTTGAAAATTACCAAAAATGGAAAAATCTATTTTTTTCCCAAAAATCTGCCAAAAATGGTAATTTTAGAAATTGTAATAAGTAGTTATTTTGGAGGAAAAGTAGAGTCAAAAAATTTTAATGAAGAATTTGGCATTCTAAACTTCTATGTTGTGTAATTGTCCAAGTTATTGTTTTGAAGGGTTTGGGCTACATCACTTTAAAAAGTTTTTTTTATGTCAGATCTTTGATATATGTATTTTGTATGCATGCATAGCCTAGGCTTGGCTTAGGGATAGACATATCATATTGGATGATTTGATGGTCCACACATACATACATACATACATACATATATTTCCATACTACTATGAGATGTTATCATCATTATCACATTGATTGACTCATGTTCTCAAAATTTAGTGCATATGCTTGTATGTTCATTCCTTAAGAGTATTTTTTAATGATCATTGGTTATATGAGAATCAATATGTTTTTTTATGGTTTTTTTATAACCAATATGTTCCTTATATCAAAGAAACTAAGTTGAGAATTAATTTACCCAAATGAATAAAATTGAAAATGTGATATGTAAATGTAATATTTGAATGCATCAATCATACTTTGACATTCTGACCAATTGAGAAAAATCAGTGTTATTTACATTTTTCATTTTTTTTTCCATTTCTTCTAACTCTCTCTCCATATCCCCTCTCATTCTTTGTTTATATTTATATTTGTATACATCTATTTTTCTTCGTACCTCTCTAGCTATAGGTAGGAACTTTGATGCTTTGGATCTCTTCTTATCATAGTTTTATTGTATTATTTAAAAAATATTCTTAATTTTTATTAGGATTTTTTTTTTGAAGGGATCCTGAAACCTCAAACAAAAAAGGTTCTAGAAAAAGGGATATGAAACCCTCATCAAAGATATTCAATAAGCTTTACCAAAAGGATTAGGACACAAACAAGATAGGATAAAAACAAAGAAGGTGGATCAAAATAGAACACATCCCCAACAAACAATAGGTTTTGGAGGGACTCTGACACCCCATATATCAAACAAAAAGAAACTAGAAACAAAGAAGTTACAACATATGAAGTTCATTCTTCTCACAATCTAAATGAAACATATAAAAGATTAGGATTTTCCTTTGCCTCCCTTTTTCTATGAACACAATTTAATGTCAAATTTTAAAGGTTTTTCTTATGATGTTTTCCAATTACAGGGGTTGAATCCTCCTCCACCAAAGATGCCTTCTTCTTCCAATCTCAAGAAACCAAGCCCTGGGATCCAAAGATAATAGAAGAAGAACCAACTGCAAGTGGACCATCAACAAAAATAGGTCCAATAGCAGTACCAAGAATAACATAAGATGTAACAGGGCCAACAATAGTAGCCATAGATTTAGTGATAGAACTAGAAATCCTAGAATCAACTATGAAAGTAGAAGAGATAGCTATAGAAGAACCAATAGTACAAATAGATCCTTTAGTTGAACTAATAGTAAAATAAAAAGTTGTAATAGAACCAAAAAAAGGGCCAACAAGTGCATTCTAGGTAGGACTAGAAAGTGAAGACTGGACATAACGACCTTTCAAAGTCCCAAAAATATAAAAACTAGCAACATTAGAAAGACCATCCTGATTAGAAGTAGGATCAATTCCAACAAAGGAACCAACAACATGATGACCAACAAGAGAAATACCAACATTTAAGGTGATAATTATAGACTCTCCAACATTAAAAGTAGGATTAGGAACAACACCATTAACCTCTGCAGGATCCTATTTTTCCTTATAATTAGTTTAGTGTTCAATAGAAGAACCCTTCCATCAAGAGGTAAACTTATTATTCTTAACCTTTTGCAATTGACATTGAGTAGCTAAGTGGCATATTTAAAAAAAATTTCTACAACTAAATGTAATCCCTTCATAGTCTAGAGACTCAATCCAAGACCCTCTAGAATGTTCCAACATGATCATTTCTAGCAACCCTTATGTATCAATTAGTTGATTATATTTGCACCCATCAACCAATTATAATTAAGTATTTCAATCTCATTTCAATATTTCTAAATTTTATATTTTTTACTTAATTAAATATATTAGTAAAAATAATTTATATCAATTGTAATTGGTGCAATTCATTTGGTCTTATAGGAACCCTATTTCAAAGTAGGTTGGAAAAATTTCCATAAATTATTTATAAATATAGACATATACACATTTTAATTAATTTTTTACCTCATTTTCTACCTTTTCATTTAATTTACTCAAAAAAAGTTTAAAATTGAGCTCATAAAAACTTATTTAGTAGCACAACATTCAGAGAAAAATAAAAATAAATGAACAATACACTTGCATTTTGATAAGCTTCTTACCTAATCCTAATATTCAAGCTAAAGATAATAATGGCATAAAGGAAAGCACTTAAACAAAAGATAAATTTGTAATTATATTCATGGATTAGCAATGAGATGGTTAATCTACCTACACTAAAAAATATATATATTCAAATTTAAAGGATTGTTTAGCTTGTATTTATTATTGAAAGCTTGTTGCCTTAATCAAATATCTTTTGTTTTTTATTAAATGATTGGAATTCTTATTTGAAGGTTTCAATTTATTTAAATGAAAAGGTAAAACAATTAGTTTAGTCATTTGAACTAATTAATGTTAGTGAAAATAATTGAGGCACAGAAAAACACTAACATAATAGAAATTTTTTAATTAAACTTAGTTATCTCCACTTATGTCAACCTCAGCTCAATTTTATTGAATTGTATGCTATGACAAAATATATAAATATAATGAAGGTATAATAGAAATTGAACTCTTAATTTTTAGAGAATCACACTTTATGAAAGGATTCTAAATTTTGTTTGATTTAATTCAAATTTTAATATTAAATCTTTAAATAATAGTTAATTTTTAAAATGTTTTAATTACATATAGAATTGACAAAAGTAATTTTTTAAATCAATTGTTTAGAATTTTTTAATTTAGTTTTTGAAAAATTAGATAGCAGCCAAAAAGATAGGGGGGATGACCCCAAAGTACAAAAAGGTTAAAGAATCAATTAGAGGTTACTTCCCAGTAATCTAACCTATGCCAACTTTAAACTTAAAAAAAAAAAGATATATTCATAGGATAATTAACAGTACCATCTTTCCTTAAATTAATAAGCAAAAAAAATTGTAAAATAGACCAACAACACCTAAACAAATAACTGCTATTAGTCCCATTAATCAACATAAGCATAAAAAGTAAAATCCTGTGGGGTACCAAGTTCATAGGTATGAGAATAAAAACAATAAAAATAAACACTAGATCTAGGGCTAGTTGCCCTCTTCCTACCCATGTTTTTCCTCCTTCATTTCCTTAGGAACATCCTTATCTACATTTGCCCCCTCCACCTTAATTAGTTTGTCCAAGATGGTTTTTAGCCAGTCCTTCACCAGAAACCCATAGATGCATCAGGTTGACTCAATAACTTTTCCCAAGTCCTTCTCCTCTTTATTCACCTATGAAAATAGAGGGTTGTGGCTGTGTAGTGCATGACCTTGGGTGGAAAACTCAACCGAAGTTTTTAGTCTTTAGTAAATACCAACTTGATTGTCTATCAGGTCCCTCATAGGCTGCTCAAGCATTTCTAGTCTTGCCTTATTATGGCTATGCGCCATATTGTTTCTTTGCTTGACTTTATTCCCAATGTCTTTGGTGGTTTATTTCCTTGGAAATGTGATAGCTTCCCTCCCACTTGTAGATGAGGTAGCCTCAAGAGTGTCAGAGATATGGGAAGGGATAAGAGGACTGAGGCCAAGATTGCTTTCCTGAGGCAGCCTCTTCTTTCTCATGGATTCGACATCACTTTTAGAAGAATTAGAGGTGGAATCATGCTTGTGAGGGACACAAATTTTTCCAACTAGAGACATTTACTGGTTCTCCTGGCACTCTACATACCCTTCCTAGTATTTGAATCTAACTCTATGAGGCTAATTTTAAGATCAGGGTAAATTTTGACCTTAAGGCTAGGGGTATTCTTGAATTTCTTGTGGTTAGGGCTAGGGGAAGGGTCCAAGAAGACTTGGGTGGTGATAAAGGCTAGAGGGTTAACCAAGAGTAGTAGGTTTTTGGCAAGATGTTGGACATAAAGCTTGTTCATAAGCCCTTACTAGATAATGTAGAAAGTTCTTCCCTCTTCATCTTTCCACTTGGGCTTATAAATACAATCTTCTAGCAAGTGAGATAATAGAAATGGGAAAGAAATGTGGTTTAGATTCCTGAAATGATTTAGAATAGGGAAGTGGAAATAATAGAGTACCTGAAAGTAATTCTCTAGGGTGATATACCACATAATTACATAGAAGATGGCATCCCAAGGCTTAGGAAGAGCTTCCCATTAAAACCCTCCTGGCATTCGCATCGGTTCCTCCTTAAATTTGAAAAAATTCTTCAAACTAGCTTCTTCATTAACCTCTACCTACTTTTGCTAGTTATTTCCTCCCATAGTAAATTCTCCAACCTTTGGAATGGTTTCCTCCAAGATTTCAAATCTCATTCCATTGATAGTCACCTTTCTATCCTTCCAAGTCTAGAAGAACTGCATCAAGACATTGACCTTGGGCTTGACCATGCCCTCCGTATATGGTAAGAGGCTTCCCTATTGTAAGTAAACCACCACCACCTCATTCCTATGGATACATTCCTCCCCACCCACTAATTTGATATGATCACTAGTACCCATGCTATCTCTTGTTTCAACCACCAATTCTTCAGATGACATAGCCTTTTTGTAGGTTTGGCAATTACTGAATATAAAATGAAAATCTTCAATGATTAAAATGAAAAGAGAATGCATAACCATCATAATTTTGCAAGGTTTTTTCGAAAAAAAAACCCTCCATAGCATGTGTGTGTGATCTCTTTCCATCTAAAAATGGCTGTCACCAGCTGTAGTCTGTGCAAGAATTCAACAACTTTTCATTTTGATCATTAGTAGACCACTCTCTATATCTTGGTAAATCCACCCTCTATGAGCATTTTTGGTAATAATCAATCTTCACAAAAGTTGAAACAATAATGCATACAATTATACAATCTTTCCAAACAATCTCTTTATGGAGCACCTTGTCCTCATGCTGATGAGGAAAAATGAAGGCCTACCACCTATTTTGATTATTCATATGGCATTATTGAAGGTATGCTCCCCTTCCATTGCAACTTGCATTGATGATGTCAACAATCTAACATCCTTCTATTTAGCTAATCTCATCATACCATGGCCAAATTTGGCCAACTCATCCGCTGCCCCATTCCCTTCCTAATATACATGAGCCATGTGCATCTCCTGATAATCTTCCATTAACCTTTATATTTCATTGATTATGACTTTAATTGACCATTTGCATTGACTTTCACCCTTAGCAACCTTAATGATTAGCATAGAGTTCCCCTCAATGGAAGTCTTATTGATTCCCCAAGCTCTCACAATTCTCAACCCGCATAGGAGCACCAATCCTTCAACTTCATTGTTACAACCTTCTCTATAGTGTCAAGTTTAGGTGGCCACCATATTTCCCATATTGTTATCAAGGACACCTCCCACTATGCTGCTACCCATCATGGTCAAACCATCAAAATTTAGTTTGAACCAAGACTTGGGGAGGTGGGTGGGGGTAGGTGCCACACTATCTTCTTTCTAGCCAAGACTTTTGAACTATCAAAGTGTCCCACAATTGAGTCAACATTGCAAGTTGATGCCCATTTCATATCTACTCCACCTAAGGGGTTTAGGTGGGGGGTGGGGGCGGCGCTCCTAATGCCAGATTATGTTGCATTCTTTTAGGAGCCTGATAATCTATTAGGCCACCCCCAAACTCGTAGTGGCTTGTTCCCTAAAAATTTTACTATTCCTCTCCTTCTAAATTTTCTAAGTAACATATCATGGGACAATCGACCATAAGTTTATGAGGTATGGGTGAGCAACCAAAATGTCCCAATGAATAAATTGCTTCAACTCACTCTCCATACACCACTTGACCTTCTATAAGGAAAGGACTTCCCTCCAAACATCCATAGGAAAAGTGGCAGTGGATAAGTAGGTGTGGAATAGATTTTGCATCTTGGATATATAAAATGTAGTGGTTAGCAATTTGACACCCTCTATGCTAGAATTTATCAATAATGAGGATCAAACCATGCAAAGACATCCTCCATATATCTTTCGTAGGATCCAAGGTTGCCACGATTTTCTCCAATTAGCTAGGGCCAGTCCCCGCCACCCCCCTCCCCTCCAATATAATAGAGATAAGAAAAATTTATTTTGAAATCCTTTGAGGGTGCGAGTTTGCACACTAATGAGTCCTCAACCGGTGTGAGGGGAATCCTTTATGTATGGAGAAGGTCTTATAGCTCCTACGAAAGCCAAAATTTATTTGCCCAAGGTTCTAGAAAGTAATTCATTGTCTATCAAGAGTTATAAAGTTTCAAGTCTAAGGGTCATGCAATCTAGTAAAAATCTAATATAGAGGTAAGAACTTAGTGTGCATAAGGGAGTTATCATGATTTAATCGATCTTCCCAAAATTCAATAAAATTACCATTCCCCATAATATAGTGACAACCCATTTTAGGATCTTTCAAGTGTTAACCACATTGTTCTAGATCTTGGAGCCTTGGGGGATAGCATGTGCCCAAGGGAATTGGTGGGGAGACAATCTTGTAAGATATTTAGCCTTTATAATGTTACACCAACTACCTTAGGAGTTCACTAATTTCTAGCCAATTTTGGTTAATTGGGCCTTATTCGAGTGTCTTATTCCTCTTAAATTCAGATCTCCAAGAGCTTTTAGTCAATAGACTTTCTCCCAGCTAACCAAATTCATTAGAGACTTATCTTTAGAGTCAAACCATAAGAAATTCTATTGGATTTCATGAATAATATCCCTTAATCTACCCAAGATTCAGAAAATGTAGAGAAAATACACTAGGATGCCCTGTAGGGAAGTGGAGAGAAGCTGGAGTTTCCCAGCATTACTCAATATTTTTCATTTCTAGCCTACCATCTTTTCTTGGAAGCGTTCAACTAGACCATTCAAATATTGGTTGTGGACTTCCTTTATTTTAAGTGGTAGAACAAGATAAGTATCTAGGAGGACACCTCCTGACAACCGTGAATGCCTATCACCTTTTCTCTCAAATTAGCAATGGCATTGAAGAAAAAAACTTTTATTTTCTAATAATTTTTGCATTGACCAGAGACAAGTGCACACTGATTCAAGTTTTTCAATTCTCTGGCTTCATGGATGGAGGAGATGCTGAATAAAAAAGTATCATCCACAAACTACTGGATGATTTGTGGGTGGCACTAGGAGGCAAGTTTAATGCCCTTAATTCTATCAGAGTTAGTCAAAAAAACTAAATTTCTACTTAAAACTTCCGCTACAATAATAGAAAGGTAGGGAGATAGGGGATCACCTTGAGGAAGATATTGGCAGGAAGAAAATAAATTATTTCTAGGGGATCCCTTAATTAGCACCAAGAAAGTAATAGAGGTAACAACATTTTTCATAATACTATTAACCTTCTCATTAAAGATGAGTTTGGCTAGAATAGCAAAGAGAAAATGACACTTGAGCTTATCATAGGCTTTGAAAATATTTAGTTTAAGTGCCACACCTAGGTTCTTAGACCTTTCCATAGAATGTATTACCTCATGGGTGGTTATAACCATATTAAGAATCTTCCACCTAGGAAAAAAGCCATTCTAATAAGGGCTAATGAATTTTTCTGGGAGGGGCTTGATAGGATTCATCATAACCTTAGAAAGAACCTTATAAATTTTGTTACAACTTAGGTTGATGGGTCTAGAGTCTTCCAGCCTCTAAGGGTCTTCAATCTTAGAGATGAGAACAATGAAGGTCCGATTAAGTTTCTTTAGAAGCTTTCCCATCCTAACAAAGCCATGAGGAGCATGTATGACATCATATTTAACAATGTTCTAGAATTCTTGGATGAAAGTAGGAGGAAACCCATTAGGATTGGGGGCTTTATATTGATCCATACTAAAAAACAACCCTTTTGACTTCCTCTTCTTTGACCTTGCATAGAATTTTCTCATTCATCTGGTCATTAATCACCAGTTGAAATGACCTTAGGATATCACTTTGTAAGTTGCTATTAAAACTTGGGTAGCCATGGTGTTATACATTTCCTAGAAATAGGACTTGACTTTGTAATCTAATTTTTCCATTTTAGTGACCTCATGGTCATTATCATCCATCAACATGTTGATAGTGTTTCTCTTTTTCTTTCTTGAGGCTTATCTATGAAAGAATACCATCTTTTTGTCTCCCTCCTTCAACTATTGGACCTTAGATCTATGTTTCTAGAAATCTTCCTCCCTATTCAAAAGGGTTTTCCATTTGTCTCTACACTCCCTCTCCTCTTGCTACTACCAAATTTGTGCATTCCTTTGTATAAGTTAATTTTGGAGAGCTTCCAACTTCTTCTTAGTAACATTCTTTTCTTTGGATACATTCCCAAATGAGGATTTTCTCCATTCTCCCACCTCCTTTTAGATTCTTTCAAGTTTTCTAGCAATAAAGAACATGGTTGTGCCTTCCACCAGATTCTTCCACCACTATGCAATATAGTATCTAAATTCATTATATGAGTGTCACGTGATCTCATACCTAAAAGACCACCATCTAGTTGAAATTTATGTCTAGGATAGAAGCAATGTGGAATGATCCAAAATGGTCCTCAGATACATGTTTAGCGAGGTGTGTTGAATAATGTCCCATCTAGAAGAGATTAGAACCCTATCAATCCTAACTCAAGTCAAGTTTTCCCCCAGCCTATTATTTGACCAAGTGAAGGAAGAACCCTAGAGATCAATATCTATTATATCATTTCTTCTCAAGCAATCCTCCAATCCCCCCAATTTTTGTAAATGATACAATGGGGTGAATAATTATGCTTCTGGTGAGATTGTGTGAAAGTTTATAGCATCAACATTTTAGATCATACTACATGATTCATCATCAAGATGAGAGAGCTAAGAAAAAACATGGATCATGGATGTTTTCTCTTAGCTCTCTCATCCTGATGATGGATCATGTAGTATGATCTGAAATGTTGATGTTATAAACTTTCACACAATCTCACTAGAAGCATAAATATTCATAACATGGATTGTGGAAATATGTTACAATTGATACAATGGGGTGTTAATTTCACCCACACACAAAAAATTTCCTTGTCTCATGGAATTAGCCATAGTGGTAGCCTCATTCTAGACAACAAGCCTACCATTACTAGTGTTTGGGGCATAGAAATTAAAAATAGTCTAGCTACTAGTTTGCGTGGTGAAATTTGGGGCAGCAAAATGGGTGCTGATGGAGATATCCACACCCACATCTCTATCAAGACTCCACATCATAGCAATGACACTAGAAGCACCACTAGCATCATTATAGGTATATTTAGCACCTAGCCAAATATAATTAGTCACTCTCAAAAAAACTTGCTCAATCATTTTCACTTCCTACAAGAGGATCATAGTAGTGTTAAGTTTAATGATCTTCTATTTGATTTCATATTGCTCCTTGGAGCTATTTAGGCCTCTCACATTCAAGGATATGATCTTGTACATCTTTTATGGCTTTGTGTTTGCTTCTATGTTTTTTATTTCCCTTGTGCAATATCCTTTTTTGTTTCTTTTTATGGATGTTCCTGATCAGAGGTCTCCCAGTCCTTGTTTTTGATCAAACATCTCCCCTATCCCTCTTATGATATTTCTCTTTGGGACCATCCATTCAATTTCATTTCAAAGGAAATCAAGTCTTGGGCCCTCATAAGTAGGGTAAAAGACTTCAATAGTACCTAGAAGGGAAATTGCAAGGATTTCATTTATGAGTGGTGAGCCAACCCCCAAGTCAAGGGGTGGGTTGTACTAGTTCACAACTTCCTCAACACTCATTTCTTTGTTCAATAAACCATCACCCAAATGTGGCTATTCTAGAATCTACATGTTAACAATCTCCCCCTCTTCATGAGAAAAAACATCCATTAAATTAGCAATTCCCTCACCTTGCACTACATCCTTCAATTTCATAAGGGTTTTGGCGCTCTCATAAATGCAAGGGATTTCATCTAGCTAAGGATCCCCGTCACAAGTTTTGGTGGAACCTATCGATTCTGTGTTTTCCTAGGTTTTGGGTAGGACAACCCTTTCAACTATTTTTGAACTTTCAACCACCTCTACACTTGGGCAAGAGACCTTGTTCTTGAGTTTCACACTCTTCAAGTGCTCCACAAAATGGTGGCTAAAGTTGTTACATTTTTAGGAGAAAAGAGTACCATTCTCATAAACCAGCAGTTGTGATAAAGTTCCCCATTTAGACTTTAAGTCCACCATGGTTGGTAGGAGTTTATTCATTACCACATTCACATAGATCCTAGGGAAACCTAGTTTAGTCTTTGAACCAATCATCTAGTCCATTTTTTTGAACTTCCCAAAGGAGTTTCCAATCCATTTGAAAGAACACTCATCCCATAATTCCAATGGGAGCCCAAGAAAGCTTATCCAAATTGGGGTGGATCTATAAAGGTCACTCTCTAGGTTAAAACCCAATTTCTAGTTCACTAGCATCAATTAGTGTTTCCTAAAGTTCCAAGATCTAGCCATGATTGAATCCTAGTCCTTCTTAGTCATGAAACTAAACAAGAAGAGGGCCCCAACCATTGCAGAGGTCGATACAAAATCTATTAGTTTCCACTTTGTCAAGGACCATTTTCTAACTATGTCTATCATAGCTTAGAAAGAGACAAACTTTTCAGCAAGGCATAGGGGAAACACTGAGGAAATCAAATCCACCACAAAATAAGGAAAAGAAATCAAAGCTCTAGTGGGTCTTGAGGAGAACATGGTTTGTGCACCATAATCTATAGGAGTCTTGGATCCAATAATATCCCTCAACCAATTTGACTTTGGTGCTACCATTATTGTGGGACTACCTAGGGGTTTGGTGCCCAAACAAGCATAGTCATCAGGAATGACACCACATTCCAACATAACAGTAGTGTGATAGTTAATAGTATCAGCTATCCCTAGTGGGAGGGGAGGTGGAGGGGGGATCTATCCCTCTCAAGAATATACAATGATAAATTAATTAGTACTTTTCCAACATTTCAATTTTTTTCAGTTAGAATTTAGTTAATATAGTTAGTTGAAGTGTTATAAATTTAATAGTCTATTCGAAGTATATATATTACATATTCATTGTAATTCTATTAACTATAACAATAAACTATGACATATCAATTAGTATCCTTCTAACATAAATCATTTTTTTTAGAGTTTAAATATTTGAATTAGTTTAACATTTGGTCTTTTCTAACTATCTATATATTACATATTTATTCTAATTTTATTAACTATAATACAATGACAAGTATTTTAGTTTTTTTAACATTTAAAAATATATATGTCCACATTAGATACTAATAATAATACTAATATAAAGGAATATTTTAGCAGAGTAAAGAACATTTATCTAACCAAAATATTACCATGTAATATTTAGATTCTTATGTGCTATCATTTGTTTCATTTATTGAACATGAATTGAAATTCATTATATTTTAAGATTGAACCTTATAAACACTTAAGTGGAATTCAAATATTAGGTATTCTTAAAGATCTTCATATTGTCAAGTACACTTTTGTATCTTTGCATTACTTTATCTCTTTTGGAAGGAAGCCTTTTACCATGGGATTTTGTTCCTTGCCCTACTTTTTGTAGAGTTTTTGTTATAATTGAACACATTATCATGCATAGTTTCTAAGACCTAGCATATTATTTGTAATCACTTTTAAGCCACACTTAAAGGGTCTTATTATACTAAAATATTCCTTTTTAAAAAATACTACTTTATAACAATTAATATTGATAGTAGATTTTCTTACAATGTGTCATTTTTAATGGAGATAACTTATAAAAACTATACATGGAAACAATTCTTTCTTGAGCTATCTATATATTATTCTAATGTAAAATTAAATACTATTTATATTACACATGTTAATTTCTTTTTATGCATTACATTAAATTATTTATCTCCAGCTCTTGTATGCACATTTTAAGTTATTCATCATTCATAGCTTAACCAATCTCTACCATCCATACTATTCTCAAACTCTTTTATCTGACAAAAATAAAGATAATATTCAAACCCACTACCATTAATAAATACACGTGTTAATTAGAAACCTCTAGACATGTCCTTGATTTTTAATATTAATTTTTATTAAATATTTTTATATTTTCAAAATTTTAATATATATTTATTTATATTGTATACTTTTATTTATTCAAATCATGTCATTTTTAAGAAAATGACAAATAAGATAACCTGACAATCACAAGCTAGTGTGCAATAAGTATGTTGAACTAGTTAGGATGATTGATTGGGGGATTTATTTATTTATTTTTGCATATTTATTTACAACACATAAGGAACATTCAAAAGTATGAAGAATACTATTAATTGTGATGCAAAAAATAGTTAGACAATAAAATCCTAGAAAATGCATTTTATTGGTGGACTTTAGAAATATCATGTTGATATGATGATGTTAATGTGACAATGGGCTCAATGAAAATGAGATAACTTTAAGTCAAATATCTATCGACATGTTCTCTATCTTTTTCCATCCTGATGATGGATCATTGAGTGTGATTTGAAATGTTGATGCAAAAAATAGTAACACAATTGAATCAAAAAACATTCTAAGAAGTCTAATCCCATTAATTTATAATATCAACAAGCTCATATTATACTTTCAATTGTGTGTGTGTGTGTGTGTGTGTGTGTGTGTGTGTGTGAGAGAGAGAGAGAGAGAGAGAGAGAGAGAGAGAGAGAGAGAGAGATCCTACATACTTATTACTTATAAGAATATGTTGTTTCTCCCTATGTCAAGAAAGCCAAACATAAAATTGTCTTAGAATATATTAATAAAGAAGATAATTGTGACCATGATTTTGATGGTTGCATTTATAGACTCCTTCAATATGAACTTCCATATTGACATCCTAACTTAGAATGCAAAGAAACTCCTAAAGAAAAGAGTCCTTATGTTATGGAAACAATGATCATGATAATTTTTAAAAATATATAATTAATGGCTAGTCTAGCCTTTCATGTAGCTATTTGTGGAAGCATATGCCTTGAAGGAAATGATTAATTTCCCAATTAATAAATAATAGAAGAAGTGGAGAAATGTGACCAATTTACTCTCTCTATGGAGAATATAGATAAAATGCTTTTTGTAAATCAAAATATATCTAAATCCATCAATGCCATAAATTTAAAATATAAGGGCACAATAATGGAAGCCAAAATGCCTTTATCATACCTTTGGATCAATTACATTCAAGATGAAACTACTAGCTCATACACAATTTTCATCTACCTAATTTTGTTTATATAGAATATCCAACATGAGGTGGTTGTAGAAAAATCTAAAGTACACACAATAAATATGAATAGAGAGTTCATAGGAGTTTTCAACAATATTCTAGCAAAAAATAACTAGATTATAGGCCCCAATTTTTTTTTCAAAAATTAGAGTCCACAACCACTAAAGCTGAAAAATGTTGCCAGTTTCAGAACTGAGTGGAGCATTCGAATACAACAAGCCAGAAAATGTCAATACTCAAAATGCAAATATAAATGGCTCTAAGGAGAGAAATTGATTTTGCATAATGAAAATATAGAGGTCAAAGAGCGAAAAATAACATCGGTTTGTTAGATAACAATATAACAGTAATAGTTATAAGACTTGAGGCAATCTGTCAAATATTTTAAAACTAATTTAAAAAGAGGGGATTATACCTCTGCCAAAATATGCATACTTTTAGTATTAATCATAGGCAATGTAGCTTCCTACAGTTGGAGAATATGGTACTACTTGTACTTCATTGATATCAATGGCAGGTGGTTTAGCTTCCTATGGTGGTAAATTGCAGTGCTGCCAAATATTTATCCAAACCCCACTTACAAAAAACAAAGGAATATTGAAATGAAACAAAATATTTAGAACTATATCACTTCCTTGAACTTTGATGCCATCTACCCTATACAACTATTGCTTAGTTACACTCGTGCATAGGGGAGCAACATGTCCCTTGACATTGCTACTCCTCAAACCCTTTTTGCCTCTCAAATGTTTTGAATAGGAAAATAGAAAGACAATCCAAAAAAAGTAGTGCCAATAAGAGAACAAGAATTTTAAATTTTAAAATTCATTTTAATACCTAATAATGAAATGATCGTAGTATTAGGAGAATGTTTTTTGTTTTGCACTATTGAATGCAAGGACTAATAACTAGCCTTATATACAAAGTAAATTTTAGAACACAATCTTATTTATTTCTAATTCATCCAAAAGATATGCCTGAACTTGCAACATAGAAGAATCAATATTTTTTCACTTATCATTATATACATTTACAATTTAGTAATGCATGAATTAAACATCCAATTCTATGTTATACAAACATATAAATAATTGAAAACTATATTAAAGATATGAATTTAAATGATAACCCTCTTTGTTACAACATATTATTATTAAACATTAGTATGCATTACCATCTAATGAAGTTATTTACCATTTATTATAATATTCTATTAATTATTTCTTAATTGAAATGTCAATCATTAAAAAAAATCATAATAAATCGTATTTATTCATATAACTTCTCGAGAAGACTATATATCATTTTCCTTTTACATCGTCCCATGCAATATATAAAAAAGCTGCTTTAAAGCCCCATTAGCTCACTTATATTTTTGACTTCAACACATTAGTCGTAGCTCTTTATTAACTTGCACTCTTTTAAATGGCGCTTGTCAGATGTCCACTAGTTCTGTACAATATCGATGAGTCCAATAAGTTCAAATTGTTAAAATGATTTATTCAAAGCAAGGCAGCAATAATGAAAATGAATGTGAAGGAATATGAAATGGTAAAAGCAAGGGATTGCAGAAAACAAACAGTTGTCTTTGAGTTGTGCGACTACTATCTATGGATAAGATTTATTTAGAGAGGATATAACCAACCGACAGGCGGTTGCTTTGTTAGGCACAGATGCATTGTAGTCAATGTTTTATCGCAACGTAGTGAATGGATGAAAAAAATGAAAGAACAGAATCACAGAAAAGAACTGGTTTTATTTATGCAGAGGAACTAATGTTTAGGGACAAGAATACACGAGGAAAGAAAAACGGGTTTCAGTAGATGTCCTTACGCTGAATATCTGAAGCAGCACCGACTTTTTTGTGTAGTTGTGATCATGGTGGTGGTGGTGGGCATGAAGAGGAGCCACAGAGGGTGGGACTAGAATCAGCTGACTGCTCCATTTTTGTCAACACATTATTATTATGGTCTGACAAGGCAACTTGTTTGTATAGCAATGTTGGTGGTGGTGGAGGGCATGGAGAATCGCCACAGGGTGAGCTAGAAACAGTTTAACTTCTCCATTTTCAGAGCTGCATTATCATTTGATAAAGCGAGTTTTTTGTGTAGTGCTGGAGGTGGGGGAGGGCACGGAGAGCTGCCGCAGGTGGAAGCAGCCGACTGCCTCAAATTTGTAAGGGCGTTATTGTTGTTTGAAGGATTTGGGAGGTTATATCGAGCCGATACATGCGCCAGAAAACCAATTGCAAGGGAGAGAAGAACAAGCATTAATATTGTGCTTATTTTCATGCGCGCCAAACTTCCCATGTTCGGACTTGTGTGTCTATACTAACTCAAAATGCAGAGAGGTTTCTTAACGATTAGATTGTATTGTAGCCAAAGATTGAGATGGTATGCAATGCATCATGGCGACCCATTTAAGGGTGGGGCGATAACATACCAATAATTTCTTCCACACTTACGTATTCAAAGTCGTATGGCGTTCTGGAGACTATTAGTTACTTTTTCGTTTTGTTTTGACGTGTAGAGATTAATTTTAATACTGACCATTAATTTTCTTCATTTTCACACATAGGTCGTTCAAACTAGAAGCTTTGACTAACTAGCCCTTCTATTTTATTAAAACCCGAAGGAAATAAAGGAAATGAATTTATATAAATTCTAGTGTAAATATAAAAAATCTTTTACTTTGAGTTCTATCATACTTAGTGGTATATTACTAGGTAAATCAAGATAACTCTACAATATAAAAAAATGGTAGGTCATTGATATCTTTATGGCTTGTTATTCAAACTAGAAGCTTTGACTAAGTAATTCTTCTATTTTATTTCAAATTTAAAAAATTAAAACAATTTATATCAAAACAATTTTTTTAAAAAGTGCATTAATTATCCGCGAATGCTCTACAGATGGTTTGTTATGATGAAAATAAAATAATAATAATTTACAAGTTTATTATGAATGATATTTTTAGACTAAACCATCATGATTGAAAGTTGAGTTTATAAATTCTATCAATAACAATTGCAATAAAATGTAGCCTCAACATATAAGACGTTCTCTAGATTATGTATCAATTTCCTTTGTAAGTCAAGCTTAAGTTTCAAGCACAAATTGGCACAAAGATTGAAGGTTGAAGCTACAAAGCATAAAGAAAGAATGAGTTCACTATAATTTGTAATTAAACCAGTGGTAGGTAATGTTTGTGCAACATTGCCAATTACAAGATCATCCATGATGTCAAGAAATGGTTTACCAAAGATGTTAAAACTATATGGTGCCAACGAAATACAAGTTGAAGGCCACAATGAGGCTAATAAAGTAACTAAATTAAGTTTATTAATTTCTTTTGCTTTTCATTATCATGTACATTACAATATCATTGATTTTAATTTTAATTTTCTCATGCAAGAAATATTATTGTGCATAAATTTTTTAATAGCTTAAGATGGTTAATATTAAAATATTATAGGAAAGTAATAATGAGGAAAGAAGTAGAAACACACAACATAGGTATTTATCGTGGTTTGAGAAAATTTTCCCATATCCACACTCCAATAGGGAATGACTTGTATTAACTAACCAATATATTACATGGGCTACACACAACCATTATATAGAACTCTACAAATATGAATTATCAAGTGGGAGAATGAAAGGACATGATTGTTGGGCTTCATATCCTAGCAATCTCCCTTGTGAAGTCCAACTAGTGAAACCATGCATCATGACATTCTTTGCCTCCTATTCCACATCTTAGAAAATAGCAAGGCCTAGAGAAGACCTCAATGTTGCCAAACATTATTCCAACACACTACAATGAGTCTTCTCCAAGTTACATCAGAATTATAAATATCTTCTCTATAATGCAGCCTAAACCTCGCATAATTTTTGTCATTGTTATGCATCATTCCAATTCCATTCATTACTAAGAAGCAAGTGAAAATTATAAAGGTTGTTAGGATTTGTCTATCAACAGAATTAGCAAACACATTGATTGAGGAAATTGAATTCCCCAAATCATTAACATAGGTGTAGATTGATTGTCTCATCTTGTGACTTCCTCTTGAGCCACCCAAGTCCATGGGTAGTAAACCATCTTGTATTAAACTATTCATAGGTAGAAATAATGAATCAAAAACACTTCTATTGCAACTAATCTTTGGTTATGGGAAATTCACCATAGGCTTTTCCATCATGGAAATTTTTTGTGCATCCCCATCTGTTATGACATAAATTGTTTGTGAGTGGATTCAATCGACATGGTGAGAGGAAGCACTAATCCCATACCCTTGATCTACAAGAAGGATTTCATTAGTGTGCTGAGTCGACATTGCATCATTCTATAGGGTGAGTGCCAAATCTTGAAACTAGTGATCTATTTCAATTGACAACTTCACAAATATGGTGAGCTTGGTGGTATACAAGAAACCACTATTGTAACTAGAATCTATAGGTCCATATGAACATTTTTGGTTTTGAATGGGCTGATTTTGAGAACAATTTTGATCCACAACACCACAATTTTGTCAATTTCTTTCTTGGGGTAGTAGGCTCTCCATTGACTTAAGGGCACACGTCATCATGATGTAGTGTTGGGACAACGTGGTTCCATTTTTATAGTTCTCCACTTTTATTGCTCCCATCACTGACCCTAACTTTATGACTTCTTCAAGCCAATCGAGTGTCTCAATAACAATCCTGCCGAATTCATGTTTGCTTGGGCATCTATTCATTTTCCCCTACACCAAGTTACAAATTCGGTTATTGTAATCCCAGTTTGATGTGTCATATAGCATAGAACATCTTTCCATTTTCCTGTCAAACTTATTATCTTCTACATGTGAAGGAGAATCAAACCTATCACTTACCAATAGCTTGTGAGATCCTTCACTTGGCTCAATTTGAGCTCTTCTGTCTTTAGAAGATAAAATTGATATTTCCTCCACTTCTTTGGGATGAGCAACAACTTGCATCTCTTGACCTTCTTAGTCAATATATAGGCCTCTCCTTGGGGCCTCCCCTAGTAGCGTATGCTTGGCCACATGTTTTCAAGCTTCATTCTCCTCAACTTGAGAGACAAACTTCATATTAGTTCTAACTTGGGACTAATGAAAAATCTTTTGAACCTTCATTGTTCATAAAACCATAATCTTTCTCTACCTTCAGCATAGGGAAAAGAAGTTGGAAACTTATCTTAGAAGGCTAGCTATTGTTCTAAATAAATGTCATAGATGTATCAACATTACGAATAGAAATAATTCAATCTCTCATCTAGTCTTCAAGTGAATTCTCCTCTTTTCTCCAACCATCCCACCAGGCTAAATGAAGTTCCTTTCTTACTTTTACATTTAATAAAATCAACTTCATCTTCTTCCATCTTTGCTCAATTTCACCAAGATTTGATACTAATTGTAGATATAATAAATATAAAAGAAGTTGAATCAAAATAGATGAAACACACAACACAAGTATTTATTGTGCTTCAACAAAACTTACTTATGTTCACACCCAAACAAGGAATTACGCATATTAATAAGCTACTATATTAAATGGGT
The DNA here is from genome assembly GCA_028749045.1 of Cupressus sempervirens. Taxonomy (NCBI): domain Eukaryota; kingdom Viridiplantae; phylum Streptophyta; class Pinopsida; order Cupressales; family Cupressaceae; genus Cupressus; species Cupressus sempervirens. Next base: position 224,413,588 of record CM053791.1, read on the forward strand.
TGCACACAATCATTATATAGAACTCTACGAATATGAAGAGTCAAGAGGGAGAATGAAAAGACGTAGGACTTTTGGGCTTTTTATCCCAACACTCTTAACCACATTAAAGAAATGAATAGAAATTCATATCATATAGACTTCTATTAACTTTTCATTTTCTTTGAAAAAAAAATTTGTTCTTCCTATATAAATTGTAGGTGAGTTTTCATTTTATTGTGGCATTTAGTCAAATAGATATTCAAAACACACATATAGGCCTCATATTTATTAGTTCCTACCAAAGCCAGAGAACTATTACTAAGGGGTCTACCTTAAAGTGTGATTAAAATCCTTTTCTTTTTCAATTAAACCTTAGTTTTTATTTGATTAATATGAATTACAAAGATTGGATGCATAAAGGTGCTCACTAATTAACTGAATAAAAAACTATATACTTTTTATTGGCCTATCTAGGAGACTGGTAGTCTTTCGATAGGTAGTTGGCAGAATTGGATGAAATGAATAAAAGATTTAAGATATGCAATGTTGACAAATTATTAGGTAATTCCATCACATCTAGTGGTTAGTTTGATTGACAAGTGTAGAACATATTTGCATGCATTCAAAGGAGATGTAGACTTTATGGTTTGGTATGATTGAACCAAAGAAGATGCTTGGAAGCATAAACTAATCAATTCTTCAATTGTGAAATCAATTACATTTTCATGGAAGTGCATATATGTGTTGTTGGCTTCATCACAATAAAATTCATTGTGGAGAAAGTTGTGGAAAAAGCATGGTTTTGAATGTAGAGGCTTTATATTTTTAGAGTAAATCAATGTACTCCAACAATGATTTGTAGAATGAGAAGACAAATTTCTTAGTAAGGAAGAGAAAAACATCATTGTTTTAAGGAATAAGTTGGTAATATAGGACACAACTCCTTACCTTTCATATCAAACTAAATTTACAAAATCAAACTTTTTGGACTAACAAACTTCTCACAAGTACTTTTAGGGTCTTCATCATTAGTGACATGTATTTTATAAAATGGGATTTTTATAATGAAAATTGTGTGTTTTCTTTTCCATTTGAGTCATAATGTTCATGCATGTTTAGCTTTAGATAATAGGACTTTGATTTTGAAAATTGTATGTTTTGTTTTTTTCCATCTGAGTGGCAATGTTCAAGACTATTTACTTTTGGATGATAGGGCTTTTGCCCATAAAAATTGTATAGTAGAACATTTTCTTGACGTTGTTCCTTTTTCATAAACTAAAATGATTTCTCTGAAGAAAATGATATATCAAATTCATACAATTTCTTAGGTTTTGTGAAAGATGCCCTTGCACAATCACAACTTTTTAGATTGTCAAAAACATTAATAATTTCCACATGTTGATCTTTTATAATTTACTAGATTGCAAAAACATGTATACTAAATTACAGAAGCACGTATAGTGACTTGATAGTATTCTTATTATAGGCTTTTTAAGACAACATGTGTGGCCCAAGGATTTTTATTTATTTTTGGCTTCATTGTTCTTTATATTATTTAATGTGAATAATAATATAATTTTAAATATTAATCAAAAGACTCAATAGAGTCTAAAATTGGTGATTCTGTGAGTAAGTGTTCTTGGTACAATATTTTTTAAGTGGATCATGAATTCATAAAGCCGTGTGTACACAATCTATTCTCCCTTCTGCATGCAATGAAAATGGAAATAAAGAGTTTTGAAAATTTAAGCATTTACTCTATTTCTCTCTATTTTTTCTAGCCAATTACATTGGCTACTAGTCCCATCCAAAATATGGAAGTAGTGGTACTATTGTGAGTGGAATGTAATCAATTCCATCCTCACACACTTTAGGCCATTTTCTTTGATCTTCACATTTCCTTTGATACTTAATTGATGGGGTGTCTCTGAGTAATTTAGTTGGAGATGTTGTTCCCCCATTTGTTTAATCTGAAATACCTTAATCTTAGCTTCAATAACTTTTCTCAATTTTTCATAAACTAGGTTTAGTGGGAAGTTTTTCCCTTAAGTCTATATTGATCTTTCCCATAATAATTTAGATGGTCCCATTCCCACATTATTGTTGACTGCATTTCCAAACCTCCAAAGTATTGATTTAAGTAATAATGAAATCAAGGGTAACATTCCATCCATTACTAACCTTCATTACTCAATAGAATTCTACTTGAGTAGCAATGCATTAATAGGTAAAATATCTTCTTCCATGGAATGACATAAATATCACACACTAAGCTTAATTCCTAGACCAAAAGTGTTAAATAGTCAAAGTTGAGTTTTTTTTCCAAGCTTAATTCTTTCCTTAGTGTTTAAGGGTGGCCCCCTTCCATAGCTCAACTCTTATCTCTATATATGCTTGATCTAAGAAACAATACATTAGATGGTTCGATCCCCGTCAACATTTCTAGCCTTTCTAGATTGGCTAGCCTTTACCTATAAGTTCCAGCTAGTTAGGTGGTGATTTTTCAGCTTCTTACTTTCATAATCTCAGCCAACTTCACACTCTAGACATTTCTAATAACCTTTTAATTGTAAAGTTGAGTCCAACATGGATTCCAAAATTCTCTTTGCAAACTCTAGGATTAAGTTCATGTAACATGGAAGGTAGGTTTCCAACATTCCTAACAACTCAATATGAGCTTGAGTTCCAAGATCTATCTAATTTTTTGATATTTCTATTCATATAAACTCTATGGATTGCACTTATTGCAACAAATTTGCCTAGCGTATATGCCACCACATTTTTTTATGCTCCTTGCAAAGGCAAAAAGGCAACATTGAATGTACATTACATGGAAATATTCTCAAACAACATTCCCTTGCAATTTTTAGAATGTTATAAATATGCCATAAAATACTTCCTCTTGATGAAATAAAATATAGAGTCAGGATTCCTCATGAAAGGTAAGCTCTATGTCTTATTTAGACATTCTTTTTTGGATTCTTATTTTTATCTAACTTCTCTTAGTGAGAGACTTCTCCCTCTTCATGTCTTCAAATTTTCCTTACATTTATATTGAAAGTGTCTTCTAAAGATAGAGTATCATGTTCTTCAGTGTCTTGTCATAGCTTTTTCTAACTTTTGTGATCCAAATATACTATTGCATGAATTCAATATGGAAAAATTAGAGATCAAGGGTTGGGATTGAAAAGAAATAAGGAATGTTTTTGATGGACTTCAAGATAAGACTATTTCATACTCATTTGCGAGTGTTTCATCCTTTTTACTACAATTGCTAGAATAACCCACCTCCACCAACCCTTTTATTGTTTGCAAAGTTGTAAATTTGTTTTGTTATTCATTGTTTGCAGCCTTATAAATATTCTCTTAAATAGTCTTAGAAATTCTATACCCTAGGCCTTTATAAGATTTTCCAAATTCAACAAACATTATTGGTTTCTTGAGCACTTTGATTGGATCTTTTCTATGTACTTTCATTCATTTCCTCAAAAAAATAAGAGTTGTACCTTCTCATCTAAACCAACCATCTTAAACATAGTTGAAAATGGAAAACACTATGTCAATTTTGAAGAAACAATACCATGCTAGAAAAATTATCGGATTGAGAGTATGAAGGATGGGTACAATTAGTCAGGGTAGCTATTCATAGTTGCAAAATCAATCCCTAGAAGTTGATTTGTACTAATGAATTTAGCTGCAAATTCAAACACATTTGGATTGAACTCCTTTCTTTTAGGAACTAAATCACCATAGAATCTTTCCATTCTTATAAAATAGAGAGCTTCAATTAAATTGAAATAGAAATCTATAGTATTAAGTTATCTTCTAAAATAAAGAGCTTCAATTAAAATTTAAAAAGTAACATATAATATCATGAATAGTTTTGGGAAGTCAATAGCCTTTTAAGCTATAAGGAATAGAATAATGTGTTTTCTAATATTAATCATGCTAATAGAAAGAAAGCAATGATGGACTGAGGCATTTGTTTTTGCTTATTTTCAATTCCATTAGCACTGCAGTATAAGTGTGTGAGTTTCACTCAAAGAATCTTCATTTACCATTCCATTCTAAAGAATATCATTAAAGATCTTAATGTCTTTATTTTATTAGATGACTTCTTCATTAAAGATCTTAACACATTTATTTTGTTAGATATTTTTAAAGAAAAACCTTGTAGCAATGTAGGGGATTTTCTATTGTGTTCTAGGCTCAATCGGACATATATAGAGATGTAGATCCTCATTTTCCAAAGCACCAATACTTTGGATCTTTATTTGGACCTTCTTCCATGCCTTCAACAAGCTCTTAAATATAGTTGGAGAAGTTGAAACTTGAAATGTGAAATAGAGGCTTGACCCATCTTTCCAGTTCAACTATACTTATTCCTAGAAAATTTGTAGACAAGCATGATTCATGAATCTTCTCCTAAAATCTATGGCATGAACTAGCTTCCTTGCAACTCTTATTGAATAAGATCAACCTATTTGAGCTCTCTCAAAAGGTAATCAAAGTTCTACTATAGGAAGCATGAGAAACAAAGACAAAAAGAACATTTGGCAATGCACTATGACATTGGTACAAGTCCTATTCCTAGCCATTCATCTAAGATTTGTAGAAGTGATAAAGATAAAACTCCCATCATAGTGTTATAAATAAGATTTTAAATATTAAGTAATGTTATTTAGAAATATGAACAACTACTGAAAATTTTGAAGTCATTCAAGATCTAATTCCTTATATTTGGTTTGCATTTTTCTAGCTATTATATAGTGTCATTTGCCTATTGAATTGACCGTCTTTGATTTCTAAAAAGTTTTTTTGAATTCTTCCAAATCTTATTTTTGTTTAATAAAAGTACTACTAAAGATTTATTAGTTTGAATTGAGGTTATAAATTTCAAAATAAATGAGCCACTATTTTTCAATTTATTAATATTATTTATTAATTATTTAATATTTTGTGATATACAATATCAAATAATTGAAGTATAGAAAAAAATTTGTACGTGAAAATGAAATAAAAAATACACTTATAGATTAACAATTTTCATAAAATACAATTATTATTTGACACACTTATTGAGAAAACACTTTGTAAACATCTTCATATTTATCATAATAGATGCTAATTAAATCAGATGCTGAGACGGTTTTGTATTTCACTCAGATTCATATACTAAATGGTAATCAAATGAAGAATGTTAGTTAGAAAGTAAGTTTTAGGAAATCATGTCTAGATGCTTAATTGTCTCACATTCTTTTTTTCCGTGTACACCATTTCGCTTTCTCATTTTAGCAAACATGGCAATATAGTAGAAACAGTTTTCTCCTTTTGTTATGTTTCATTAAATTTCCAACTTTTGATGTGTTTCATACATTGGAAGGTAGCTTCGTAGGATGCAGTTTGGGACATGGCATTTTACGTTTGATGTTACTTATGGTTACGATAAGAATAGTGGAATATTGATGAGGAGGAACTGATGAGAGCGGAGGATAGTGGAACTTGAATGACCCGCTAGATAAGATATCGTTTCTGTTTTAGTGAACAGAACCGGCTTCAAAGAAAATACAATTATGTTTTTATTTTATCTTGTTTTCAAGTCAAATGCCATTCAAGACTTTAGATAAGATCATATTCTCTCCTTTTTTTTCACTTAATCCTTAATCTTTAATTTCAAGACATTTAGGTTGACAACGTTAAAATTTGATTTTTATTAAGATACACAAAATATTTCAGTTATATCTTTAAGATTCTATAAATAAAGTTTTCATTCAAAAAACCAATTCGGTATGGACAAAATACTAAGGGCCTATTTCTTTGCTAGAATAGGAATAGAAAAATTAGAATTGATTTAATATTCTCTATTTGGTCTACCAAATCAAATTAGGGAATATGGAATTCTATTCTTAAAAAGTTGTTATTGGAATGGCCCATTCCTATTCAACATAATATTTTTTGAAATTTTACAATTATTTGGAGTCCACCGTTATTCATTTTAGCACTCATTCTCAACATATCGATTTCACTATTCCCGCCGAGGTTGTGGAGGAGGGTTTATGCTCTATATGCAACATTTTCACTGTTCCCGCCAAGGTTGTGGAGGAGGGTTTGTGCTCCAGACATCTAAGGAGAGTTTATTGTGGTATGTCTCCTACAAACCCTAAAAATAAACAGCAATTTTCTGCAGTAGTTTTTTCTTCTGCCCTAACTTGTGTATACATATTCCAATACTATAATATGTTGGTTAAGTTTTTGTGCAAATATCTGACTTGAGAATGCAAGCATCACATCTATTTTTTGCTTGATGACCTTTTTCATTCCTTCTATACTTGGTGTTTTCTTGTTTGGAGGGTCTTCTTGTTCTTTGTTTGGAGATTACAGTACCCATAGAAGCTCTATGATATTTGAGGGCTGCATTAACAATACTCACCACCATCATCATTAGGTGTGTTAACTTTTAGTTAGGTGTTACCACCCTCTAAACCATTTTTAGAGCCATTATCTCCTATTTATAACTACACATTATTCATTAAAAACACATGATTTTGATCTCACTACTTGTTTCAATGGCTTCCAACAAGATCTTTTTTGTGTTTCTTTCATTTGCACTGGCTAGCATTGCAAACAAAAGTGGAATGAGAAACATGGCTGTCTATCTACATGGAGAGAAATGCATAGAAGTAACAGTGGCAAGGGTGAACAAATCTTCTTCACACGTAAACAATTTTGGTGCCATTGTAGTGGTCAACACTTTGGTGACTGAGGGACCCCAAATTGAGTCAAAAATTTCAATTCCAATTTAAACAAGGGAGTGACATATTCTCAATCAAATACTAGACAAACCAAACAAGAGTGGGATTACTCTTTTCCATTCCCATTTCCCATTAACATTCGTATTCCAATTTTCCATTCCAATTTCCTATACTACGCCAAAAAATAAATGGGACCTAAATTAATAGGATATGAAAAGAATACGAGTTAATATTTCTTTAATTTTATTAATTAATCATTAGCATTCATTTTTTGCTATTATACATAAAACATATCCTTGTGGTGGCGATAGTCATTGGCATCACTACTTACCTTCTCCACCATGTTGTAGCATTGATTGGTCCCCAAGTCGAGTGGCTCCCCCTCCTAGTGCTCCTCATGTGGTTTCTAGAAAATGGCCTTTTCTCCTAGAGTTGGCTATTTCACCCCAGGGAGCTAGTACAAAGAATGGTGATCAAGCACCTGATTATGTTACTAATAGCAAGAATATTTCTAACTTACCTGCCAATCCCAGGGATGACTAGGGTTTTAATGATTGTGATGAACTACCCCCCTTAGCTGGCATTGCTTTGGAAGCCTAAGGGATTGCTTAAAGATTTTTTTTTTAATGATTAGTTGTTGATTTCGGTTTCGATTGTGTGAATTCTCACTGGGTGATCTTGTATCCCACAACCTTTTTTTGTGAATTGTAACTAGTATATTATTTATTAATAGAAAATGAGTATTCATAAAAGAAACTTATATAATGCACAATGAGAGATACACTTATCAAATATAACTACTCAATAAGTTTAATTAAGTTATGCAAAGAAATTGAAATTTAGCTGGCCAACATTTAACAATACTACACATTGCAGTCCATGACCAATCTATTAATTTTGACATTGTTAATGCAGTCTCCAAAACTTAATATATATAAATCACTAAATTCAATCACTCTATAGTAGAGAGAAGATGTTGATATTTAGGATATTTTGTATATATATATGCTAAACATTTCTATAATGAGGAGAAAATTAAATATTAGACATAATTATCAATATATTAGAAAAATTTAGTCATTACCTCTTCATATAATAACTTATGTAATTATAGTAATTCTAAATCATTCATTCAAGATCTAAGACAAAACTAGACATATATATTCCTCGCCATTCTAATTGTACAAATTAATAATCCACTAATTTGATGTAATCCTTCTAAATTTTATTTAAGAGTGGACACCTAATTGATTTTTAATATGTTTACTTGTTGAATTCTAAAATTCTATTTAAATAATTGGTCATTATTATACATTTAATAACATTCAATGAGTTGTATTCAAATGTTTCTCAAATTATAGCTTAGGATGCATATCCCTCTAAAATTGAATTTATTAGATTTTTGATATTATATTTTGCATATGTATTCAAAATTGACTCCTTCCTCCCTTAATGTTTGACTTATAGATTTCAACCCTTATTCCATTATCATAAATAGATTATTTGCTACATAGATCCTAGCTCTCAAATTTTATCAAACCTCATCTTTTCACTCTAATGATGTACATGTACCAAGGATTGCAACATGTTCTTATAGATGATTATATTGGATCATTCAAAATATTATCTTTGTCCATATTAATTGTGTTGTATGTTCCCTAAGTTATTTAATCTATTCTTTATATAGAGTTATCAGTCTTAAATTTTTATATAAATAAGTTGAAAATCCAAAATTGTTTCCATTTAAATGTGCAAGAATATTCCCAATGCAATAAATGTAATGCCAAGATCTAGAATTTCAATAGATAGCACAAATAAGAAAGACACGATTATATGATCAAATGATAATGGATGAATACATCATAGATGTGCCTAAATACATAGGACATACATTTTAAAGTATAGTCACCTATTGGACAGCAGTGGATTATCCTTTATTATAGAAAAAAGTAAGTGCAAAAGGTGCAAAAATAAGAGGATGATATTAGAGAATGAAAAGTTCTTCTATTGGTAGGCTATGGACTATAGATAACTTTTTTAATGGGAGTGCCTCAAAGGAGGGAAAGAAAGACAACTCTGATGGTCAAGCTAAAGAGGATGATTCCAATGCATTACAATAAGATAAATCTTTCCCTATGGAGATTTGGATCCCATGAATGTTGAATCATGTGGTCATAATGAAGGTAGTATTCTAGGTGGGTATGACACTCCTAAGCTCAAGTGGTCATCCCTTTTCAGAGTTAGAGCTAGTGGAAAGTCCTCTTTTCTACCTATTACTTGCAAAGTTGATAGATTTCTTTTTGAAATATTTGTTTAGGATACTTTAGTCAAAGATTCTATTTCTCCTATGCACATTAAATTGGTTGAAAACTTTCTACATCTTAGATCCAATATTGAGGTAGTGCATTCAATGGTTAAGGGTAAATGGGTAAATGGAAACTTAAGGGACAAGTGGATATTTACACCCTCCTAAGGGGATTTTTATCATTTAACTTTATTTATAAGCTAGATATTGATTTTTTTTTTATATGGAGGGTTTTGGATGTTTGGTAGGAACTCTCTAGCCTTTGAGAAAGGGCACCCAAGATGAATTTTTAGTATTTTCATAATTTATCCTTTTTAATAAGGTGGATATTGATTTTCTTTTGTATGGAGGACCCTATATTTTTGGTAGGAAATCTCTAGCCTTTAAGAAAGGGGACACAAGATGAATTTTGATGACACTTTATTCATACAATAACTATGTGGGTTAGATTCCCAAGGCCCCCCATGGAGTTTTGGAATGAAGATGTTTTGAAGGGCCTTCCCTCTTGATTCAGGTCTAGTTGTTTTCCATTGACCCCATGATTGCATCTAAATCTAGGTTGGTTTATGCTAGGGTGTTATTTAATGCCCATCAACTTACCAACCTTCCTGAAAAGATAGAGATAATGTTAAAGCTTAACTATGGATCTAAAGGAGACAAACTTTGTCAAGTCTTCCCTTCCAAAGCATAATTTTTTCATGAGTAACCAGAAGACTATGCTAAAAAAAAAAAAATTCAAAAAAAGGGATATGAGTGGCACAAAGCTTGAGAACATAAAGAAAAAGGATAAATGCATTTTTCTCTCCTCTTTATGAATGCCTACAAGGGGAGATTTAAAGTGGAAATAAGATCCCCAAAGTTCTCACAAGGAAGAAGATTTGTAAACATGATTTGTGAAATGGAAAGTATGTAAAACATAGAGAATGGGAATGAGCCAACCATCTAGGATTTCACCCCTAGAACATTTGGGGGCTAAATAGCCCTCATAAACATGAAATTATAACAAAACTTGGGAGGGATCATAAATAAGATTTATGATGATCTAGAAAATAAAATTGGTAAAAAAAAGAGTGTAGAAGACTAAAGTGTTTAATTTTTTTGGTGTGGTGGGTAGTAATGTCGAAGGAGCTTTGGGAGGAATTATAATTTTCAGGATTAGAATACTATTATTATATTCCTCTTATTTCAAATTGTAACGTAATTACTGTTAAATTATATCATATAAGGGATAATTTTTATTGGTTCATCTCAAATTTCTATGCTCCTAACAATAAATCTCTCAAGAAAATAATTTGCATCAGTCTTTCAAAATCAAGGTAATCTTTCAAAGACCTTAGTTGGTTTGTAATAGGAGACTTCAACACTCTTTAATACATGAAAGAAAAAGTCATGAGGGATTACAAATAATAAGAATGATAGATAGGATTTGATGGATTTTATTAGTCAAGAGGATTTGATGAATTTGGAGCTAAGAGGAACAAAGTACACTTGGTTTAATAGTAGGATTGGAGATGAGATGATTCAAGACAAGCTGGATTAGGCTCTAATTTTGCATGACCAAAGAGTTATTTATTTTGTCTTTCCTCTTTCTCCAAGGTTGGTCCTAACAATTTCCCTTTTATTTTCTCTATTGATTCTAGTCTAGAAAGAAGAACTTTCCTTTTAGATTTGCAAAAATCTAGACTATGCATCAAAACTTTAAAGGTATCTTCAAAACATTGTGAAATAGAAGTGTGTATGTTATGTCCATGTTTATGGTGGTCCAAAAATCTAACAATGTTATTAAGAGTGTTAGAAAATAGAACATAGATACCTTTAGGGATATCTTCAACACCAAAGCTACCATTCAAACAAAGGTGAAATAATTCTAGGAAAAAATCTGATTGGATGGTTACCTTTTGAGATATCAAAACATCATTTCTAGGGAGGAAATTTTTTAGGAGTAGAGGTCCATAAATTTTGGTTTGAAGGAAGGGTGTAAAAATAATTAATTTTTTTATGTTACTACTCTTAAGCACATGGCTGCCAACATGATCATTCACACCAAAACTCTCACTAGAAGTGTTAATAAAGATGATGATGCTATTTTTGTTTGAAGGAAGGGTGTAAAAATAATAAATTTTTCTATGTTACTATTCTTAAGCACATGGCTACCAACATGGTTATTCATATCAAAACTCTCACTAGAAGTGTCAATGAAGATGATGTTAGCACTATTGAGATGGTGAGACATTTATTTGGCTTTGTATATTCATACTCTCAGCTATATCTTCAAGATCAAGAAAGTTTGGTTTATTATATTCCTTAGCTTGTGACTGATGGTTAGAATAGACTTCTAGAGGTGATGTCTTCATCATAGGAAATCTAGAATATAGTAATCTCTTTTGACGGGTAATAGGCACCTCATTCAAATGGTTTCCCCATGGCTATTTTCCATAAAATATAGGATATCATTAATAGGTATGTCTCAAAATAGTGTTAAGGATCTCTATGGCTCTAAAATCCTACTAAAAGAGATTAATTGTACCTTCTTGGTGCCAATCCCTAAAATAATTCGTGTTAACTCTCTTGATCATTTTAGACCTCTTTTTTTTATGAAATCCCTTAATCAAGATCATTTAAAAAATACTCACTTTATATATTTTCATGGATTAATATCCTTCTAGTAGAATGTCTTTTTGTTTGGAAGAAAAAATGACTCTACTATTGTAGTGCATGAAAACATTAATTTATTGGTTAGTTCTAAAAATGCATGGGTTTCTTATGAACTTGAACCTCTCTAAGTAATATAATAGAGTGGACATGACTTTCCTATTAAAGGTTTGATGTAGGAGCATCTTGGGTCTTTGGGAAATCTTGCATCAACCACAAATATATCTTGTTCTCTCTACCAATGTGTTGTTCTTGAAGTATCCATTTCTATATTTGGTTTCATGTTATGCATAGTTAATATGTTGATGAGGTCCTATACTTGATCCTCCTCCTAATACTACAATCTTTGATTATTTGTATTTCTCAAGTTATCAACCATTCTTTGTGGTATCTATTTTAGGGTGCTTCCTTCTAGTGAGGCGTGTTGATTCTCTTAGTGCAGTTTCTAAATGTTAATGTGACATGTGTCAAAGTGAGGAACTGACTCCTAGGACACTTTTGGATTTTCCTTCAATTGTGCATCATCATATGTATTTTTCAACATTGGACTTGGTTTATTCTTCCTAGGTTGGACCTATAATTTAATTAAATGCTTGACTAGCTAACTTGTGGCTTAGCTAGATATATAAGAATCTTGGTTAGAGATAGTTAGGGGTAGTATAGAGTAGGATGGAGTAGAGGATGATAATGTATGTTGAGTAGCATGATAATATGTGAGTTTGGACTCTAATTTTTTAATTTCATTGTACATGGCCAAAACCTAGAAGGCCTCATAGCCAAGCATGTTGACTAACTTCTTTTAATTATTAAATTAGTGTGGCTTCCAATTTCCAAGCTTTGTATTCAAATATGTTTCTTATGAATTACACCCAAGTAAAAGTTTGGTATCTCACCTTACAGACATTTTTTCATATGTTTCTTCCATGTGTAACTTTGAGAAAGGCTATTTGTATGCTTATTCTTTAAGTTTTCTCACCCTCCTTGCATCGTGTAGTATTAGAGTTCTTTCTTTCTTGTGGATTAGATCATGGCAAACCTTATGGGATTGGTTGTAGAGTGGAAGATTTGAGATCTTACCTATAACTTGTAGAATGTTACAATCTTGTAGGTACTATTGTCAAGATGGTTCATGGTAGAGGAAATGTTGAGGAAAATTAAAACTACACTTGAAGTTGTGGAGGCAAAGCTAAGAAGAAGAGTACATCCTAAAGATATTAGTAATGAAGAAGAGGAAACACCTAAATCTAATCTTGAACCTAAAGTTGAACTAGATGAAGAAAGGCTTCTAAGAGTTTTGTCTAGAGCGAATGGTAGACCTACTATTGAAGTTGCTTACTATGATGGAATGCTTGAGACTAATGTAGTATTGGACTAGGTCTTAAAAATGGAAAATTGTTTTGATTATGAAGGTAATACTAATAATAAGAAGGTTAATCCAGTTAGAAAGTTAAAAGGTCATGCATCTCTTTGGTGAGATTATTTGCAAGGTGATAGATGTAAGAGAGGGAAGGAAAATATCAAGACATGGGTGAAAATTCTTGGAAAGATGAAGAAGAAGTTTCTTCCTATAGATTACTAGGTTATCTTTCTGAGGAAGATGCAAAAACTAAGGTAGTAGGATGAATGTGAAGGAATATAATAAGGATTTCTACAAATTAGATATTAGATTTGGATAGGGAGATGATGAAGCAGAAAAGGTGGCTAGAAACCTAAATGGCCTAAGCATAAAAATTCAAGATGAGATTAGCTATGTTAAGATGGATACTTTGGAGGAAGCATATCAACTTCCTTTGAAGGATGAAGAAATATTGACAAAGAAACATGATCAAAGATAGAGAGGAAGAGGCAATAGATTTCAATGAAGTAGAGGCAAAACTTATGGAGAGAATAGTAGATCTAATAATATAGCAAAAGATAAAGGATGGAAGGATGAACCTACTAGTGAATGAGGTAATTACTCCAGAGGAAACTACACTTGTTACTCTAGGAATAGCAATAATGAAAAAATGGAACAAAGATCTTGGTTTAAGGGTACTTGTTACAAATGTAGAGAATAAGGTCACATATCTTTTGAATGCACTAATTCTTGAAAGAAACCTGGTGGTAATATAAGAAATATTTTGACTTGTGAGGAAGTTGATGAAACATCTAATAAAACTAAGAAAGGTGAAAACTTGATGGTAAGAAGAGTGTTGTGGAATGAAGAAACTGATGAAGAACCTGTTGTAAGATGAAGTTTATTCAAAACTAGATGTAAGATAGATGGAAAATGTTGGAAGGGAATCATTGATAGTACGAGTTTTGGTAATTTGGCATCTAAAGAGTTGGTTAAAAAATTACAGTTGCAAAGGTTGAGAAATCCTAAGCCTTACCATGTTTCATAGATCCAAAAGGAGCATAAATTACTTCTAAGGGAATAATGCCTTGTCAAATTTAAAATTTGAAATTCTTGTGCAATATTGTGCCTATGGATTGTTGTCATATTCTTTTGGGTAGACCTTGGTAATATGATAGACAAGATATCCATAATGGTAGATTGAATCAATATACTATTTAGGTGGTTGGAAAGAAACATATATTGTTACCTTTCATAGAAAAGTTGAGTGGAAATCTCTTTACTACAATCAGAGTATGTTTAGTTGAGGGTAATAAGTTTGCAAGACGGATGAAAAAACAAAATGTTTTTTATCCTTTGATTCCAAGGAAAACTGGGAAACAAGATGACTTATAACATGCACCCAAGATTGAACCTTTGGTAATAGAATTTCATGACATCATTGTATGGATTTGATACCTAGAGCTAGTTTTCCTAATAAAGGACCACATAGTTTAACACCTGATGAGAATATTGAGATAAATATAGAAGTACATGAATTTTTGTAGAGCAGATTGATTAAAGAAATTTTGAGTCCATGTGTTGTACATGTAGTATCAACACCTAAGAAGAATGGGGAATGGAGGATGTGAACTAATTCTAGAGCTATAAACAAGATAAAGTGAAATAGAGATTTCCTTTGTCTAGGATGGATTACATAATATCTATAGTTTAAGTGGAGAAAGGTATTCTATGAAGATTGATTTGAAAAGTGGATATTGCTAGATTAAAATAAGAGAAGGATATGAATAGAAAACTTCTTTTAAGAATACTAAAGGTTTTTATGAATGGTTGGTTGTGCTCTTTGGTATATAACTAACACACCTATTACTCTCATGAGGCTCATGAATGAAGTTTTTAAAAGTTTCTTGGGTAAGTCTGTGATTGTATACCTTGATGAAATTTTGATATTCACTACAAGTAACAAAGAAGACCTTGAACATATTAGACAAGTATTTCAAGGGTTAAAAAAGGAAAAAATGTTGATTAAATTGTAGAAATGTTCATTTATGAAAGAAGAGATTGTGTACCTTGGTTTTTGAAATTTTAGCTAATTGTTGGAAGGACCCTAAAATGGTAAGAGTAATTCTAGACTAGCCTACACCTGAAAATGTTGGAAAGGTAAGATAATTTCCTAGATTGACAAGTTTTTATAGGAAGTTTATCAGGAATTTTAGTTCTATTTGTAATTCTATGACTGAGACTATGAGAGAGATAAAAGGGATTTAAAATAGACTTATGGAGCACAAAAGAGTTTTGAAACACTGAAACAAAAGATTGCATAATTTCCTACCCTTGCTTTACCTAATTTCAATAAGATTTTTCAATTTGAATGTAATGTTAGTGGACATGTAATTTGAGTTGTTTTGAGTCAAGAGGGAAGACTTGTTGCTTATTTGGTGACAATTTGAATGATGCTAAGAGAAAAATTTTAGTTTATGATCAAGAATTCTATGATATTGTTCAAGATTTGAAGAAATGGAGACATTATCTAATGCTTAAGGATTTTGTAATATACACTGACCATAAAGATTTGCAATATTTGGGAAGTTAGAATAAGTTGAACCAGAAACATATGAAATGGGTTTAGTTCTTGCATATTTTTTCCTTTTCATTGAAGTATAAGCATGGATAGTTAAACAAATTTGTTGATGCATTAAGAAAAAGAATAAATTTGCTGACAGAGATGAGAGTTGAATTACTTGGCCTCAATTACTTGAAGTGTCTATATGAGACTGATCTAGATTTTACAAAACCTTAGAAAGCTTGTAAGGAATAGATAATGAGTGATAAGTGTACTGATTATTTCATTTAAGAGGATATGTTTTTTAGAGGAATTTAGCTATGCATACCTATGGGATCTATAAAATAGAATAGAATAAAAGAGAAACATAGTGGTGGACTTGTTGTACATTTTGGGATTGATGAGACTATTAAATTGATTTTAGAGAGATATTGTTGGCCATAGATTTATAGGGATGTACAATGAGTGGTTGGAAGTTGCAAAAATTGTCAAATAGAAAAAGGAACCAGTTAGAATGTGGGATTGTATTCACATTTACCTATACCTGATCTTGGAAAGATGTGAGCATGGATTCCATTATTGGATTGCCTAGGACGAAAAGAGGTAATAATTCTATGTTGTAGTGGTTGAAATTTTTTCAAAGATGGCATATTTTATACCTTGTACAAAGACCTCTGATGCATTGCATGTAGTTGAGTTATTTTTCAAGGAAATAGTGAGATTAAATGGTTTTCCTAAGACTATTGTTTCAGATAGAGGCACTAAGTTTATCGGTTATTTCTAGAGGACGCTTTGGAAAAAGATGAATATAGAGTTGAAGTTTAGTTATACATTTCACCCTCACATAGATGGACAAACTAAAGTTGTGAACAAAAGTTTGGGTAACTTGCTAAGATGTTCAAAGTTGGAGATAACCCTACTAATTAGGATTTAATTTTGGCACAAGCAAAGTTTGCATACAATAATTCTATGAGTAGAAGCACTTAGACGATACCATTTGGGATTGTTACTAGATTTCATTGTAAAGGAACCATAGAGTTGATAAAATTTCCTACTCAGACAAGGAGTATTGAAGCTATGGACTTTATAGTTTTCATAAGGACTTTACATGAGGAAGTTGAAAGAAATTTTGAAGACATTAATCATAAGTATAAACATAGAGCTTATAAATGTGTTGGTGTAAATAAGTATTTACTTATTACACTTACTTAACTTTTACTTAGGTTAATGCATTATTTAATTATTTTGCATTATTTTATTATTATTTTAGGTGACACACTTAGGAGTTTGTGAACTCTCATTGAGTTACACAACTCTAATTATGCACATGGTTTCTACAACATGGGAGTATGCATCATTCACTGAGTTGTCATGATGACAACATAGTTATCCACACTCCTCATTTAGCACATGTTATCTACACCACTAATTTGCATGCTACACCATTGTAGGTTTATCCTCACATCATTGCACTTAATGGAGGATAACCCATATCTAGTGGACATGTGCTTGGTTGTATGACATATCATCATGTTGACTTCTATGCATTCTAGAAGCTCTCCTAAGGCCTTTATATTCAGGCACTCCTAGTGCACTCTCATCAAGTTATTGAATGAATATCATCATTCTGATCATACTCTGTCTATTTTGGTCTACTGTGTGCTTGTGTTGAGTTCTTTAGTTCTTGGGTGAATTCTTGCCTAAGTCAAATTCTTACATGGTATCAGAGATGAGGAAGATTCTTATCACATAGTCATTGAAGACCGTTCATGCTTGAACACCTCGATACGCATCTAAAGGATCCACAAAAATTGGGAGTGTCTAGAGCTAGATTTGACCTCACCATTGCGTCTGGAGCGTCGATTCGTTGAAGATTGACTATAAACTTGCCTATATTGGGTGAAAGTTGATCGTGAGGCAATTTTTTTTTGTAAATCGAAACCCAAAAGCCCCAATTTGCAGTTCGGGTATGATCTATTCCAGATCTGTTTAACTATTTTTTAGATCTGAATTATTTAATCTCTGCAATTATTTTCTAATCTAAATATTTTTGGAATTTTTTGTATAATAGAGTAGAGAATTTATTTTTGGCCGAACAGGGCCATTACACCCCGGCTTGGCTCTGTTATTGGTTGGCAGATATATTTATTTATTTGCAGGGCTTTAAACATTAATCTATAGGCTGTACATATGCAAATTTTAGAGGATAAATTATCCACCGACAATAGTCAAAATCTGGCTTCCCAAGCCCCGGCGGCCAAATCTACCACTGGTCAAATCCCACAGGTGACCACATAATAATTGGCAGACAACAAACCTTCCAAGTTTTGGCACACTCGCCATTCGCTATTTACCTTGATAGTGTAGAGGGTTCTTTATAAAAAAGTACGCAGACTTTATCCTAATGTATGTGGGATAAAATCCTCCCAAAACTCCAACAATAAAACAATTTTTGGCAATGCTTTTGTCACTTTGGCGATTGCTACTAACATATCTGGCATGGTAGCAAATCCTCCAGCAATGACATCAATTTTTCGGTGATTGTTGAATTAATCCAGCCATTGGTCTATGACACACAGTGTCATTTCATTGGCCTGTATCTGCATTCAACCCACAAGCCACACATCAGCCAACCTGACACGTCTTACACCACCTCATCCTGCCCAGTCAGCATCCGACAGAGCGGGACAGGCATTGCTAAATCAATAATCGTACCATCCTAGTTAGTAGGACAAGTGTTAGGACACGTGGACATAGACTCAACACTTACGTGGCTCCAAGTTAGCTACCACATGGCCACATCATCAGAGGGTAGAAATTTTGTTGACATCATTGAGTCCTTGTGCTTAAAATTAACACCTATCTGGACATCAAAATAGGCAAAATTACAACTACTGTGACAATCGTATGACCGTCAAATTTAACCCCATGATTCGCTGATGCAACCCCTCTCCAAATTGATTTTGGTTTTTGTAGTACGACTTCAAGAGGCCATAACTCTCACATGCGAACTCCAACTCTGGTGCAATTTTTTTGGAAATTGGGTAGAATTTTCTAAATTTTTTAGTGATACAACTATTTTCTAGTTTTGGTGCATGGATTGTTCAAAAATTACATTTTTTCAACTGTACTTACATAATCCTACATTTTTGCATCTTCAAATGCTCTGTACGGGCACAAATGGAGTCGAAAAAAGGTTCCATTTTTTTTTGAAAGTGCATATTTTTTTGTCTACTTTCTAGATCTGGCATCAGATTATAGTGTTGTGTGGACAAAATTGTCACTTTTAGCAATAGGGCCTTTCTTTACTTTGTAATACTTCAGAATTGTAGCACATTGTAAATTTTTAGATTTGTACTCTATTAAGAGGTTGTAACAAGAAAAATCAGAAGTTCACAAAGGCCAAAATTGGCAAGTGGCCCATTGTAATTGCACTACTAATAAAGTGCCCAAAGCATCTATTTTAGGGAGGTTTCTTGATTTAGTGAAAAGGGGAGGGTGTTTTTGGTGTTGTGTTCTCCCTTTTCTGCAATTTTCTTTCATTTTCTACATTATGGGCAACTTTAAGTTTCCTAAACTAACTCCTCATAACTATGCTTCATGGTCAATCAAAATGTTGTATCACTTAATGCATAATGGAGTTTCCCAGTTTGTAAACGGTACTCTTCCTAAACCAACATGTGATAATGTATCAATAAGTGAAATTTAAAATTGGGTAGCCATGGATAGGAAAGCCCTAGGTGATATATGTTTTGGGGTAGATGATAAAATTATGTATCAAATCAAGAAGTGTACTACATCCAAGGAAGCTTGGGATACCCTTGAAAGCCTTTATGGTAAAGTGTCTAAAGAGGAGGTATTCAAAATTGAAGATGAGCTTGTTTCCTTAGATCCTAAGTCGTATGACTCAATACAGGACTTCATCATCAAGGTGAATGAATTAAGGACAAAGCTTACTAGTTGTGGGAGTTCTATCAAAGATGACAGACTAATCTATCTCATCCATAACAAGCTGCCATCTGAATATTCCACATTTGTATCTTCTTTTAACACGTCAAAGACTACCTTAGGTTTTGCCTACAAGAAAGTCACTTTTGATGAATATGCTAAGCTATTGGATGATGAAGAAAAGAAGTTGAAATCAATGGGGATTCTCAAAACACCTCAGTCCAAAGCATTGGTGGCCAACAATGAGGGTTCTCAAAATTCAGCTATAGAATCTTCAAATAAAGGAAAGGGTAAGAAGAAATGGAAGAGTAAATTTGAGGATGCAGAAAAAGACAACACCTCAATTCAATAAACAAGACAAGTCCTCAAATTTGAACAAGAAAGGGGACAACAACAATAAGGAGAAGAAGAAGTGTACTTATTGCAAGAAATCAGGTCATGATGAGCATGAGTGTTATCTTAAAATGATTGATGAATTAACCAAAATCATGAAGAAACATAATGTTCTATTGCCTAATGCTTATATGGATAAAGGGTCTTCTTTAGATTCAAAGGGAAAAGCGCAAGCATTCATGGCAAATGCAAACTCTTCAAAGGAATAGATATTTGACTCAAGTGCCTCATATCATATGGGTTCTTAAAAGGAGTATTTTTCTTCATTGAATCACTCAAAGGTACCACACATCTTCATGGGAAATGATAGCAAAATGGAAGTTGAAGGAAAAGGAAATGTGGAGATAGAAAATGGAGATTTTCAAGGGGTTCTCTATGTTCCAAACCTAAGTTTGAATCTCCTTTCAATCTCCCAAATCACTCACCTTGGAGATGGACATAGAGTTGAGTTCCTGACTTAGTAAAAGTTCACAATCTCAGAGATAATTCCTTGGTTGCAGTGGGGAAAGTGAATGATCACAAGAGGTTGTACTCTTTCTCTCATTTTATACCCAAGTCTTCTTCAAAGGCCTTGTTATCACAATCAAATTCAAACATGCAATTATGGCATGAGCGGCATGGTCATCTTGACTACTGCTATCTTCAATAACTTTGCACATACCAAATGGTGAAAGGTCTACCTCGAATCAGCTTTTCTAATTGTGAATGTTCAACAGATTCAATGGATATGCATTTAGAGGGGAAGTTACAAAGAGGGAAGTCTTCAAGAGCAATAGGTTTTCTAGAAATGGTTCACATAGCATTAGCAGGTCCTTTTGTATTCAGCCAAGGTCCCTACATATTCACTTTTGTTGATGACTTTTCAAAGTTCACTTGGGTCTACTTTTTGCATAGTAAGAATGAAGTGTTGGACACATTTCTAGACTTCAAGACTCATGTAGAACGCAAATCCAAAAAGGCCATCAAAGTACTCTGCATGGAAAATGGAAACATGGATGTGAATAGAAGACTTAAGGACTTTTGCAAACATGAGGGAATTGACATTCAAACTTCACCAGCATTCAGTTCACATAAGATAGATGTTACAGCTTTGAGGATCTGCACTCTTAAGTCTATGGAAAGTTGCTTGATTCATGCCAAGTCTCTAGATCTATCATTAGAAGTTGAACCAATCTCAAGTGCCACTCACATTTTTAATCCCTCTCCTCATCTAGCCTTAGATGGAAAAACTCCTTTTGAGGAATGGTGTGGCAGAAAACCTATTGTGACACACTTCAAAGTTTTTGATTGTCCTGCATGGACAAAGAGATCTTCTAGGGGATGCAAGGCACAATCATCTCAGTCTTGTACTTTCATTGGTTACGAAGATGGTGTGAAGGCATATAGACTTGTAGATCTAGAGACACATTAGATATTTTCGGAGAAGGATGTACATTTTGAGGAAAGTTCACCCAGCTTGTCCTCTACTCCTCTTCGCACATTATATAGTGTGGAAACTAATAGTGACACTAGTGATAGTGCTTCAACATATTCAAATATGTGGAGTTCTGTTGATAGATATAGTGAGAGGTCACTTTATCAATTTAGTCCACATGCATACATTGCCACAGTGATACGTCTAGAAAAGCAGGGTACATCTAGTCTTCCAGATATAGGTTTAGTGACAGATTTGGGGGACAATATTCATGATCTGCCTCTTCTTCTTGATGAAGAATTACCTTCTTCAGTTGTCACAAGGGTTCTAGACTCTCTTGTTCATTCTGTACATGATCAATCGTCCCAGGTTGAAGTGATTGTGGATACTTATGATTAGCAGTTGTAGTAGGATTATTCATCAGTTGTAGAGACAAATAGTTCTTTGGACAGGTTCTTCAGTTAGCTGAGCAAGTTTTAGAGACATCACTTATCCATGGTATTCTTTCCACACATAACAGAAGCATCTCATTTGTACATTTCACAATTTTTCTTTCTAAGGGGAGGAACACCATTCTGTAGTCTTAGATCAACTTCTTCATCAAAGCAGTCACTGTTCAACATTCTTCTTTGAGGGGGGGAGCCCATCCTGTTTCTCTTCATCTTCTCATCATTCTCTTATGTATATACTAGATGTATGTCATCATGGGGTGGTCTTGATTACTCCATCCATCCATGCATCCCTATTTATCTCTCTTTTTGGGGGAGGGTTTTTCCCATGAGGTTTTCCCTCTTTCCCTGCTTTATGGGAGATAGCATATCATTATGTACATGGGTACCTAATATGGCCTAGAAGCTGGGAACCATACTGTATTTCATCCTAGATTTCGTAAGCTTAAGGGCATTCCCCTAAGTTGCACTTAAGGGGGGGTGTTGATGTAAATAAGTATTTACTTATTACACTTAAGTTTTACTTAGGTTAATGCATTATTTAATTATTTTGCATTATTTAATTATTATTTTGGGTGAGACACTTAGGATTTTGTGAACTCTCATTGAGTTACACAACTCTAATTATGCTCATGGTGTCTACAACATGGGAGTATGCATCATTCACTGAGCTTTCATGATGACAACATAGTTATCTACACTCCTCATTTAGCACATGTTGTCTACACCATTGATTTGTGTGCTACACCATTGTAGGCTTATCCTCACATCATCACACTTTATCCTGTGCTTAATGGAGGATAACCCATATCTGGTGGACATGTGCCTGGTTGTATGACATATCATGATGTTAACTTCTATGCATTCTAGAAGCTCCTATGAGGCCTTTATATTTAGGCACTCCTAGTGTACTCTCATCCAATTATTGAATGAATATCATCATTCTAATCATACTCTATCTATTTCGGTCTACTATGTGCTTGTGTTGAGTTCTTTAGTTCTTGGGTGAATTCTAGCCTAAGCCAAATTCTTACAAAAAGAAAGAGACACAAATATCTTGAAATTGGTGATGAGGCTATGACTCATTTAAGGTAGCACAAATCTTTAATTGGTACCTATAGTAAGAAAAGATGAAAATTTTTGGACGTTGTAAGATTTTGAAGAAGTCTGATAGTGGAAATGCTTATGAAGTTGAATTACCAAATATATGGATATATCACCTATATTTAACATTGTAGATATCTTTGAGTACTATCTATTAAAATATGAGAATGACATTACAACTTGGATTATCCTAGAAAGTAGATACAAGACATTAAAATGATTATGAATAGTAGAGTAAGAAAGAGTACTAGAGGAAAGGATTACCTGGAATACATAGTTAAGTGGAAAGAAAAACCAATTAAAGATAGTTCATAGATTACACAACTAAATTGGATCTTTCTAGCCTTTGAGGTTAGAATATGAGCATAGCTTGATGTGGACATCATTTCTTTATTAACCCTAGATATCTAACATAGGGGCATCTTGGGTCTTTGAGAAAACTTGTATATAAAAAAAAATATCTTGTTTTCTATATCAGTCTATTTTTAGTGAAGTAGCCATTGCCAATGTTGGTGTCATGTTATGTCTAGTTAATATGTTCATGAGGACCTCCTTGATCCTCTTCCTAAGAGTATAATCTTTGAGCATTTGTGTTTCTCAATTTATGAACCATTCTTTTTGGTCTTTGTTTTGGTGCATTTTCTTCTAGCGAGGTGTGTTGATTCTTTTGGTGTGGTTTCCTATGTTAACATGATGTGTTGCAAAGTTAGGAGTTGAATCCTAGGAAATTTGTGGATCTTCCTTTGGGTGCACATTGTCTTATGTTTCATTCAGTGCTAGCTTTGGTTTATTCTCCCTAGGTTGGACCTATAATGTAATTAAATGCTTGGCTAGTCGACTTATGGCTTAGTTGGCTATATAAGAATCTTGGTTAGAGATAGTTAGGGGTAGTATAGAGTAGGACAAAGAAGAGGATGATATGGGATTTTGAGAAGTAGGATAAGATACAATTTTGGACTCTAACCTTGTAATTTCATTGTGCACGACTAAACACCAGAAGGCCTCATAGGCGGGCATGTTGACAAAATTCTTTTAATTATTACATTAGTGTGGCTAGGAATTGCCAAGATTTGTGTATAAATGTGTTTTCAATTAATTACACTTGAGTAGAAATCTAGTGTCTCACCCTGTGAACATTTTTTGTATGCTGCTTCCACATGTAGCTCTAAGAATTATTGGTTGTAATCTTATTGATTAAGTTTACTCACACTCCCCATGTCAAGGTTCTTTCTACTTTTTGTTTTGGATCCATACCCACTCTATTGATCAATAAACTTATTTCTATAACTTTCATTTCTATGATTGTGAAAGGTTCTCCTTCCAAACTTTTCAAACATTCTTCGGGGTCCAGAAAAGGTGACCTAATTTCACCCATTTTGTTTTCTATCATAGCTATCTATCTAGGTCAATTCTTATCCTAGTTGATTTTCAAATACTTTTAGTTAGGAGAATCTTTGGTTAGGGAGATTCGTAATATTAAGGCTTCTCCAAACTCTTATTCCAGTGTTCTTGGTCAAACAGTGAATTGAGATAAAAAGTCCTTATATTTTATCAATACATTAGAAGAAAGGAAGATTAAGATCTGTGTATTTTTAAGTTTCTCTATTTCTTGTTTGCCAGTTTCTGTTCTTGGCCTTCCCCTTTACCTTAAGCCCCCTGAAACCTTTTAGAAAATATTTCTAGAGAAATGTATTGGTAACCAGGCAAGTTAGAAAGGGAATCTACTAATCGAAGATGGAAAAGTTATTCTTCTTAAAAAATTTCTTCAGAACCTCCCCACTTATACCTGGAGCCTATTAAAAATTCCTAGTAAGTTTGTTTAGTTTTTGTAAAGAATTAAAAAAATATTGTTTGGTCAAGAATTAAGGAGACAAAGACATTACCTCTTATTTATTGGGACCAAATCCATAGACCAAGGAATATGAAAGGTCTTGGGATCAAACCTATTAAAGTCCCAAATGAAGCATTACTACTAAAGTAAAAAATGGAGGATGTATGGTGAGAAAAGGGAATGTATTAATATTTAGAAAAGAAATACCTCTACAATACTCATTTTCTTATTGTTTTCTTGGTTTCCCATAATGTGGATAATGGCTCCTATAAAATAATAATGTGCAAGATACTAAAGTTCTTGCTAGGGTTGATGTCAGATAGAAACTAGAGAATGCAAATAGAATATGATTTTGGGAAGATGATTTAGTGAAAGGAATTCCCTTGGTGGATATTTCTTAAAACAAAGACATAATTAACCACTATAAAAATATTTACACTGACATGTTTTAGACTATTAGATCAATGGTAAGTGGGTCAACCTACCTTCTATAAATTCTAGTATGCTAGAAATTCAAAAAGGTTTTTAAAATATTTGGAGGGTTGATATGGAGATGTTTGATTCTCCAATTTCATTCCCTAACCCAAATGGAGGTTACTCTATTTCTTTTGTCATCACAAACTTCCTTTCAAGATTTGATCATCCTTTTTAGGGCTCATGTTATACTAAGAGATTGACTCCAAAGATAGGCATTTTATATTTAATTATGATTCAGAACTAAATTTTAATTTTCGATAATCTATGTAAGAGGGGATTTAAAATGGTAAAAAATGATTTCTTTGTAAGAAGAATCAACATATTGTTATCCATATGTTTCTCTCATGTCCATTTTGTCCAGAGGTGTAGGATGTTATTCTTAATCTTTAGAATTTAAATTATATATTCTTTGGGAATCTTAAGGAATATTTTTCCCAATGGGTATGTCTAGAGACTAGTGACAATAATAGGATATTCTAGAATCCTACTACCTTCGGTCTATAGGGAATTAAGAGATATTGAGACTATGGATTTTATTGTTTCTAACAAGACTATCAAATCAATTAAATAAAACTTCATAGCCATTAGGAATTATGGAAAGGTTAGGAATCAAGGTTTTAATATAATTGATCCTATTCTATATGGTTTTAATAAAAAAAATGTTAGATTCAAGTTGAGAAGTGAAGTTTTGTGGATGACTTCCTTGGATAGTTGGATGAAAACCAATTTTGATGGCACTCCAAAAGGTAACCTAGGCCATGTGGGTTGTGGTAGGACTTAGAGATTCTAATGGGAATTGTATTGATTTCCTAGTAGTCAAATTAGGATCCTATACTTTTTATTTGGTGGAAGCTAGTGGTTCTCCTCAAATGGTGAGATTTGCGATGTCCCATACTTGTAAGAAAATATGAATCAAAGGAGAATCAAATAATATTTTTAATTGCATTATGTTAGAAGCATGAATGCTGATTATAATTCCATGGGGAAGTATTGTAGAAACATGATTAGATAATTATCATGATGATATGTTGCATTCATGACTATGTTTGTCATTGATGTCAACATAGTAGGTTTCTAGGGTATTTGACAGAAGAACAATAGTAAAGATCAAGTTGGTATAGTCAGATCATTGAGAATTTTCTCTAAGAGAGGTTAAAGGGAGATACTACTAAGTGTATAGTATATGAAGCTATCCTTAGAAGCATAAGGTATCAAGTTTGGAAGTAGTTATGCAATTTTTGGTGAAGACTTTTTTGAGATAGAGTTTACGGAAGCATGTTCTGGTAAACTTGTTATATCTCTTAGTAGAGTTGTTATTCTTAGAAGCAAGGTTAATGGCATCTAGAAGATATGTTGATGATGACATGGCTAAGTTCTATTTTCATAATATTTCATGTGCAAAAAGTTATTCAAGTTACAAAGTGACTGATTGATGTTATCACTAAGTATAACACATTCTTAAAGAGGTCCTATAATAATTCATTGTGAAGGTTTAATAGCTGACTCAGGAAATTCTTTTATGGATTTGATATAAAGGAAGGATATTTTCCTTTGTTATGTATGAATGAGTGAATAATTGCATGAAGCATAAAGAGAGGAAAAGAAGAGAGACAAGTTGATATGTGAGGATAAGTAGAGTAGAGTGAAGTTGGAGAGAACTTCATTGTGAAGGTTTTATTCTAAGATCCAAGGTTTAATATTTGGATTTGACATTTGTGACCTGTTCTAGAAGGTCTAATAGTGATTCATTTGATTGATAAGATAGGGTAAAAAGGATAAAGTATAGTATGAACAATTATTCTACAAGGAATAATTGAGAGATTAGTTGGATAGTGAAGTTTAGTGGTCTTTCTTGAGAAGTTGTTTGGATAGTGGGTCCTTTTACCTTTCACAAGTCTTAACAAGGTTGACACAACTCCTAATAGGGTTGGAATCTCCTAATAGGGATTCAATGTCTCCTAATAGGGACTCTTCTATACTAAATTTGTTTATAGACTCCTAATAGGGTCCATCCTCTAACAAGAAATATATATCAGTATATCTTTGTGTGCATCATTCTTGCCTGGGTTTTCCCTTTGATCAAGGGTTTCCCTAGTTAAAAAATTTGGTGTAATTGTGTATGTTCATCTTGGTATAGTTATTTTTTACTTTGATTGAATGGTTAATATTAGTTAAGGTTCATAAATGTTTTAATTAGATAACTGATTCACTCCCCCATCTTAGTTATCCTAGTGGACTATTATTTCTAACAATTGGTATCAGAGCATCAAGTCCTTAAAGATAAAGTTTAACAACTTTGGGAGATCTATGGAAAAAATATTCAGAAAAGATAGTTTGAAGTTTGATGGAACAAATTATGATAGTTGGAAGGAAAAGATGAAGACCCATCTATTTTGTATGGGTCCAGAATATTAGATTTGACAAAATAAGAAAAGACAATTATTGCTGAAAGTGTGTTGGAAACTTGTACCAAGGATCAGATAGAACTTTTTACGTGGAACATAAGAGCTAGAGAAGCACTATTCTTTGCACTTTCTAAAATTGAGTACAACTAGGTAAAATCACTTAATACTTCTCACGAGATTTGGAAAGATTTGGAAAATAGTTTTGAAGGAGATAGAAATTCTAAGAAATTAAGGCTACAAAGATGGATTTGTGCATTTCAAGATGCTAAAATGATTGAATATGAATCTATAAGGGCATATGTAGGTAGAATATCAAAAATTACTATAGGTATCAGATCTCAAGGAGGAACTAAGGAAGATGATGAGGTGATCTAGAAGATATTGAAGAGCTTAATGCCACCATTTAAGAAAGCAGTTCAAATGATACAATTGTTGATATCTTGTA
Source organism: Cupressus sempervirens (assembly GCA_028749045.1). NCBI lineage: Eukaryota > Viridiplantae > Streptophyta > Pinopsida > Cupressales > Cupressaceae > Cupressus > Cupressus sempervirens. Next base: position 224,441,641 of record CM053791.1, read on the forward strand.
CAAAAGATTTCACCAAGGAAACATTTCTTGGGAGACATGAAGAAGTTTACAATGAGCTTAAGTATTCTAGGGAATTGTCCATGATAGAGACAACTTTTAGTACTCTAAACATTTCACCTAATCTATCAAGGAGCAAAAGTGCTAGAGGAGATTTTGCTAGTAGTACATTGTTGCCAAGTTTTAGTTGTCCCTTTTTCTTTTGATTGAGGTCTTTGGTTTTTATTGAGAATTTGCCTACACGAAGTATGTCCTAGTGTGTCTTAGGTAAACTACTTCTCATCTTTCCCAAGCTGTATACTTTCTTCCATTGTGGCTTTCCTGATTATTCAGCACGTGTAGGATTTAGGTGGTCCAGGAGTTATTCATTTGTACTCTAGCATCTCCTTGATGAGAAGTAGGTTGTGTTTCACCTCATTATCAAGTCCTTGGTCCTAACATTTCATTTTCCACTACTTTAGAGATCTTGAACAACTCTTACCCTTCAAGCAAACCACATCATGTGTAGATCCAAGGAACATGGCCATGATAGTTGCCAATAAGTCTCAAATGTGATTCTGTCAAAGGTAGAGGTTTGTAAGGTTATGGATGGAAGAAAATATGAATTTCATTAAGGTTTCATAGAGATAAGACTAAATGTATCAAGTATTATGAGTTTATGGTTGATCCATAGTAAATTGATGGAAATGAGGCCATTAGTCTTGGCTTCTGATGCCACATGAATTTCAGATAAAAGTCTACCCCAATGACTAAGGGATTGTATAATGACTTGCAATGGTTGAGAGGTAATAAAAAAGTAAGAATCAAGGCCTCCAAAAATAAATAAAGGAAAAATATTGCTTACTAGATCTCATATAAGGAAATGCGGTCATAAAGAGTATTCTCCACCTTAAGGTAACAAAGGGGAAATTGTCTCTAAGAGTATGAAAAGAGTAAATTAAGGATGCCCTAAGTATGAATATCCCTTGGAGATTGCCATAAAATTATTTTGAAAGTGTCAATGATAAAAGCTGACCCTGATACAAAGAGAAGTATTGTTAAAAGCTTTTGGTGGAAACAAGAAGAATGAAGTGCATGCTCTATCAAAGGATTACTACCTATGTTGTATTTCCAGATAAAGGGAAAGTGACTTGTGGAAAAGTATAAGTGTATCTTTCTCTCTCTTGCACATATATAAGTGCTAATAAATATTTGTGCATTCTAGACTTTGATGAATAAAAGGGAACTTCTAGTAAAGATTAAACACTCAAGAAAAGTCATATCACTCTAGTAAAGAAATCACTAGCTCTCAGAAATGTTATATTTGATGCAAAATAATGGAAATTTTTTGATAAGAAAAATAGGTTTATAGGGATCCTAAAACCCAAAAATTAAAACAATTCAAAAGGCTAATAATAAGTAATTAAAGCCCAACCAAAGGGACAGTTCAAAAGATAGACAAAAATCCAACTAATCAAAAACCTAGAGTAGACTAATAGACCAAAAGAAAGGAAAAGAAACACCAAAGTTAAGTTTAAATAGCCATTATTCAAAGAATTAATTCCAAATCTTTCTATTATCAACAATGGGAAAAATTAATTTCATTCATGTGGCACCAACATTCAATTTTTTTAACCTAGTTCACTATGATTGTTTGTATTTACCTTATTCAAGTATATTTAAAATGTCTATTTATTCAAATCTACATCCTATGTAATAATTTGGAAAATGAAGATCAAAGCTTATAGTTATGATAAATTTATTAGCCTAGAGTTTGAACTAAAAAAGTTGTCTGACACAACCTTCAAATTCTATGATTTGGGTGATCTTCATAGAAGGCTTAATTCTTAACCTCTTCACCCAATCACTTAGAAACTCAAAGATAGTGGATTGGTTGAGGCAACTAGATTTCCTATGGTTGTACATGTACTTAATCATGTTGGAGAATTCATAGGACATTATGACCTAGAAATAAATCAAATTTTGTTTCCTAACCAATGTATTCTCTTGTCTATCAACAAAACCTTGATGCAGTCTATGTTTGGTATCCCAATCAAGGAACACTATTGTGACATATATTTCATGACTTCTACATCCATGTTCAATGAAAATGAGACTTTCAAATGGGAGGACAAGCAAAAGACTTGATTCTATATTGCCTACTCAAAGAAGAGAAAGATGCCAAAAACTTTGTTTGGTAGAAATCTGAGGCAAGAAATTGTAGGCATCCTCACACTTCTACTCATCCTAAAGGGTAAAAAATAGATATTGGAGTTTTTTAAGCATGATTTCTTTCTAGTGCAAGGAATTTTTGCAGAAAATATGCACATAGATTGGGAACAGATCATCTACAATGAACTCTTAACATGGTTAAATTCAACTAGAGGCTTATGGAAATTCTACATGTTTTCTTATTTGATTTATGCCCTAGCGACTCAAAATAGGTGGCCTGGCCTCCCTTTCATTCAAGATTACAATGAGAATACTAAAGTCCATGAGTTTTAACCACATCTAAAACTATAGAGAAGTTACAAGGAGTATGTTGTGGTTAATTATGCCTTCACAATGAGGCCATACCATGAATTGCAAGGATGCCCATGGAAGAGATTCTAGCCTAAGGCAATTTTGATAATAAGTCAATTTGGATGTTCATACACCCAATTCCTAAGTTTCTCCTATTTATAGATAGGTTCTTATGATAGATTCCCTAAGAAATTACTGAGGTATTCAGAGGATAAAGTAGTTCTAATTGAGTTGTGTCAATACATCCTAGAAGTAAAAAATCTCTATTAGAATGTAAATAAGATTGCCAAAAAATTATTTCCTATAGTGGTTTATTTGTATTCTTCTGTCACTAAATCAAATGCACAAAATTTGATGGAAATTTTTGAAGGCAAGATCAACTTGCTGAATTATGAAGTGCTCAGGCGTCAGTATGATCCAGTTGATTTCGTAAAGGATCATTTGAAAATAGGATATGCCTATAGGCATGTCCCAAATATTGAAGATTATTGGTCTAGGTGTTTCAATGCGTATCAAACATAAGAGAGATTTTGTTCATGGCTAAGTATTGATGAATTAAATTATATAAAAATTTTGTTGATGTTTTTGACCTTGTAGATCATGATAGAGGCTTCATGCATCCCACGTCATATGAAAAGATCAAGAATATCTTGATTTTGTCCACCCCATATGCTAGCCTAGTTATTGACACCATGGAGGTCCCAATGTTAGGGATCATCAAAAGAACTAATAAATGGGTTGAACAGACTTGCTCATGGAAGGAAAGAATAGGAAGTAATGCTTCCATAGCAGGAGTTTAATCTAGAGTACCTCAACCCAGTACAACAACAAACATTACTACTACTACTTCAAGTGTTGTATGTCATGCTCAATCGATTGGATAGGGAGGAGATGAGCCTCCAGAGAAGAATGTGGCAATTACTCCTACATACACAAGTGGCTCTTTTCTAGAAACTAGAAATGTTGGAGAAAAGCATGGGGTCAATGCAAGAAGTTGGGTCTCACTTTTGGCCAAAAAGTGGAAGTGTTTTTCCTATTTTTGGATTTTTTTGTCAATTGATGTCAAAATTTAAGGCATTTAGAGATTGAATATAAAAAAAAACTTCAGAAATAAAATTTTTAGTGTTTGGAATCTAGTTTTTGAATATGTAATTTATTTGTGTACCCATGTGATATATTGTTTTTTTGGTATGGATCTTTAAAAACCTCTTTTTCAAAATCCCTATTTCAAGACCATACCACGCTCGTGTATAGACACCATAATTTAACACAAATAAATGAATTTTCACAAATCCTTTTAAAGGGAGTTACCTAATACACCTAAGATTGATGACAATATTTTTCCTTAATTTTTTATTGAATAAGTTTTTTATTAATTATTAATTGGCTATAAAGGTAAATTTTAAAACCTCTCATGTACAGACCACATAATTTGATCAAAATCTCACATTTTTAAAAAATTACTATTTTTAACCTCAAAAGAATTGTATGTAGATTGATGACATATAAATTAATTTAAGAAAAACTATAAAATAAAAAATTTATTAAAGTTTTAGTTAACTTCACTATTTTACATTTAGGTACCACCTTTCATTAAAAAATAATGAAAAAATAGTAAATAAAATCATAGCACTATAAAATTTATATTTCTGAAATGTAGATAGTGAGAGCTCTAATGGGTTTTTGTTTCATAAAATAATTTGATTGGGAAGACCCTCTAAAAATTATGGCAAGGCATAAATTTGTTAGTTCAATGCCTTAGCCAAATCTTCAAGGGGTCAAGGTGTAGGCTTGCTCTCACCACGCCTATCCCAAACCAAAAATCTAAGGTAGGAGAAAAAATTCTCACCCAATGTTGCAAGAAATAGTTACCCATTATTTAAATTCAGAAAAGGGTACCTATTTTGAAAAAGTCAAATCGGCATACCAACCCCCCCCCGCCCCCCCCCCCACAAAAAAAAAAAAAAAAGGTTTAATTTTTTAGAAATGGGTACTCGTTTCTAAAAAATACAATTTTTTTATGTTTTCAAAAATGGGTTTCCGTTTTTTGAAAATTAAAAACGGATACCCAATTTTTAAAAAATGGGTGCCCAATTTTTAAAAAATGGGTGCCCAATTTTTAAAAAATGGGTGCCCAATTTTTTAGAACAGGTACCCGTTTCTAAAAGAGCATGATCTCAATCTGTGAACTTCTGTGAAATTGAGACCCAACTCCTTGCTTCTACCCCATGATGACAAAGATAAAGGGAAGGAGCAAGAAAAATCAATGACTAAGCCTTCCTCCCCCATTCAAGTCATCAATTTAGATGGTGACACTAATCCTATGGATGGTTTGGAGCAAGATGTATCCTGGTAAGGGGATACCTTATCCCTTTTGGTCACTAAGTTATCAACTTTTCCATTTGCCTCCGATGACAAGACGACTCTTGTAATGCTAAGGAAGTTGTTCGATCCCATTGCTTTGTAGTCGACTATCAATATACTATCTTCAGAGTCATGGCTCAAGGAGAGTATTGAAAAAAAGAAGAGGACATATGAGGATGCTACTCTAGCAAAGGACTTGATTTCACAAGTCACCTCTTCTTAGCCATCTAAAAAGATGGAGAAACAAAAAATGATTGTGGCATTGGCTACAAATTTCTCCACCAGTCACATGCTGATTGAAATCATTGAGCCACAAAAGGATGGGAGATTTCATGAGCTTTCAAAAGATGATTTCCAAATTAGGACACTAGATCTTGGTATCACTATTCATGATTCTATGGTAAACATCTAGAAATATACCAACGAGAAAATATAAGATAAGCTAGAAGAGCTTAGAGTAGAGAAAGGAGTATTGAAGGCTTGAAACAAGAAGTTGGTGGAATGCATCAAGTCTACACTTGTAAGCACATCCCTACATCAATTTGACCCAAAGGTAGAAGAAAACAAGAACTTGCTAATAAAGTTATAACATGGAAGGAAGTTTAGGCAAGTTGGAAGGGCCTGAATAGACCAATTGAAGATTCAAGGTAACCTACTAGTGGAGAATTTGGGAAACTTGATGTTGGATGCACACAAGCTAAGAGAAGTAACTTTAGATCATAAGAAGACCATACAAAATGAAACTAATGGAATGACAAAGAAATTACCACTTCTATAAGTGGTAATTGATATGAAGACTAATGTGGTAATTACTCATGGGATCCTAAAGATGAGCACAGAGCCATTGTTTCATTGAAAATAATCTTTAGAATTGTTCATAGAAAGCTCTATGAGGTCTACAAATAAGCTAGGAGATGTATGTGACCTAGTGAAAAAAGTTATTGACAAATGCTTTTACCACTTGAAAATATTGCACATAGAGTTGTTTCTATCCACCAATGGTAAGCTTGGGAATATTGAGAGAATGAGGTCAAAGTTCTTAACTTTTTTTGATGAGGCCATTGACCATCTAAATTTCCAAGTGTCTAAAATTGAAGAGGTCTCAGTAGTAGATGTGGTCATCATTACAGAAATAGAGAAGTTTAAATCCAAACTAGCCAAATGGATGAGTTAACAAACATGCATGACTACTAGATGGTCTAGGCTAACAACATTATCATTCCAAATGCTGAAGAGCTTAACAATGTCATGAATGCTATGAAAGCATAAAAAGATAAATCAGTTACCTTGAAGAAGACATAATTTCCTTTGACATCTTTAATTCTTCTCTCTTCTCTTTCTTTCTGGAGCCACTCTTGGCATTTTGTTATATCTATGAAATGAGCAAATGATTAGAGTTGGTTCTACTAATAGTATTTATGTTCAGAGATTCCTTGTAAGGAAATCATCTAATGTAACTAGCCATTTTGAGAAGGCCTATATATGTAATATTAAAAGAAGTTAATAAGATCAAAAAAAATTACTTTGGGAAAACCCTTGTAGTTGTGATTACTATGGGAGACTCTAAGATCATATTAGATTTTATTGTTCATTTAGTTTAATAAGAATTGGTGAAATGAATGTGTTAATGCTAAAAATTGAATGAATGTGAATGAACTTTGCTTCATTCCCTTTATTTGATGAATGGTGTGCTTTAATCTATTCAGAAAAAACATGTCTTCTATTATGTATGTTGATCCATGTATTTAGTCATTTCTTTACATTTGGAAGTTAGAAACTGATCATTGGAGTGGTTCTAGAATTGATAATCTGGGTATGATCAAAGCATTAGCTAAATTTTGTAATCTAAGAATTACCTATTTCATAGTCTCTTCCTCTTTTCCTACAATTTTAGTTATTGCTACATGTTTCTCACTTCAAGCATTGTCATTTTATGTAGAGTGCATTTAGTGACCTCTTCTCCTTTTCTTGCTTGAGTTGTTTAAAGTTTTCAACAACTTGGTTTTTTCCTCTTCTTCTCTCAGGTTAAGAGAATACCCCCCATAAACCACACATACAATTTCATTGCATATCTTGCAATTATAAGGGAGTTGTATCTTTTAATTTAGGGGTCTTTGAATAGATTACTACATTGACCAATTCTATTGTTAACTTTGTGTTTTCCATATTCCATAGGGAAACTAAAGAGTCAAAGTACAAACCCATATATTAAGGAAGACAAACTATTAACCAAAAAGTAGCAAATCTGACGAGGACAAAAACATAAGAGAAGGAGTAGCCCTCCTGGTAAGAAGAGAAAAATATGATAAGAAAATATTTAAATGTTGGACTTGTAATGAGTTTGGTCATTATGCATCTAAGTGTCCTAAAAGAGATAAAAAGTATAAAGGAAAGTCCAAACCTAGAATAGATAGACATTGTTTGTATACAAATGAAGAAGATGCCTTTAATGAACAAGAAGTAAGTGCTAGTGATGATGAAATAGGATTTGTAGCTATTAAAGAAGAAAGTTTAGATAAAATGGCTTTGGTATCACAAATTGAGAAGAAATCTAATTGGAAAATTAATAATGGTTGTTCACATCATATGTTTGGTAATACAAACAAGTTTGTTCACTTCAAAAGTTATGATGGAGGAATTGTTAGAGTTGGAAACAAAGCAACTTGCCATGTTAAAATATTGCATCTATAACTCTTGATGGTAAGAGTAAAACTAAGGATGTATATTTTGTTGATGGTTTAAAACATAATCTTTTGAGTGTTGGATGACTAGTGAATAAAGGATATCAGTTACAATTCATAGAGAAGATATGCATGATTAGATACAAATATGGGAAAGTAATTGGAACAAGAACTAGATCTAGAGGTAATGTATTTTACTTGAATCCCACTAAAATGACATGTTTGGTTGCAAAGGTAGATGATAGTTGGTTATGGCATAAGATATTTTTTCATATAAAATTTGACAGCATTGCGAAAACTACTAATATGTTTGTAGTTAGAGATTTGCCTAAGATTGTAAAGCCTACTAACACAATTTGCAAGGAGTGTGTATTGGTAAAGTATAACAAAGATTCTTTTCCCAAAAAGAAGTTCACTACAATAACAAAGTTGGAGATTGTACACATAGATCTTAGTGGTCCTACAATGACTCAAGGATTCTATGGTGAAAGGTACTTCATGATTATTGTTGATGACTTTTCTAGAATGATGTGGGTTGCATTTTTTAAAGAAAAATCTAAGGCATTTGACAAGTTCAAGATATTCAAGAATAGTCTTGAGAATGAATCAAGTATGATGATCAAATGTTTAAGATTAGATGGAGGAAGATAATTTACTTCAAATGAGTTTAACATCTTTTGTGAAGCTAATGGAATGAAAAGATAGTTATCATCTCATAGAACCATAGAACAAAATGGCATTATAGAAAGAAGAAATAGGCTAGTAATAGAAGCATCAAGAGCTATGTTAGTTGAGAATGAATGATGTATCCAATATTTTTTTAAGAGAATTTGTGAATACAATAGTCTACACTATGAATAGAGTGAAATGTAGGAAAGAAACAAACAAGACCTCTTATGAACTATGGTTTGGTCACCCACCTACAATTAAGTATTTTAGATTTATTGGTAGCAAATGTTATATCAAAAGAGATGATGATGTTGGTAAATTTGATGTTAGAAGTGATGAAGGTATGTTTCTTGGTTATTCATTGAAAAGAAAATCTTATAGATGTTATAATATGAGAACTGAGACTATTTGAAAGTGTGAGTGTAAGAATTGATGAGAAATTTAGGATACAAGAAATAATAGTTGACTAGAATTCTAATGATGAGGATGTTGTTAAACTAAACCAAGGAATGATGAAGTATTCTTTGAGACTAACAATGATTTGTATAATGGAGAGCTAAGGTAGGAAAAAAGCTCAAAAACTACAATAGAGCTAAGAGTTGAGATATCAAATACTACTTCTGGTAAGAGTATTAATAAAGAATCACCCACTAGAGCAGATCATCAACAATAGAGATAAAGGTATGAAGAAAGGAAGCAAAATAAATAAAGAACTATGTTTGATATATCAAGTAGAACCAAAGAATGCAAATGAGGCATATAAAAATGACTATTGGAAGAAAGCTATGAAAGAAGATTTGGATTAGATAGTGAAGAATGAAATATGGGAATTAGTCCCTAGACCAACAAAAAGAATGTGATAGGAACAAAATGAGTATTTAGGAACAAGGTGAAGTTGTAAGGAAAAAATCAAGATTAATGTGTAAAGGTTACTCACAGCAAGAAGGAATCATTATTTCTCAGAATAAGTATTAGAAAGATCTAAAGAAAAGGTTTGGTTTGGAAACATGTAAACTAGTTGGAAAACCTATGGTAACTAGACACAAGTTATCTACAAAGGATGAGATATCTTCTATTGAGCACAATAAGTACAACACTATGATTGGAGGATTGCAATATCTGACTCACACGAGGCTAGATATAGAAAATTTAGTTGCAATTGTTGTAATATTTCAAGATGATCCCAAAGAAGAACACTATGTACCAATTAGAAGGATATTTAGATATCTAAAGGAAACACTAGAGTTTAGATTATGGACAGATCTAATGATTTCACTTTATATGCTTATATTGATGTTGATTAGGCAGGTATTTTGGATGACAAAAAGAGTGCCGGTGATGGAGCAATCTTTCTTGGAGGAAGATTAGTTTCTTAGTTAAGTAAGAGGAAAGATTGTATCTCATAGAGTATAATAGAGGTACAATATGTTGCAATAGTAAACAATTGTAATCAATTTGTTTGGATGAAGTAGATGTTGAAGGATATAAGGATAGAATTCAGTGAACATGTTATAAATTGTGACAACACAAGCACAATAAATATGTCTAAGAATCTAGTGTTGCATTCTAAGACTAGATTGGAGAGAAAGTTGTAGAAAGGGAAATGTGAATGGAGTATGTAGCACCGAAGAGAATATTACAGGTATTTTCACCAAGCCTCTTCCCAAAGAGACTTTTGAGTATTTGAGAGGTAAGTTAGGGGTTATGCCCCCAACTACATTAGAGTAAATGATGCAAGAGTGCATCAATATAGTGACATAGAACACTATTATTTGTCTAGACTAAATGGGGGAGTACCTATGATGGATAGAGTTATCTAGGACTCTTGATGGATGTTGTTTTGAATAGTGCCTTTGTATACTTGAGCAAGTTAGAGATAGTTGTTGCAAAGATAGATGGTTGCTAAAACCTTTGACATTGATGTCAATGGGGTAGAAATTACAGCATGAAAAATAGTTTGATATAGAGAACATTGAGGTATATCAACAAGGGAGAATGATTTATGAAGAGGATTCGAAAAGAAAGGATAACAATATTTTACAATTGGTATTCTTGGAACTAGATGTTTTTCATCTATGTTGCCATCAATACCAAAGGGGGAGTTTTTTGGAAGCATGAATGTAGATGATACTTCTATGGGGGAGTATTGTAGAAACATGATTAGATCATTATCATGATCATATGTTACATTCATGATTGTGTTTGTCATTGATGTCAACATAGCAGTTTTTTATGGTATCTAATAGAAGAATAGTGTAAAAATCAAGTTGGTACAATCAAACCATTGAGAATTTTCACTAAGAAAGGTTAAAGGGAGATACTACTAAGTGTCTATTATATGTAGCTAGTAGCATATGGTATTAAGTTTGGAAGTAGTTATGCAAGTTTTGGTGAAGACTTTTTTGAGATAGAGTTTATAGAAGCATTTTCGACTAAACTTTTGATATCTCTTAGTAGAGTTGTTATTCTAAGAAGAAAGGTTAAATGAATCTAGAAGACATGTTGTTGATGATTTGGCTAAGCTCACTCATCACAATATTACATGTGTAGAAAGTTATTCAAGTTACAAATTGACTGATTGATGTTATCACAAAGTATAATGTGTTCTTAGTGAGGTCTTATAATAATTAATTGAGGAGCTGCAATAGTCGAATTAGGAAATTATTTTATGGATTTGGTATAAAGGAAGAAAATTATCCTTTGTTATGTATGAATGAATGAACGATTGCATGAAGCACAAAGAGTAAAATAGAAGATAAATAAGTTGATATGCAAGGATAAGAAGAGAAGAGAGAAGTTGGAGAGAACATCATTGCAAAGGTTTTATTCTAAGATATGAAGTTTAATATTTGGTTTTGAGGTTTGTGACCTAGTCTACAAGGTCTAATAGTGATTGGTCTAATTGATAGGACAAAGGAAAGAGAATAAAGTAAACCTTAATTAATCTAGAAGATTTTCTAGATCTTCTTAAGGATGTAAGGGTGAGTACAGTATCATGTATGCTATTACTTTCACCCTCATCCTTGAATTTATTTTAGATATTTGTGCTCTTCCTCTTGAGGGTATGGAATTTTACAAAGATAGGAAAGTAGAGGATTAAACTCTGGCTAAATTTCCAAAAAACAAGGTTGAGAGAAACAAACTAGTTAAGGAGGGGGACTGCTTCTCAAGCTCTTGGATAATTTTATATCTTTTCTGAGGGCTTAGATTACTCTTGATGGGTGGTATTCTACACTTTATTGCTATAATTTCATTTTCCTAAAATATTTTGGATATGAGCATATGGTTTATTTTCTTCACTATATTGTCAATTCCCTTAATAATAGTATTGTTCAACATAGGAAAAAACCTTCCATCCTCATTCCTCATGATGGGATTATTCTAATTTTCATAGAATATTGTAGAGCTCATTTCCCTAAATAACCAGTAAAAAATACTAAGACGGGTGAGGAGAATATGTGCCATACTAGGATAAATAAGTCTTCCTAAGGACCAAAGGTTAAGAAAGGTAAGATAATTCTTGATGATAATGAGTGTGTCATGGAGGTAAGAGATGAATCAATTGATAAGTTAGAGGATTTAATGGAGATTACATATCTTGACAATGGTTGCAAAGATGATCCTAAGGATATGGAAAGGGATATTAAGTCTTAGGAGAAAAATGCACATGTTTATCAGAATAAGGGTAAAAGTACTTCCCTTATTTAGAAGAGTATACATGTGAAAGGTAAGGAGGGGGTTTTAAGAAGCATATTGTGAAGAATAAGGAGACTCCCCATGTCATTAATATTGTTGACCATGTTGTTGAAAGCCTTGTTACTGAGTTTGAAGCAGATCACTTTAATCACCATAATTCAACCCATACGGTAAAGAGTTACAATGTGCAGATTGGTTCAACTCTTTCCTCCTTGTAATTCATGCATAAGGCTAATGAATAAATAAATGTTTCTATTGCTATCAATATTTGGGTTTATAATGAAATCCACACCCTTATAAATAGGGTTAATGTTCGAGAGAAGAAGAAAATAACATGAATAAGTAATAAAGAAAAATGTAACAAAACCTAGAACACTTCTATCTCTATGAGGGTAGAACGATGAATATCCTTAAGGAGAGTGGAGAGAGGATTAATTTTTATTTGCAAAAACTCATGAATATGATAAGAAAAATCCATATGGAAGTTATTGAGCTCAATGTGGTCTTGGGAATAAATAAAGAAAAGGTGAATGATAGGGAGAAGATTCAATTAGGGAGCCTCATAATATTAAGGCTCCTTTGAACTCTTATTCTACTAATACTAGACAACTAGTAAGTTGGGGTAAAATATCCTTATATTTTATCAATACATTAGAAGAAAGGAAGATTAAGATCTCTAGGATTTTAAGTTTCTCTATTTTTTTCTTTGCCATGTTCTTATCTCAACCTCCCCCTTTATCTCAAGCCCATTTAAACCTTTCAAGATAGATTTATGAAAAAATTTAATGGTAAGATAGAAAGTTAGGAAGGTATTGAGCTCAATGTGGCATTGGGAAGAACTACTAGATTAGGCAAGAGAACTGGGGAAAGTCTTAATGGGAAAATGATGACTTCCTCAAAGTTCATGAAATAGATAATGACCACCATTGATGAGGTTAATGTAAAGGGGATACATATTGCCAAGGCTCTTTAGGAGCTAGTTTGATTTTAGGTTGGGTCTATTTCTATCTTGTTAATCCTCAGTTTTTAGCTTTTTGATTTTTGGTTCTTTATTGGATGGAGGGTAGTTTATTGGTTTTCTCTCCTCTAGCATTATCCAAAACTATAGTTTTATTTTGACTATCTCTTATTATATCTTGGACCATAGTTTTAGGTTTCCTTTAAAACCTATTTTTACTCGAATTCAAAAACAAAGAGAGGATGATAATGCAAAAAGAGTAAAAAAATTGGATCTCATAAGTAATATGGTGTGATATGATAACTAGCTCCACCTCAAGGGGATTTATTTAAAACAATGTGGTAAAAATAAATGCAAAATCCAATGTAACTCAATGATCCTAAATTTTGTTAGGGTTGATGCTTACAAAGGATCCAATTATGATCAGGGTTACTATGTTTTAAAGTCAAACTAAATCCATGTAGGGTATGACCGTATGCAGAATGAGACATCCATGATCATGACCCTACATAGCATGAGCCATGCAGAGTGATAACCCTACATGGGAAGACCCTTCAATTTATATGAGTATCATGCATGTAGTGTTGGTAAAAGCATGGAAACAATAACACGTAATCAACTATCTTCTTCACATTTGCATGATAAAATACATTCAGAGTTATCAATTATTTATGAGTCTAGAGATATTTCCATCTCTACAATATAATGAATTTTATGTTTTATCTTTTTAGTCATAGGTTAAGAGTAATATATTTTTGAAGAATCATACATATGATATGAAATTATAGATCTGAAGGTATTACAGAAAAGAATTATTTTCTAAGTCAAGTATAAAAATAAACAACATTTATATTTTTATTCTATCCAATATCCATTTTCCTTGACATGGTATCATAGCCTAAGTGGTAGAGATCAAATAAAAGACAAATAAATCCAAATTAAATTTTGGACTTACATTCATTAAAGAAAGGAAGTCATGGTCAATCACATTAGAGTTGAGGAAAAACTTGAAGGGTCATCAAATTTTCTATTATGGAGAATTTTACTTATGAAGATACTTGAAGAACTTGGACTAGATTCATATGTAGAAGGAAAAAATTATATTAAAAAGAATTGACAACTTCATACTTATGTACATTAAGTGATTCGTTTATGTCGAGCTGATGATAGAGGAGGAAATGAGAGACTTGGATGTTGTCTCACTTTAGGCCATTTTATTTGGCCTTGCTCGATCTCTATAGTATTTATTACTTTACTACTCACTAATTTCCTATTTCCTATTATTTTACATGATTTTTCATCTTCTTTTTTCTCTTGTAGTTTCCACCTATCAATGGGGGGCAGTGTGAAGGGGATGCACCTGATGTAAGAGCATCCTGGCTACAAGAGAAATCTTGCATTATCCAAAAATATTTTATTTTCAATCTTTTCTATTTTAATAAGGACTAGTAGATAGGGTGGTTACTATTAATGGGAAATTGATATTTTTAGTAAGTTTTTCATATTAACTTGAAGTGTTCTCATTTTCTATCGGAAGGTTCATTTTAGAGATATAAGCCTACCATTAAAATATCATTGCTCCAATTTACATACCAAAGAAGTTATTGCGAACTTTTGGTGGAAATATTTACAGAAAAATCTTCAGGCTCACCATTGGAGGCCTTAGAGTGCCTAGATGAGGTTTGAAAACGCAAAGGAAGGGTCCTTGCAGCATTCCCAAGGTTGTAGATGAAGAACTAACATTTCTAAAAAGTGGTTATGATAGCCAATTGGAGCAATGATTAGAGAGTTATGGCCTTACAAAGTTGGGCTACCCGAAGTAACTAAAATAATTGTCAAAGATATATTTGAACAACTCTATATGTATTTTTAGGGTCTTTCAGGCCTAGGTATGAAGTTTCAATGTGTAGAACCTTTCTAGGAAACATAAAGTTTCCCATTTAAGAAAGGCCCGCACATTGTCAAGGACAACTTTGGGTGGTAGTTCGTAGCTTAGTCTTGTAGATTACTATAATGAAGGTGCCCATGTGGGTTAGCATTTTGTACTTGTGAATTATGTAATTATGCATTTGGAATGCAAATAAGAAGTCCATATTTTTTTCTTGTATTTGCTATTATTTTTGTTATGTGTTTATGGTATCAAGGGGAGTACCCTCCATCAACACCAATGGCCATTGACAACGAGAAGATACTTATATGGTTTGAAGCCATTAAATGCATATATAGATAGATATGTACTTTCTCAACTTTTGTACTAATGAAATGTTATTGTATTCTTTATTTTATAAAGGGTGGTCTCTGGTGATACACAAACCCAAATTCACCATCATAGACCCTCAGGCATTTCCATTCACAACAAGAGCCCTATAGTATGTATATTTATTGTTCAATTCCTATGTATTTTAATATTCCTAGATTATAAAGAAATGATTGTCATCATAGTAACAAGTAAATTTTTAAAGGTCATAGGAAACCCCTGGTGCGATGTAGGGGGATGTAATGTCCACACTATTAGGTTTAGTTTGGGACAATTAATAGCTTCAAAAAAGGTTAGAATAACAATACTAAAAAATTTAACTATATTAGTCTACCCTCTAATTTAACTCCAATCTTAAGAAGATATCTAGATCATGCTTCCCACCTTATAGCCACCTTTCTATCTTCTTGAGCACACACCCCTTTAGATTCTTCTTGGATGAGACATACTCTATCCAAGCCAATCACATATGAATTTTTTGACATCATTAGACTATTCTAGGACATGGATAATATCCTTTGATTCTCGAACATGGTGGTTAGATGGAGATCTTAACATCTTGCACACCCCATGCTTCAAGTCTCATTAATATCCATTGTGTTCTATCCTTAGTAGATCCTTCATTGAATTATTCCTTCTAGATTATCTCAACTCTATGTTTACTTTCTAAAATTCTTCCTTTCCTTATAATAAGGAAACAATAAAATATACTATTTTTGTATCTTCTTTCCCAAGAGTCGTGACCTTTCATAACATAAATTCATTGAAGAGTCACACACTTCATAGTTATAATCCTTTCAAAATGTCACAATACTTCATAACTAAAATCCTTTGGAAAAGAACCAACACTTTATAATCACAATATTTTTGAAGAGATACAACTATTTATAATTATTGCCCTTTTGAAGGTTCACATCCCTTTAATATCATTGACACCTTTTTAGAAACTCACTTCCTTATTTTCTTTATATTACTTTCCTCTTCCATTTTTCATTTTTGAACTCATGTCTTCTCCTCTTCTTTTTCCCTCTCTCTAAAATAAAATCTCCTCCCTTTTATATCTTAATTTTAAGGAGTTATGTCTATTTGTTAAACATCTCTTGAATTTTCATTAAATTTAGTTAATTTATATTATTTATGTATTTACTTATTTATATTTATTATTAAATTCTATTTAGAAATTTAAGATACTTTGTATAATATTATCTCTTGTATTTAATTTTATTTCTTTTTTTTCTCATTCTTTTTTTTCTAATTATTAAAATATCACACCAAAGATTATCTCATTGATAATGTTGATTAAATAATAATAATTTCCCATTTTATATATTTTAGTATTAGTTTTAATATAAATTTATTATCATTATTTATTTAATAATATTGTATTATATAATTATTATTAAAATTGTATCTTAAAATGGGGATATGATAGTGCACCCTTCCTCAAATTTCTCATTCTCAAGAAATTAGATATTTTCTTCTATGGAGTTTAAATACATTAGATAATAATTACTAGATAACCAATCTCGTTCTACCTCACTTTTCTACTTCTTAAATAACTAAATACTATCTAAATTCAAAAAATAGACAATTACCTTTTTTGGTAGATTTTAACAAATCTTCAATTTTTCCATTTTAGGTAACCTCTGAAATTACCTCCTAAAAAGATAAAAATAAAACTAGATTGTCCTTAAGCTACAATAACTTGACCTACCAACCAATCTTCAAATTTGGAAATGCCCATTTTAGTTATTTAAGAACCAGTAAATGGAGGTAGAAAGAGGCTGGTTAATGGAAGATATTTGAGTTTCAAAATATGATTATTACTTCTATATTTTTCTATGTATTTTCCTTCTATAGAATACATTATTGTAACTAGGAACTTGGGTAAGTTACATCAGGAGTCATGTACCTATTTGTTAAACATCTCTTGACTTTTTGTTAGATTTGGTTAATTTATGTTATTCTATGTTATATTATTTATTTATTTACTTATTTATATTTATTAAATTCTATTTAGAAAGTTAACATACTTTCTATATTATTATCTCTTGTATTTAATTTTATTTCTTTATTTACTCATTGAAATGTTTTTAGTTTTTAATTATTTATAATATCATACTAAATATTATTCATTGATAATATATAGATTATGTAATAATAGTTTCCTATTTTATATTTTAATATCAGGTTTAATATAACTTTATTATTATTATTTACTTAATAATATTTTATTATCTAATTATTTTTAAAATTCTTTCTTAAAATGGGGATATGACAATCCACCCTTCCTCAAATTTCTTGTACTCAAGCAATTAGATAATTTCTTCTATTGAATTGAAATATATATTTCTTTTAGTCTTAATTCTTAGGTTTCTATCATCGACATGTTCGAATAATTTTTAATAGTTATTAACTTTCTACATTAGTGTTTCATATAAATTATTTTCCTAGATCTTATATAACCCTATAGGATGACAACATCACACTCTAATACCATTGTAATGTTAGTATAAGATAATTAATACCTACAAAATAATGGTTAGAATCACAATAATAATAAAAATAAGTTTATATTATTCTACCTTCCAATTCAACTCCAATATTAAGGACATCTCTAGATTGGCCTCCCTAGCTCATAGCTACATCATCATCTTCATGGGAGCGCACCTCTTAAGATTCTTCTTGGATAGGACATCCTCTATCAAAGACCTATCATATATGCATATGTTGACATCATAAGAATATTGTGGTACATGAATATTATTCATTGATTCTCAATGATGGTGGTCAGATGGAGAAATTAACATCTCACATACTTCGTTATTTTAGTCTCATTAATCTCCATAGTGTTAACCCCATGAGATAATACAATATTATCGACAAGTACAATTCAATGATTTAAATAAGTTCATAAACATAATAAAAATAAAAATAATCCATAAACATACCTTTCTTACCTTCTTTTATTAGTCCATGTGGCTCTATCCTTAGTCAACCCTTCAATGAATTATTCCTTCTAGATAATCTCAACTCTATATTTACTTTCTAAAATTATCCCTTTTTCTAATAATACGGAAAGGATAATATATTATATTTTTTTCTTATTTTTTAAGAGTCACAACCTTTCATAATATAAATCCTTTGAAAAGTCAAAACACTTCATAGTTATAATCCTTTCAAAAAGTCACAACACATCATAACTAAAATCCTTTGGAAAAGTCCCAATACTTTATAATCACATTATTTTTGAAGAGTCACAACTATTCATAATTATGACCCTTTCAAAGGTTCACATCCTTTCAATATCATTGATACATTTTCATTAAGTTGCTTCTTTATTTGTTTTCTATTACTTTCATCTTTCATTTTTTTCATTTTTGAACTCCTATCGTCTCCTCTTCTTTTTCTCTCTCTCTAAAATAAACTCTCCTCCCTTTTATTTCTTAATTTTAAGGAGTCATGTCTATTTATTAAACATCTCTTCACTTTTCATTATATTTAGTTAATTTATATTATTCTATGTTATATTATTTATTTATTTATTTATTTGTATATTTATGTTTATTATTATTTGTTATTAAATTCTATTAAGAAAGTTAACATAATATCTATAATATTTTCTCTTGTATTAAATTTTATTTCTTTATTTACTCATTGAAATTTTATCATTTTTAAATCATTTAAAATATCATACTAAATATTGTTTCATTAATAATATAGATTAAATAATAATTATTTCCTATTTTTATATTTTATTATTAGTTTTAATATAACTTTATTATCATTATTTATTTAATAATATTATATCATCTAATTATTATGAAGATTCTATCTTAGAATGGGGATATGATACGGGACCGACAAGGCTTTGTATCTTTGCTCACTCAGTAGACATTTGCCAATGAGAGATTGCTTGAGGTAAATTATGATTTGAATTTTGGATTATGTTATTAATTTATTATGTTATCATCAATAACATTATAGTTGAAGTAGTTGATTAATCTCACAACCATACAAACATGTTTAGGTCAGACTTAGTGAAGTGCATGCTTTTTTGAGGACACATGCAAAGACTCCTAAGTGGTGGAGGAAGGCATGGAGAGAGGTAAATGAAGTTTCCTTCATTATTGATCAATATGTATTTGAATAAATTTATATTTAATTAACTAGTCTATCTTGTATTTTGTCTTTTTTGTTCATATAGAATGTAGTGAGTTCAGAGATTACATTGAAAAGGATCCATTTTTGCAATCCTCCACTAGCCTAGGATATAGTAATTTTTAATGGACAACTTAGGGCACATTTTTAGATGGCATATGACACATTTTATGTATAAAATTTTATTTCATAAACAAACTTTGATGGTATGCACCATATTTTGTATAGGCATGAATATTTTGATATACAAATGCATTGAATTTATATATGATTATATATTTTGATATATTATATTATTGCACATGTATTTTTATAGTGTATGGAATATTATTTATTTTAATCATGCTCGTTATAATATTGTTAATTTGATTCTTATTCATTGGAATCTTTAACATGGATTATGAAATCAATATCACAATAATAGAAAATAATTGAACTCATCCAAAGATTTAAGAAAACCCAAAACCAAAATCCATTCTTAAGAAAAAAATAGCCAAAAGAAAAGATAATCTCTTAAAAATTTTCAACATCCAACTAACCAAGAACACAATGAACAAACAAATAAATAAGGGCTCTAAGTTATGACCCTCAAAGTTTTTCACTCAAATGTTCTTAATGCACCTTGTCCATACTTCAATGTGTGGTCCTCACAGACATTCTAGTGACTTTGTCAAAAAAAAATGGTGTCATTAGGATTCACTTGACATCTACAGCTAATGACACTTAAAAAATAATGCCACAAAAAATGGTTCAAAAGTTGTACAATGATGCATTAATAAACTTGGAAACATTGCAAGGTTTTCCATTGACCAAGATTGTTGTGCCAATTTTAAAATTAATTGAATCTCCAAGAATTGAGAGAGATCATTATAGAATTGATACCACGGTCCTATAGCATCTAACAATTCATTGATAGGGCTCATGATTTACAATTTACAAGCATCAAAAGATCACTTTTGAAACATGCTTAGGGCACCTTGGAGATGCTCTAGATCAAGGTGTTCCAAATTGTTCTAGTGACTCCATACAAAAAATAATTGTTTCACTAGGGTTCACCTAGCAATATAAAGCTAGCAATGCTCATGAAGTGATTCCACAAGGAATGGTTCGAAAGTGGTGCAATGGTGCACCAATTCTCTAAGGAAAACTATAAGTTTTGGCATTGATGGAGATCATTGTGCAAATTTCAAGTAGAAGTGAATATCCAAAAAATGAGAGAGGATATTATAGACATCAATATAATGATTCTATAGCATCTAACAATTCATCAATAAACATCATGACATGGGTATTTGTAAGATCATGGTGTGCCAACAAGTGGTGATGTGAAAAAATTGAAGTTTGAAAATGTCTAAAGGCATTTCAAAATTCATTCAGACTTTTTTCCATCCATCTTGATACCAAGGTAAAAAATTTGGGCCAATCCTTTTCAGGTATCCAATCCATTTTTGGGTACTTGATATCATATTGGGTATCTGACATGAGAGTAGATATCTAAAACCTGCGACATAGAATTTAGGAAAAAGCCTAAAAGTGATTTTTGGCATTTACATTTTGGGGATGTTTGTGCTACTCCATTTCAAGTATCAAATATAGGAATGAGTATCAAATATAGGTAAATTATTTTTATTCTTTTTATGACTTAAATGAATTTTAATATATAAATTAGTTATTTTAAATAGAAAATGTTGAAAACTAGGTTTCTTTTAATAGAAATTATTAGAATTCAGGTTTTTTTAAATAGAAATTATATTTTGCAATTTAATAGTTATGAATAACACAAGTAATGACACTAAGTAGGGAAAATTATTTGTAACTCTCCACCAAACAATCCCCTACCCCCTCAAAACCCTTCTTGAATCAAAGATTTGATATATGAAAATCTCAACAAATTGAGGGGTTTGCAAACCATATTTATCAATATACCTACATTGGCTCCGCTGTTATCCATGTTAAACACCATAGTTGATAATATTCAAACACTTACTAATGAACAAAATGATGTTGTCCATTGGCATGAGAAAATACATGTCATGTTTGATGATGGGTTGGACTATGATAAGATTGTGACTTTAAATTTAACTAAAGATGATATAGTTGACCTTTTTGAAGACTAAAAATTTGATAAAATAGTAGAACTTACAAAGCCCAAATTATCAATTAAATGGTGCACAAATTAGGCTATGTGTTCAATCTTTTAGAATCTTTGGTAGATAGTTTTTGCAAAACCTCCACAAAACAATTTAGAGGTGTCATTCTATTTCATTAAAAAAATTATGCAAAATTTATGTTGCACCTCAAGGTCATGAATTACTAAAGCATGAGGCCCAACATGGGAGTAGGACGAGGAGCTCCCTAGGATAGACTCTTTTTCTAGTGGAAGAAATATGCCACTTTTGGCAACCTGCTAATGCCTCCCTCATCCTTCAATGGAGCGTCTTGATATCATTACAAAGGCTAGCTCTCAAACTACTAGAGTCATTGATAGATTGAGTAGCCTATTGTTATGTGAGCCTAGGTTAGGTTCACCTTCCTATGTTGATGATGATGGTGCCAGTTCATCATTAATGATTCCATCACATGTTTGTGTGCCTCATACTTGCATAACATGTAGGAATATTTTTTTGGGTCCCATAGGTGAAATTTCTAAGTATCAATTTATATTTGAGGAGGAGGATACACCAGATGTGCATACAAAGAATACACACCTTGATGTGAGAGAGAAGGGATCCTACTCTATTACTACATGTATACAATCTTTTGTTATAACATATATGATTTAAAGTTAATATTTAAAATAGATTAATTTTAACCCATATTGACTTATACATGTATGGGATCTTCATTCATGTTTAGTTGATGACTAAGGAGGAGCTCAGATAGGTTGATGATGTCAGGCTCTCAACTATTTCATTTGGCCTTGGGACATCTACAATACATTATGTTTTGTTCTCATTATTTTTCTGTTTGATATTAGAGCATGTATGGTTTCCAATCTTTCCTTTATCTTATAGGTATCACCTATTAGTGGGGTGCAAAGTGTGGGGGTTGAGGCACAACACATTAATAAGGGAAAGGTAATTAGGTGCTTTTAAAGTGATTAAATATTGATGCATGTTTGTAAAATGTTTGTGGTAGTGAAATTTAATTACATTTTTTATTCTATATGGCATGGCTATTGGTGATAAGTCTAGGTAGATTTGGCATCACAAACCCTTTGGAAGTTCCATTTGCAATTTCAAAATTGATTTCCATGATATTAAAAACTAGGCTTTTGTATCTCATAGGAAACATCTAGGACACATGAGGTTGGACGTCAGATTTTTGTATCTTTTCTCACACAACCATTATATCTAGAGGAGGAGTCAATAGAGGTAAGTTGTAGTTTGAATTATTGACTATATGTTATAAATTTAGTATGCTATGAATTATAATGGTATATTTTAAGTTGTAGATCCATCTAACAAACATACTTGAACATATAAAAGTCACAACCAACTAGGTTCCAAGCATCTTGATATATGAAGGGACTCCTAACTGGAATAGGAGGTTTATGAGAGAGGTATTTATGATGAAATTTTAATACTATAAATTTTCATTAAAAAAGGATCATTATGCATTTAAGTAACTCAATGTTAGACACATAGAATCATATAAATTTAGTAGTCTAACTTTGGGTTTTTCTTTTTTGTTTATGTAGGAGGCATTTAATCCACGTAGTTTAGTGAAGAGGTTACATTTTATTCATCTACCAATGACATAAGATAGTATAGTTTTCATAGGATACACCATGAGACATTTTGAGATGGAATATACCACATTGTAAAGAGAAACATTGATATTACATGCATTTCAATAGCATGAGCAACCATATTTTGTATATGGATCTATGTATTTTGATATATATTTGAAATGTCCCTTTTCTGATTTTACATGATATTTCCAACCTTTAATCAGATCTTTAAGATCAAACAACTAATATCACAAAGATCCTCCAAATTTCTCAAGAAACCCCAAATCGGGTATGCCAGAAATTGTGCCAAAAGCTTCACAGCTTCACCAATTACTAATAAATCTGAAAATGGAAATTTTTACAGAACTTTCAGCAGCATAAAAGCCTACAAATTGACATTTCCAGATCCGTATAGCCTTTACACAACAGCTCAAAAATGTAGGACCAAAACTATGCTCATCGGGCTCCCGAAATAGCACAAAATATGCCCGGAAACACCACAAGAACACTAATAATCTATCTCAGAAGTTTAATCACGTCCCAATATATATATTCAGATCTATTTTAATAGCTTAAAGTCTAAAATACAGCAGCAACCAAAACTGATATGAAATACTCAACCGGAAACACCAAACTCTTACAAAATACACCCGGAAACTCACAAATCTGCACTGTTCAGCACAAAGGCAAACTCTGTATGAGCATGCACATGGAATGGCTTCAAACTCCTGTCCTTAGCCTTCCTGGAAACCTGCAAACTCCCGTTCTTGGGTCTCCCTGGAAACCTGCAAACTCCCGTTCTTGGGTCTCCTTCTCCACAGGTTTGGCAGCCTCTGAAGAATAACAAAGAATGAGCGAAAATCAAGTCTGGAATCCCCCCAAAATGCCTCCAAACCTCTTTAAAAAGGGCATAACTGTAACTCACGTCCAAGAGAGGTTAATGAAACATATTTTAATAATAATTATCATTTATTAGTCCAACGGTTTCCAAAGATTAACTCCCTTTTTCTGAAACTTCACTTTCTTGGGCCTGCCTGTCTTAGCAAAGATTATTATTTTTTAATTATTTGAAAAGGGGACATGACAAGTCCTCCCCTCCCAAACATTGCTTGTCCTCAAGCAATGGCTGAACAATAAACCAATCAATCCTCCTGGATCCCAAATGTAGTCATGAACTATACTACTACCAATTAACACAGACTCCTGCAAGATCCTCTGCAATATGACCAAGAGGAATCCATAATCAAACTGGCAATTATAGCTCAACCAAACTCCAAAATCACCATTACCACAGTCAAAAACCCATGAGACACAAACTCTTAGAATATCAAAACCCAAGTAAAGTGGACTACCAACATAGTAAATACCATCAATGCATTCCACTGGCCTATATGGAATGTACAATCCAACTCTGCAACAATGGTGAATGCTCTCAAATGAAACTATACCAAGTATGGAGAATCCACACACTATACAACTCCTGCAGTCAACACAACTCTGTAGATCATTGGCCACTGTCTCATAACCATAACTCCCATGCACCCCTGATGGTGAAAAGCCATCACAAGATAAACAACAAGAAATGGAACCCAAACCAAATTTTCCTGCCATCAACTCCTCAGCATAAGGATCAATTGTTAACCGATGTACATACCTTGCAATATAATGTTGATTAAAAAAACCAACCTCAGTCAACAACTCACCATGAACAAGTGATACAACCCACTGTGACTGATCACTAGCTAAGTCAGGAGATGTCATAGCCAAAGGAGTAGAATCAATAACAACACTTGCTGAAGCATCACTCCAAAACTCCTGCTCTAAGTCATGTATTATCAAGCTATCAACTACAAACCTGTCACCATGTCGTGCCCATCACAACTCTCATCTCGAGGCATCAAACTATTCCATAATTGATGATAAGCACTAGGAACCAAAGTACATCTCTGTATCATAATCTCATCAACATGGTCATCAAAGGTAAATTGATGAGCGTACCTCACAGTGTAATGCCGATAGAATGCGCCAATCTCAGTCAGTGGCTCAGACTGTAATCCAGATGAAACTAACTGCAATTGATCATCAACCATGTTGGAACTGACTACTACCTCCAAAGATATCACCAAGGGAGTAGTATTACTATCAGGAACCATGCCAACTGTCGACTCACCAACATCACACATGACCTTTGATACATCTCTAGTCTCTGTGCCTTCAGTACTAGAGGCCACCACCCTGTCAGGCATACAATAATCTGCTACAATACCCAACTCAACTAAACCTGACTCTAGTGGGAATGAACCTGATATGCCAATGTTAGTATCAAGGATGGATGCATCCCCATCTCCATTGTCTCTGACAATCTCAGTCATGGACATCCTCGAATCACCAAACACCATAGCTTGTGACTGTATAGAATCAGATAAAGACTGTAGTCGCTCTAACTCCATGGTCACCTTAGCCAAATGAAACTGTGACTCCTTGAAAGCCAACTGTGTACTCTCAAGAATCTCAAAAGTCACCTCAAGCTGCTCAGTAAGCTCACTCACCTCATCTTCCTTGGCCAACAATGCATCATATGTTGTACTACCCCACTCCATAAGATAATCTCTATCAGCTACCAACTGCATATAATTCTGTCTCAAAATCTGAATAGCCTCCCATAAAGAGTGGATCTCTGTCAAGGAAAGATAACTTCCTTCCTGCTCATCACTAGTAGGAGAACCCCATCCATAAACTGCTAATAATTGACGAGCAGCATCAAAATGTTGGCAAGTGATAGCAATGTCTCGGTCACTAACTCTCAACTGATTAGACACATGATGGCATTGGCTTGACTGTCTCCTACAAACCTCCTTTGATGCACTGTCTAAAGGAGTATCCTCAAAGTTACTAGTCTCTAGAGTATTACCATCCATGTCCTGTGAATCAACTCTAAAGCTCATATCAACATACAGAGTATCAAAATTTGTAGCACTGCTGTCCAACTCCTCTGTACCCAAAGAAACTAAGTCTTCAAAATTGCCCACTACATCCTCCTGGATGTCATCGATGCCAATATGATCCTGGGACTCATCTGTACACACTGCCAAATATGAAAGATCATCAACACATTCCAGCAAGTATGGTCGACTGGATATATGAACAAAGCCCAACACCGGTGTATAAAAACTAATACCAACATCAGACAAGATACTGGCACAAGAAAAGACAACACCGTGTAATCTGCTAATCAAATCCATGATAGCACCCAAACAAACACTGCGACCAAAAAGTGTTAAAGATCTCCAGTCAACTGAATCCCAAACACCAATATAACAATCTTGTGTCCATATCCGTAAACTAGAATCAACTGGTAACTCAAGCAAACTCCTCACCTGAGTAATATGACCAATACCAACTAACTCCACATACCTGTCATGATAAGGTAATGAAGTCACAATACTATCTTCACTCACCTTCAGCTGGCGGGATAAATCATGTGAAGTACTACCTGCCTCAACCTCATGTGATGAAGCATCTAACTGCGCCTGGTACTCTTTCTCAGCAAATTCATGAATGCTCAATGTCTGCTCATCTCTACTAGGTATCTCACCATCCTGCACAACAACATCCTCATAATCATCATCTGAACCCACTACACTGTAGTCACTGCCTGTTGTAACTATACCATCCTGAATACCTGTGGCATCACCCTTTGACAACCTGTAAACAATTGTCTCAATTTGAGTATCAAGTTGACTGTTACTATCAATCTGTGTAATATCCTTTCCCACCACCTCCTGTGGAAAAGTAGAATCTGAGACCACTACCTGGCTATCAGCTAGTTTCTCAAACTCCTCATGCAAGTTCTTGGGAATTGTGTCATCTGTCCTGTGAGAAAATCTGCCAAATAGAAATCCAGTCAACTTATCCACCTTAGCTGGGTCAGATAACATGTCATTTATACGGTGGTGCTCAACCAACTGTTTAGACATGTCATGGCTTATTTTCATAAGTTTATCTCGAATGTCTAAATAACCATCCTTTCTACTATTTTGACTCTGGCTATCAATTGTCCAAGATCGTTCCCTCTGAGACTCTGTACTATACCTGTCCATTCTGGATAAAGTAGAGTGTAACCCCAATAGGATATAACTTCTTCAAGCACCAAGAACTAACATGCAAATGATTAGAAGTAGCATGCAACCATAGATTTGGACATGCAACTGATTAGAAGCAACATGCAACCACCAAATTATGACATGCAAGATCTGGGTAGTTGTCAAAACTGACATGGAAGATCTGGGTACTTGTCAAAACTGAAATGCAAACTTCTACAACCACCAAATTCACCAAGAACTAACATGAAAATGATTAGAAGTAGCATGCAACCATAAATTTTTACATGCAGCTGATTAGAAGCAACATGCAATCATAAATTATGACATGCAAGATTTGGGTAGTTCTCAAAACTGAAATGCAATATCTGGGTAGTTGTCAAAACTGACCTGCAACTTCTACAAACCCTCAGGCTGGCAAGATCATGGCTCTGATACCACTGAAATGTCCCTTTTCTGATTTTACATGATATTTCCAACCTTTAATCAGATCTTTAAGATCAAACAACTAATATCACAAAGATCCTCCAAATTTCTCAAGAAACCCCAAATCGGGTATGCCAGAAATTGTGCCAAAAGCTTCACAGCTTCACCAATTACTAATAAATCTGAAAATGGAAATTTTTACAGAACTTTCAGTAGCATAACAGCCTAAAAATTGACATTTCCAGATCCGTATAGCCTTTACACAACAGCTCAAAAATGTAGGACCAAAACTATGCTCATCGGGCTCCCGAAATAGCACAAAATATGCCCGGAAACACCACAAGAACACTAATAATCTATCTCAGAAGTTTAATCACGTCCCAATATATATATTCAGATCTATTTTAATAGCTTAAAGTCTAAAATACAGCAGCAACCAAAACTGATATGAAATACTCAACCGGAAACACCAAACTCTTACAAAATACACCCGGAAACTCACAAATCTGCACTGTTCAGCACAAAGGCAAACTCTGTATGAGCATGCACATGGAATGGCTTCAAACTCCTGTCCTTAGCCTTCCTGGAAACCTGCAAACTCCCGTTCTTGGGTCTCCCTGGAAACCTGCAAACTCCCGTTCTTGGGTCTCCTTCTCCACAGGTTTGGCAGCCTCTGAAGAATAACAAAGAATGAGCGAAAATCAAGTCTGGAATCCCCCCAAAATGCCTCCAAACCTCTTTAAAAAGGGCATAACTGTAACTCACGTCCAAGAGAGGTTAATGAAACATATTTTAATAATAATTATCATTTATTAGTCCAACGGTTTCCAAAGATTAACTCCCTTTTTCTGAAACTTCACTTTCTTGGGCCTGCCTGTCTTAGCAAAGATTATTATTTTTTAATTATTTGAAAAGGGGACATGACAATATTTGTGTAATTTGTCTATGGACACATGAACTTTGATATATATATTTGTGTAATTTGTGTATGGATACATGTATTTTGATATATAGTTTCATTATTTATGTGCATAATGATATACACATTAATTTAGTACAGTATTGTTCAATTTATCCTAGATCATGTGTATTGTTCATGTTTAGGGAATATCATTCATTTTGATCATATTTTTTATATTTGATTCAAATGCAATAATATGTGAAGAACATTTTAACAACCTCTATTATCAAATTTTGATGCAATATTTAATTTGAAACTATATCATGTATGTTTAATTTGAGGTGATCTCTACAATCCCTTAGGCTATCTATAGTTAGCCAGATCCATGGTCAATTTGGTCTTAGGAGCCCATCTTTGGTGTTATGAGACATTTCAATATGTACTAGTCACAAATGTTATTGGGACTCAGTGGTAAAAATAAGGGTGTCCCTAGGTGTCACTAGGTCATTTTAAGCCTCATCATGACTTCCCTATAGCATTGAACATTTCAGTGATAGCCACCATGAGCTCCAAGTTATGAACCTTGGAAGATCGACCTTTGAATGCACTCAGAGAATCTTGGAGACTCTTCAGTATAGGGTGGTTGTGAATGTTGGATGATTTTTATGACTCAAACAATAGAGTCACTATGGTTCATACACCTATTTTGAACTAATGACACTGACAATTCAATACCAAGATTAAAAGTTTCAAAGCTACGTAGTGATCCACCAATAAACTAAAGCACCCTACAAGTTTTAGGATTGAACAAGAATGGTGTGTCAAATCCAAGAAAAATATGATCTCTTAGAAATGAGATAGGTTATTGTAGGCATCAACATGACTTTCCTATTCTATTTGACATTTTACCTCTATCCCCCATGAGCTTTGGTTTACAACCCTTGAAAGATTGACCTCCAAACACAATTATGACACCTTGAAGAGTCTTTGATATGGGATGGCCAAAAATGTTTGAGGCTCTTCATAGTTTGAAAAATGGTGTCACTTTGATTCACCCACCCATCTAGAGCTAATAGTATTGACAATCTAATGCCAAGATCAATGGTTTCAAAGTTGCATAGTGATGCACCAATGAACTAAAGCACACTACAAGGTTTGACATCGAGTGAGGTCATTGTGCTGAATCCCAATGGAATGTGATATCTCAAAAATCAAACAAGTTATTTTAGACCTCATCATCATAGTCCTATAGCATTTTAAATTTCATTGATAGCCCCTATGAGCTTTGAGCTATGACACATGGAAGAACAACCTCCAAACACACTTAGAGCACCTTGGAGACTCTTTAGTATGGGGTGGCCCTGAGCAATGAATGCTCTTCATGACTAGAAAAAGGGTGTAACTAAGGTTCACCCACCCATCTATTGATAATGGCACTGATGATTAGATTCCAATATCAATAGTTTCAATGTTACATAGTGAGGCATCTATGTATTCAGGCACACTACAAGTTTTTCCATTGAGGGAGATTGTTGTGTTGAATTCAAATGAAATGTGATCTCTCATAAATTAAATAACCTATTATAGGCCTTAGCATGATTTTCCTTTAGCATTAGACATTTCACTGATAGCCCCCATGAGCTCCAAGTTATGACCCTTGGAAGATCGACCTTCGAATGCACATAAAGCACCTTGGAGACTCTTTAGTATGGGGTGACTATGAATGATGTAGGCTCTCTGTTACCAAAATAAGGGTGTTAAAAGGATTCACTTACCCATTTAGAGCTAATGGTATTGATGATTCAATAAATTGATTAACAGTTTCAAAACTAAACAATGATGCACCTATGACTTGAGGCATAGTGCTAATTTTGCAATCAAGCGAGATCATTGTACTAAATCCAAATGCAATGTGATCTCTCAAAAGTGAGATAGGTTATTATAGGCCTTAATAAAAGCATATTGTAGTATTCAACATTTTACTGATAGCCCCTATGAGATCTGAGTTACAACCATCAAAAAATTAACCTTAAAATGTAGTTAGAGCACCTTGGAGAGTCCTTGGTGTAGGGTAATTGCAAATGATGGAAGCTCTCCATGGCTGGAAAAAGGGTCTCACTAGGGTTCACCCACCCACGTAGAGCTAATGGTACTGATGATTTGATGCCAAGATCAATGATTTCAAAGTTATGTTCTAATACCCCTATGAACTAAGGCACACTACAAGTTTTGACATGAGTGAGATCATTGTGCCAAATCAAAATGGAATGTGACCTCTTGAAAATGAGATAGGTCATTATAGGTCTTGATATGAATTTCTTATAATAATTCATGTTTCAAAAATAGCCCCCATGAGCTCTAAGTTATGACCTTCAGAAGTTCAAAATCCAAATGCACTTAGAGAACCTTGGAGACTCTTTAGTACAGGGTGGCAACAAATGATGGAGGCTCTCCATGGCTAGAAAAAAGGTGTCACTAGTGTTCACCCACCCATTTGGATTTAATGGAATTGAAAATTTAATGCCAAGATCAATGATTTCAAAGTTTCACAATGATGTACCAATGAACTAAGACACATTGCAAGTTTTGGCATTGAGTGAGATCATTGTGCTAAATCCAAATGGAAAGTGATCTCTTGGAAAGGAGATAGGTTATTGTAGGCCTTAGTATGGTTGTCTTTTAGTATTCAATGTTTCATTGATAGCCCTCACAATCTAAGTTATGATCCTCAGAAGATCAATCTCTAAACCAAGCTAGAGCACCTTACGGACTCTTCAATACAAGGTGGGTGTGAATGATGGAGGCTCCTTGTGGTCAAAAAAAGGGTATCATTAGGGTGCACCCTCCCATCTAGATTGAATTTTTTTGATGATTCAATGACAAGATTAGAGGTTTCAAAGTTTCAAAATGTTGCACCAATAAATAGAGGCACACTGCAAGTTTTGGCATCGAGCAAGAACATTGCGTTAAGTTCAAATGAACTGCGATCTCTCATAAATGAGATAGGTTATTGTAGGCCTGAACATGATTTGCATGTAGAATTTTGTATTTCATAAATAGCCCAAAATAGACCTATTTCATTTGTTTGAATGGGTCAAAAGAGGTCATAGGGTAACCTATGTCCCCGTTTGGTGCATCTCATGACAACATATGTCCCTAGGGGTCCTAGGACCCCTAGCGACCTCTTTCCTTTATCTAAATGGGTCAAAAGGGGTCATAGGTTATCCTATGACCCCTTTCAATGCATTTTCTGACAACATATGTCCTCTGGGATCCTAGGGTCCTATTTCATTTGTTGGAATGTTTCGAAAGGGGTCATAAGATATACTATGACCCTCTTTGACTCATTTCATGACAACCTATGTCACTAGGGGTCCTAGGATCCTAGGGATCTATTTCATTTGTTGGAATGGGTTAAAAGGAGTCATAGGATAACCTATGACCCCTTTCAAAGCATTTCATGACAATAAATGTTGTTGGGGGTCCTAAGACCCCTAGGGACTTATTAATTTGTTTGAATGGGTTGAAAGGGGTCATATGATAACCTATGACCCCTCTCAAAAAAGTTCATGAGAACATATGTCCTTAGGTGTCATAGGACTACTAGCTACCTATTTCATTTGTTTGAATGGGTCAAAAGGGGTCATCGGATAACCTATGACCCCTTTCAACACATTTCATCAAACATATGTCCTTGGAGGTCCTAGGACCCGAAGGGATCTATTTCATTTGTTTGAATGGGTTGAAAGGGGTCATAGGATAATCTGTGACCCCTTTTGATGCATTTCATGACAACACATGTCCCTGGGGGTCTTAGGACCCCTAAAGACCTATTTCATTTTTTCAAACTGGTTGAAAGGCACCATATGATTACCTATGACCCTTTTGGATCCATTTGATGACAACATATGTCTCTAGGGGTCCTTGTACCCCTATGGACCTATTTCATTTGTTCAAATTGAGTTGAAATGTGTCATAGGATAATTGTTGGCCATTTTTTCCCCCATTCAGCCCATCATTGATAACCAATTAGAGAGATCTTCAATGAGTTGGATTCTTTGATATGGATTAACATCTTGCATTATGTTGGGTGCTTCATATGCTAAGGTAGTTCAATTTCTTCATGTTCCAAATGTGCAAAGTTGGCTCATTTTTTCCTTCATGTGCCAAGTTGTGTATTAATACACATTTTTTGCTAGGGTTAACATTTTCCATTAACCATTTTTGTCATTTTGGTCAGTGAATTTTTTTCTCTTTTTGAAATCATGAAATTATATGCTAACTCTTCAACTATGTATTAGGAAATGTGCCAAAAAATAAATTAGTACCATGTGGTAGGCCATTTCCTTTAGTGTATTTTACTCACTATTAGATTAAGAATCATCTATGGTTGTCGCTATGTCACTATATAAAGTTGCAAGATAGTTATTTCATGTGACATAGCAAGCACTTGTCATGTGACAAGTGGGCCCTTCCCTTTTATGTGTCATAGTGTGGTGGATCTTTGTCTTGTTGGGCCCCTTTTGATCTAATGGTTCTTGTGTTCTCACACCCTTACTTGTGCCTTTTATGAAATGTGATGGCCATCAAATTTAGATGCATTCTATGGAGATTCTTTGCTTCATCCTAGCTATCCATTTCAAATAAAGAAATATTGATCAAGGGCTATGTTTTATTCATTGATTGGGGATATTTTTTGTAGCATCTAAACTGTCCATATTAAAAAGAAGATCTACATGAATAGTTCAAACATTTTTTGGTTAGATCAAATCTTTTCCACACGGTCAATTCTATGATTTTCATGGTGAGTTAAGTTGTATGTTGTCCCATCCCAAATTTTCTTAGATAGTAGCATGAATGGATTTTTTGCAGCCATAACAGATCACCATGACTATTTTTTTAATGTAAAACTGGCTCTTTCAGATTGGTAACACAAATGATGATTCCCCTCCATATCTTTCGATGGTTTGCAAATAATGATGATCTTTTTTACCGTGAAATTCTTTCTTTGGTCTTTCCTATCACTTTAATTCAACAAATTGATCTCAAGATCAGATTTTACTCAAATATTAATTTATGGTATTTTATAATTATTTTTGGAGTTTGAACTCAAGGTTGTATCTTAGTTATGCCTGAGCTATAAAGGCAGATTTTGTAAATTTTGAAAAGGTTAGACCCTCTCTATTTTTGTGGCATTACTTTGGCCTACTACTATAAATCCCCTTTTCCTTTGAACTATATGACATTATTCCTTATCTTCTTCAACCATTGATGTGTATTTAGAGAACTATTTGCCTATCATTGGTGTATTGCAAAGATCTGCAATCTTGCATGATTATATCTCGTTTTGGCCTATGAATGATGTGTGTGTGTGTGTGTGTATGTGTGTGTGTGTGTGTGTGTGTGTGTGTGTGTGTGAGAGAGAGAGAGAGAGAGAGAGAGAATCTCATTTTTCTTCCATCATTTATTTTGGTTTTTTGATCTACATGTGATTGTTGGATTAAACCAAGTTTGGATGTGTATATCTTTTCATGTCATGATGGTTCAAAAGTGCATATATGGGTAAGGATTAGTTTGAACACTCTATTTTGATGCATCACCTCCTTAGAATAGATAAGGTAGATTCTATTTCTTGCATCTCTTTCTCCATCTTCCTCTCAAGAGTAGTTAGGTGCATCTTGATAACAAAGAAATCCGACCTTCTTCAGAGACCAACCTCACAATTCAAGTCCCATAGCTAGGAGGTTATCCTTAGGTAAAAACTTTGGACAAGGGTGAAAAATTTTGTGACAATAGTTTTTGGCACACTCGATGGGACAATGTTCAGAAAATTTTAGGATTAATGTTGAGAAAATAGTGTTGCTCTCAATATTTTAAGCATTTAAGAGGCTCGTCCCATAAAGCACTTGGTGACTCTACAACCTTCACATTTGGTTTAGACTGAGTTCTAGTGATTCATGCCCAAAGCTGAAACAATAGCATCATCTATAGGTAAATTTTAGTACCAAGAGCTTTCATTTTCAAATCCTAGAAGAAGAAAAACTAGAGTATCTTTATCACCAATTAGGAGTACAACAATAACAAATACACCTACAAGACCTATCTCTACTCCTATTGTTAGATCCTAGCCTAGGTTACCATCTAGTTATATAAATAGACCATTATTACATATTGCACAACCTAGAGCTCATGCTTTTTCCACCTTTAATGGTGCAATTCCTTTCCTATTAAATTAAAGACATGATATGCCAATATTAGCCCTCAAAAGAATACATAAATTTATTGGTGAAACCTTTATCTCTCCTTTAGAATACATTTGAGAAGTTTTGAATGTCTACAATATACATGGTATTATAGAAGATGATGTTGTTGTTAGGCTTCTAGCTTCATCCTTAAAAGGAAAGGCCTTGCAATGGTATAAAGATCTGGCTGATAACGCTAATACTGATTGGGATGTGTTGGGAGCTAGATTATGTGAGCACTTTGAAGATAAAAGTGATCACCTATCATTCTTGGAGTAGTTAACAACTATCAAGAGAGACCCCTATGAATATGTAACTGATTTTAATTATAGATTCCAAAAGACATGGGATATAATACCAACTGCACTCAAGCCTTCTCTTGGTAATGCTTTTTTGTATTAGCTCAAAGCCTTTAATAGTGATATTGCTAGTACCCTACAATCTATGGGAGGAGAGACCTTACCTAATTCCTATGAAATTGTCATTAGGACAAAGAATATATTGATACAAGGAGAAAATTTGGCTCCAAGGCCTCCTATGCTCTTCTTCCAAAATATTCCTAATCATAGACCTTCAATAGCCCCTATCCCTACTACTTCTACATGTCATCCTCTTGATATAGCTCCAATAGATTCTACATCTTCCAATGAGGTAGATAAGATTGAGGCCAAAATGCAAATAATGATGCAAAAAATTAGACAAGAAGCTGGAAGATCAAAGTTCTAATCTAGAAAAGAAGTTGTAAGACCAAAGTTCTAATCTAGGAAGGAAGCTAGAGGACAATCTCTTAGTGGTACAGAAAATGAGTAACAAGATGGTGACTATGGAAAGACAACAAGCTAAAAATTTTAGGCCTTCCCAACCTTCTTCTCAAAACCCTACTTATAATAGGCCTATTAGCAATACCACTACAAAAAAATGCAAACTCAAATTTAGTGAGAGCATTGATTTCCCAAAATAATTTTACTAAAGAGTAGGACTTTTTTCCCTCTCATAGATATTCATGTAGTTGTTGCATGTGCTAAAAGGTAGAATCATTTCTAGCATTGACCACATAAGATTCATATGTTGGACAACAATATAATGATCCTTAGTCTACTAATGCTACCCATTTTCTTCAACTAGGGGATTATTCTTTTGTGAAATATCAAGTGGAGGAACATTGTAATGTAAACTATGATTCCATTGCTCACAATACTAGGAGCAAGAGAAGAGGCCTTGAATATGCTATAGATTCCCCCCAATTAAGCCTCAACTTCAAACATGATGCTTCATATACAAGCAATAAATGATCAATCAAATACCTTTTAACAATAAAGGAAAAATAATAATAGAAAAGATGTGAGTGATTCTTAGGTTGTTCCATCTCAACCTCCTACAAATGTAGCTACCAAAGTTTCTACTAGAGCACATAATGCATCATTAAATGTGGTAGATTAGATGAAGAAGATGAATGTAAAAATTTCTGTGTGGGATGCTATTACTACTATACCAATGCATAAGAGGTTACTACAACAAGAATTGGAGAGTATTGAACCAAAGGATTAGCCATCAAGAAAGGAAAGTGCCATAAGTCTATTACAACCGTCAAGGGAGGTAGAAATAAGTAATAACATTAGACCTCCTCCATTTTACATTTCTCTAATTATAAGGGATAAGCCAGGACACAATTGCCTGACTGATTTAGGGGCTAGAAGTTTAGTGATACCTAGGTCTATTGCTAATGCTTTAGAAATAAAATATGAGCCCATTTTTAGGGATGTATTACAGCTAGATGGTAGTACTATCAAAACTATAGGAATCCTTAGAAATGTAGAAATGATACTACATGCATGCCCTGGTTGTACTATAGTCCAAGATATATCAATTGATGAAATCAAGCCGCACTTTGCTATATGTCATTCAAGAGATTTCACTACCCAAATAGGTGGCTATATATCTTCTAATTGGTCATACATGTTTTTTAGAACAAGATATAGAGACAAGGCTTCAATCAAAGTAGAGCCTTTAGCCCTCCATCACACCAAGTCCTATACACCCAACCCTATACATATGAATTGCATCATCTATGTAGAAGAGGAAAGAGACATAGTAAATGAGCCTACTACCTCTCTAGCAGAGATACCTAATTTTCTCTTAAATGAATGGTCTATTGCATACTAGTTTGATCCTATATCCATGGAGACAAGCCTTTGTATATATTGTATATCAAAAAGGGATGCTCTTTGATAGATCAAGAAATAAAAATGGATCAGGGGCTAGTGCGATGTTAATTTCTCCTACACTAGAAAGGTACCACTTTTCCTTTAGGCTCCAATTTAGTTGTACTAATAATGTGGCCAAGCATGAATGCTTGATTCAAGGTCCTCTATTTAATCCAAAAAAAGGAATTCGAGCCTTAAGCATATATGGAAATAGTGAGTTGGTGGGTAGCCAAGTGAGAAATTAGAATATCATTGAAAATGGTTTGCTCAAGTCCTATAAACATAGAGTATGGGATTTTCTTGAAAGTTTCAATGCATTTAATATTCAAAGTATCCCTAGAAAAGAAAATAGATATGCTGATATAATTGTAGCAATCGGTACATCTTGTGATGTACCAAAGAACCTTGAAGCTAAAAAGAAGTAGTAGATTAAGGTGGTGATTAGGCTTGATGTCCCAATAAACATCACCAATTAGCAAGTGTTTGAATATGATGAACAAATTGTAAGCTTCTTGCAGAATGAAGTAGAGTTTACAGATAGGAACTACTCAAGACTATAGGTTTAGTATGATGATTAGATCATTAATATCAGTTCCAACAAGTTTCCTAAGGTTCTTATTACCTTAGATAGTGTCTTCAATCCTAATGACCAAGAAAGAGATAGAGGCATGAACCTTGCTACAAGAAAGGATGATCACACACCAGTCATAGTTGCTGATGAAAAATGCTTAAACATGAGAAATGTATGTTCTAAAATTGGGAAAGAAAGTTTTATTCATCTATGCCAAGAATTTAATGATGTATTTTCTTGGACATATGATGATTTGAAAGGCTTTGGCCCAAGTTTATTTTAGCATAGCATAGATTTAATTGATAATGTCAAACTTGTAAGACAAAGATATAGGCCAATGAATTCTAAAATTGAACCCTTGATGAGAAAAGAGCTATCCAAATTGATTGAGGCCAATATTTCTTTTTCCTATGAACCACTCATCATGGGTAGCAAACCTTGTCCCTATTAGGAAGAATGAAAAAATTAGATTGTGTGTGGAGTTTGGGGATCTTATCCAGGTTCCCTTAAGGATCATCATCTCCTCCCTTCTATGGAACAAATACTATCTAAGGTTAGCAGTTCTGAGAGATTCTCATTTCTTGATGGATTCTCTAGTTATAACCAAGTGCTAGTCAAAGAAGATGATAGATACAAGATTGCATTCACCACAAAGTGGGGCACCTATGCTTATAGAAAAATTCTCTTTGGATTAACTAATGTAGGTTCCACCTTTTAGAAGGCAATGGAGATGGCCTTCAAGAGTATGATTGAAAAATTTGTACTAGTCTATCTTGATGATATTATAGTATACTCTAGGAACATGATAGATAATTTTGGCGACCTCAAACAAGTGTTTATAAAATGTATAGAGTTTGGTGTGTCCTTAAATCCAAGCATGCATTTGCCACTAATAAAGGAAAATTGTTAGGACACATTATATCTAAAGTTGTTTTAACCATTGATCTAGAGAGAATAAAGGTAGTACTTGCTCACTCTCTTCCTAAACATAAGAAAGGGATACAAAGTTTTCTTGGTAGGATGAATTTTGTGAGAAGATTTATTTATTCCTAATCTTGCTCCCATGGTGAAGAAAATTATAGCTATGCTCAAGAAGAATATGGTCTTTGCATGGACCAAGGAAGAGAAAGAAAGTTTTGAAGAGATCAAGGTAGGCATAGCCTCAACCCCACTCTCATTAATCCAAACTTTGAAAAGGATCTCAATCTTTATAGCCTAGGTGGTGGGTCGAACATTTCTACTATTTTGATTCAAGAAAATGATAAGAATGAAGAATAGTCCATAGCCTTGTTTAGTGAAGGGCATAAAGAGTATTAAGACAAATACAACTATGTGGAGAAGCAAGCCCTCATAGTTATAAGAGCTTTGAAGAAATTAAGACACCTTCTATCATACACCAAGATCCATTTTATTGTACCTCATGCAAGTGTGAAGGACTTTCTTTTGATTAGAGACATTAGCTAGAAGAGAGATAGATGGGTTACTAAGGTGATGGAGTATGATATTGACATCCAAATCACCAAGTTGGTAAGAGGGAAAGCATTGGGCAAACAAATGATCTCATCTTAGCAATCAAATGAGGAATTTGCTGTGATACTAATAGAATAACAAGAAGCAAGAAATGACAATCCAAGGATTTGGATGGATGATATGATGAATTTCTTGTCAAGCTATAGATATCCTCAAGGATTGGATAGAACTAAAAAAAGATGATATAGGTTGTAGTCAATTCCTTATGTTGTAGTTGATGGTATCCTTTTCAAGAAGGATTTCAATGGAGCGCTATTGAGGTGCATTGATATAGACCACGTTGAAAAAATAATCAAAGAGCTCCATGATGATCCTGATGGTGGCCATTTCTCAACAAGAACAACTACCATGAAGATAATGAAAGCTGGTTACTATTAGCCATCCTTGTTCCATGATTTTCATAGACATGTGAGAAGGTGTGAAAAATGTGCTTTCTTTTCTAGTAAAGGAAAACTTGTAGCTTTTCTTGTCCACCCTATTCAAACTAATTAGCCTTTTTATCAATGGGGATTAGATTTCATAGGCCTATCAATCCTCCTTCTATCTATGGTCATAAATGGATTCTAGCTGCTATAGATTACTTCATTAAATGGACAAAGGAAATTACATTGAAGGATGCTACAAAATCTTGAGTTGTTGAATTCCTTGATGGAATTGTAACCAAGTTTGTTGCCCCTTAAACCATTATTTTAGATAATGCAAAATATTTTGTTGGAGCTCAGATTTGTGCATGGGTAGTTGATCATAATATCTATTTGAGCACATCCTCCAACTACTATCCCATGATAAATGGATTAACTGACTCATCCAACAAAAATTGAATTAGGATTATGAAAAGGATTATAGAAGATAACTAGTGGTGTTGGCATCAAGTGTTAAAAAAATCATTATGGGCTAATAGGGTAACACCAAAGAGAGCCATAGGAAATTACTATTTCACATTTGTATATGGTAGAGAAGCTAGGCTTCCTATTTCATTGGAATTTTCTAGTCTTGAACTAGCCCATCAATTGGAATTGAATGAAGATGATGCTATGTCTATAATAATAGCAGAACTGATGGAGTTAGAGGAGAAAATAAATTAGGCCATGTAGACCTTGGGAGAACATCAACAATAGGTGAAGAAGTCTTTTGATAGGATGGATAAGTTCAAAATTTTCAGAAAGGGTGAACTTGTGCTAAAATGGGAAGTTCACAAAGAAAAACTAGGGAGGCACTCAAAATTTTATGTACTATGGAGTGGTCCCTATGTGGTTATGAGTTGCAAGTAGGCCAATGCTTTCCAATTAAGCAAGCCTAACAGTGGAATTTTTCCTATCGTAGTCAATGGGATCTATTTCAAACCATGCTTTTGATGAAGGTTAAATTTTCCATGTACATAAGGAGTTTAGTCTTCTTTTTGTTTGTTCCTACTTTCCAAGAAGTGCAAGAGCACATTTTATTCTTTTTCTAGAGTTGTTTAGAGCTTTTCAAAGCTCCCTAGAGGGTTTTTGTTCCTTTCTAGTTGTAGATTTTTTTTGTTGGTCATAGGTGGGATAACACGTCAATTCTTAATAGTGGCTCTATGCCCAATGGATTACTTAATGCCTTTGGTCTATGCTTAGCAGGCACGCATCCCCTTTGAGTTGCCAAAAATGTTGGCCATTTTTGTCCCTATTCAACCCATCATTGATAACTGATCAGAGTGATCTTCAATGGTTGGATTCTTTGATATGGGTTAATTGCTTTTTGGTCCTGTTAACATCTTGTGTTAACTTAGGTCCTTCATATGTCGAGCTAGTTCAATTTCTTCATCTACTCCATGTGCTAAGTTGGCTTATTTTTTCTTCATGTGCTGAATTGCATGTTAACACACATTTTCTATTGAGGTTAACATTTTGCACTAACCATTTTTGTCATTTCAAAGAGTAACTTTTCTACTCTTTCAAAAATTGCAAAATTTTATGTTGTCTCTTGGACAAAGTATTCGGAAATGTTCTAGAAAATGAATTAGTACCAAGTGGTGGGCTAGTTCCTTTAGTGTATTTTACTCACTATCAAATTAAAAATCATCTATGGTCATTGCTATGTCCCTATGTAAAGTTCTAACATAGTTATTTCATGTGACATAGTGAGCACTTGTCATGTGGCAAGTGGACCCTTCCCTTTTATGGGTCACGGTGTGGTGGATCTCTATCTTGCTAGGCCCCTTTTGATTTAATGGTTCTTTTTTTTTGGAACCCTTCCTTTTGCCTCATTCAAAAGAAGATCTACATCAACGCTCATACATTTTTTGGGCAAATCAGATTTTTTTCCACATGATAAATTCTGTGATTTTGGTGGCAAGTTAACTTGCATGTCATCCCATCCCATGTTTTCTTTGATAGTACACAAATGGATTTTTTGTGGCCATGACATGTCACCAAGATTATTCATTTAATGTAAAAGTGACTCTTTGGGCTTGGTAACACAAATGATGATTCCCCTCCATATATATTTGATGGTTTGCAAATAATGATGATCTTTTTTGCCACCAAATTATTTCTTTGGCCTTTCCTATCACTTAACTTCAACAAGTTCCTAGGGTTCCTAGGACCCCTAAGGGCCTATCAATTGTTGGAATGGGTCAAAAGTGGTCTTGGGATAACCTATAACCCATTTCAATGCATTTCATGACAACATATGTCCCTAGGGGTCTTAGGACACCTTGAGAAATATTTCATTTGTTGAAATAGGTCAAATGGGGTCATAGGATAACCTATTACCCTTTTCCATGCAATTCATGCTAACATATGTCCCTAGCGGTCCTAGGACCCCTAAGGACTTATTTCATCTATTGGAATTAGTCAAAAGGGGTCATAGGATAACATATGACTACTTTTAATACATTTCATGACAACAAATGTCCCTAAGAAACCCCTAGGGACCTATTTCATTTGATCAAATGGGTGAAAAGGTGTAAAAAGGGGTCATAGGATAACCTATGACCCCTATTGACACATTTTTCTTGAATGGGTTGAAAAGAGTAATAGGATAATCTATGACCCTTTTAGATTCAATGAATGAAAACATATGTCCCTAGGGGTCCTAGGACAACTAGGGACCTATTCCATTTATTCCAATGGGTCAAAAGGGGTCATAGGATAACCTATGCCCCTTTTGGATGTGTTTCATGAAAACATATGTTCCTAAGGGTCATAGGACCCCTAGAGACCTATTTCATTTGTTGAAATGGGTCAAAAGTGGTCATAGGTTAACCTATGACCTCTTTTGATGCATTTGATGACAACATATGCCCCTAGGGGTACTAGGACCCCTAGAAACCTATTTCATTTCCCTGAGTGTGTCGAAAGGGGTCATAGGATAACCTATGATCCCTTTTGATGCATTTCATGATAACAGATGTCCCTAAGGGTCCTAGGACCCATAGGGACCTATTTAATTTGTTTGAATGGTTCAAAAGGGGTCATAGGATATATTATGACCCTTTTCAATATATTACATGACAAAAAAATCCCTAGAGGTCCTAGGACCCCTAGCGACCTATTTCATTTGTTCAAATGAATTGAAAGGGATCATAGGATAACATATGACAATTTTCAATGTATTTCATGACAACATATGTCCCTAGGGTTCCTATGACCCCTAGGTGTTGAATACAAATAAATAATTATGTATTTTATTTGATATTACACAAAATGTCATATCATTACCAGTTAGTTTATGCCGAGCTCACTTAGGCATTCAAGACAATTTTTTGTGTCTACCGAGCATTCTAGCATTTTCCTAGTTTGGAAAATAGTATGAGTTCACTTGGGTGTCAAAGGAAAGTTTTCAAAAGTTCAGCGTTAACTAAGATCAATTGGTTAATGAAGGAAATGTTGGATGGAACTAGTATTAACTAAGCTAACTTAGTTACCAAAGGAACTTTGTGAATATGAACTGTTAACCGAGTTCACTGGGTTAACAAAGGAAAATCATTTTTTAGCTAGTGTCTACCAAGAAGGGTTAGCTAAAGAAGGATTTTCTTGTTTTGTCATATTGAGTTGAATTGAATTTTCTATTAGTTCTAGCCAACTAAGGAGATGAATATTAATTATTCTAAGTTATATTCTATCTAACTTGACAATATGGAAGCTATAAATATAAGGTCAAGTTAAGAATTATAAAGAAGAATGGATGGAAGATAATTGTAGATTTAATGATGCTAAGATGAAGTGAATTAGAAGGATAAGAAGAATATTCTTGTGAAGCTGAAAAGATACATTCGATCAAGAAGGATCAAGTATACAAGCTAGAATTGAGATCTATAATAAAAAATTTAATTGTATCCAAAATTAGGTCATCACATTATTAATCTTTACCCATCATAACAGTGATCTAAATCTCTTAACAAAGTTGGCTTAACAACTATTTCTAAATCCTCTAACAAGCTGACATTTCTATTGAATTGTTGAAAGACCTCTAAAAAGGTCACTCCTAATAGGTTAATTAAATCCTTTAATGGGGTCACACCTAACAGTGTGTTTTGTAACCTTTAATAGTGGTGGCTCCTAACAAAGCCAACTTCAAAAGTGTGAAAATCAGTAACTAGTTGCAATTGGTGTTTCTTTTGTATTTGGGTTTCCACATTAAAACTTGGTGTCAAATATGTTCATGTTATTTCTCTTATGTGTTTGCAACTAAGTTAAAATAATATTAATCATAGATAATATGTTAAACATTTTCATGTTATACATTTACCAAGCTATTTCATTGTTTATTGAGTTACAATATTGTTTTGCATGTTTACTGAGAATCAATGGAGTTATGTTTTCACAGAGTTGTTT
This sequence comes from Cupressus sempervirens, assembly GCA_028749045.1. Classification (NCBI taxonomy): domain Eukaryota; kingdom Viridiplantae; phylum Streptophyta; class Pinopsida; order Cupressales; family Cupressaceae; genus Cupressus; species Cupressus sempervirens. Next base: position 224,485,441 of record CM053791.1, read on the forward strand.
TGTACTAAAATCTAAGGGATTTGGGATATTTTTTGTGGTAACTCATTCACCCGTACCCTATCAGTTACTCCTCTTATATTTCCAACAATCAATATTAGAGCTCTTTGTGCTTGTAGAGAAGGTTTCAAGGACCTAAGATAAATATCAGGATGTCTTGAAGAAAAGAGATTCCTAAGTTGAACAATTACAACTTTGTTGTATGGAAAGGACTTATGAGATTACATATGAAAACTATTTGTGATTGAAGGTTTAAGTATCTTGATAATAAATACAAGACTCCTACTAGTACATTATCTATTGAAGATATTGTTGAAAAAAATCATAACATCATGATGATTGACATTACTTCTGCTCTTAATTATATTGAATTTGATAAAGTCAAAAGTTATACTAAAATTTATGATATCTGGATCAAACTAAAAGATATCTATGGAGGAGATGATAATATAAGAAGAGCTAAAGATGAAATTCTTAGAGGGCAATTTCATTATATGAAGATGAGGGAAGATGAAAATATTGTAAAAAATGTTGAGACAATCAAGGCAAGTGTGAGCACAATCAAAGCATCTGAAGGAGACATTGATGACAAAATAGTTGTAAGCAAGGTACTCAGAACCATTCCTCCTATATATTCAATTAGAGTGTCTAGTATTCAAGAGATGTGATGTGATCCAAATAGAAAAATAACTTTGGATGCTCTAGTTGGAAAACTAATAAGTTTTGAGTTGGATAACTTTGATAACTATGTGCCTAGTTCCAAATGTATTGAGTTTGTATTTGAAGCCAAGCTTTCACTAAAGAAAAGAGGTAAGAAATCAAAGACCAATGAATCAAGAAGTGAAGAAGAAGAAGAAGAAAGTTTTGATAGTGATCTTGAAGTTTTTGAAGCCCTACTTGCAAGGAAATATTCCAAAATTAGAGGAAAGTATAATGGTAAGATTCCTCTAATCTACTTTTCTTGTGAAGAAGTTATCACATTGCTGAAAGACACCCAAAAAGGAAAAAAAAGATGAAAAGAAAACCAATAAGTACAAAGGCAAAAAAAAATACAAAAACTATAAGGACTATAAGGAAAAATGTAATATATATTGTTTTATGGCTAAAGATTCTAATAACAATGAAGATGAGATGGTATATATTATTGTAAAAGATGAATCTAATGATGAAAAAGATAAAATAACACTTATCTCTCATATTAGAAAAAATGACACATGGATGATTGATAGTGGCTACTCAGATCATATTACTGGAGATAAAATAAATTTTAAGCACATGAAACATTATGATGGTGGTAGTGTGAGATTTGGAAATAATGAACCTTGTTGCATAAAAGGAAATGGTGTATCTCATTAAATAATGAAATTAGATGTGACAATTCTTATTAGGTTGAAGGACTAAAGTACAATCTACTAAGTGTGCAACAATTGAATAACATTGGATTCAAGGTAGAATTTATAAATTGGAAGACCAAACTGTTGGATGGAAAAGGAAATCTGGTTGGATCTACAAAGCAAACAAAGGGTAATCTATTCTATCTAGATCTAAGTAAAATCTAATGATTTTTTGCTCAAGTAGAAGAAAGTTGGCTATGGAAAAAAAGATTTTGTCATGTGAAATTTGATAATCTAGTTAAAATAAGAAAAAATAGATGAGTAGGAAGCATTCCTAGCTTGAGAAAACTTGATATGAGTCTATGCAAAAGCTGTCAAATTGGTAAGATGCGAAAGGCTAGTTTCAAAAGAAAGAACTATCATTTTGAAGAAGTCCTAGAGCTTGTGCATACATAATTATGTGGACCTATTGGAATAGAGAGTTATAGTGGAGATAATTTTTTCATTCTTTTTGTTGATCAATATTCTAGAATGATGACTGTAATGTATCTAAAAGAAAAATCAAAAGCTTTTGAAAAATTCAAGTGGTATTTGGTAAGAGCAGAAAAGGAAATTGGAAAGAAGCTAAATTTTTTGAGATCAGATAGAGGTGGTAAATTCATCTCCAATTAATTTAATCAATTCTACATTGGAAAAGGAATTAAAAGAGAAGTGTTAGCCCATGGTACATCTCAGTAGAATTGTATAGCTAAAAGAAGGAATAGGCCCATCATGGATTGTGCAAGAACATTGATGATAGAAAAGAATGTCGCAATGAAATATTATAATGAAGAAATCAGCACTACTGTACATACCTTGAATAGAGTACAACTAGAGAAAGACTCAAATCAAACTCCTAAAGAACTATGATATGGCTACAAACCTAATGTAAGTTATGTGAAAGTATTTGGTAGTAAATGTTGTATCTTGAAAGAATCTAGGAAAGGTAAATTTGATGTCAAAGGTGATGAAGGCATATTCCTAAGATACTCCTACAAAAGTAAAGAAAACAAATGTTTGAATTTTTCTACTCATAAAATGATAGAAAATGCACATGTGAGAATTGATGATTTTGCAGAAAAGGGTCAAATAGAAAGCAAAAAAGATCCTAAGGATTACATAAGATTTGTTTTCTATGACCTTGATATCCTACCAAATCTATCTAGTAGATAGGAGGCTTCACCTCTCAAGTCCCCAAAATCTCCAATAGCTACCGAGTTGCAATTCATGCAACCTGAGTCATACTCTGAAGGACCCAAGTCATAGTTAGAAGCTATTGAGCTACTGTAAGAGAAAATCAAGTATGACAGACCTAAGTCACAAAGAGTGAGACCAAATCTTAATACTAAAGATCATGATGAAATTAGTGAAAATAATTCCAAATCTAAAGTACCTATGCTATCAAGATATGTCAAAAGGGATCATGCACATGGCCAGATCATTGGAGACAAATTAGATGGTGGAATGAAAAGAAACAAATTGAAAGGTACATGTTTACCTACTGAATTTGAACCTAGAAATGTTAAAGATGCTTTTGATAATGAAAGCTAGATTAAAGAAATGAATGAAGAAATAGGCCAAATAGAGAAGAAAACAAATTGAACTCTTGCTCCAAGACCTAAGGATAAAAATATAGTTGTCACAAAGAGGGTATTTAGAAACAAGCTAAATGAAGATGGAGAATTTTCTAGAAACAAAGCAAGGTTAGTATGTAAAATTTATTCTCAAGATGAAGGTATTGATTATGTTAAAACTTTTTATTCTATTGCAAAATTTGAAGGTTTTAGAACTTTACTAGCATATGTAGTTGACAAAGGGTTTTAATTTCATCAAATGGATGTAAAATTTGCATTCTTGATGAGGAAGTCTACATAGAACAACATGAAGGTTTTGTAGATCTTACAAAAAGGGATATGTTCTACAAATTACACAATGAATTATATGATCTCAATGCAGTTCCCAAAGCTTGGTATGAAAGACTTCATAATTATTTGATATAGATAGTTGAAATTAGATTAGACCAGACCAGACCACATACTAGACACAAGTGCAATTAATATATCAAAGACTCCAGTGATGCATACCAAAACAAAACACATTGTTATAAAATATCATTTTTTGAGAGAATTGGTACAATATAAATAATTTAGATTGAAATATGTAAATACAAAAGAACAAATTATAGACATATTCACCAAGCCATTACCTAAGGATGCATTTATGTATCTAAGAGGTAAGCTAGGGGCATTCCCCTATCAAAAGCTAACTAAATGAATTTTAGTGATGCATCAACTAGAGCATGTTGAAGATTAATTTTGTGTAGTTTTGACAAGCGAATATTGTAAATGAATCAATACTTATTGTCCTTGGAATGAGATGTCAAAGAGAGAGAAGTTTGTTGTCATATCTCATAGAAATTTTGTAAAGTGAAAGAGAAAGAGATGTCAACAAGGGAGAATGAGCTTGGTTGGATATCAAAGGTAGAGTTTTCTATTAGAAGAAGTTGTAGCAAATAGAAGTTTTCTGATAGAGAGAGAAAGTTAAGGCACAAAGAGTTTACACTGATAGAGGGAGTTCTCATGGATGAGAATTTGAATAAAACTAAGGATATGTTCCTTAATTTATTCTTTCTCTAAAAATTTCATTGCATTATGACATGTTTTGAAGAGGGAGATTATTGAATACAACTGATTAATTGTGAAGTATCTTTGATGTTACACAAAATGTCATATCATTACCAGTCAATGTATGTTGAGCTCACTTAAGCATTGAAGACAGTTTTCTATGTCTATGAAGCATTTTAATATTTTCCTAATTCAAAAAATACCATCTACCAAGTTCACTTGGGTATTAAATGAAGGTTTGAAAAAGTTGAGTGTTAACTGAGCTCACTTAGTTAATGAAAAAAATGTTGGATGGAACTAGTGTTAATATAGCTCACTTAGTTACCAAAAGAACTTTTTGAATATGTAGTGTTAATCAAGCTCACTTGGTTAACATAGGAAAACCATTTTTTAAGTTAGTGTCTACCAAGTAGGGTCGGCTAAAGAAGGATTTTCTTATTTTGGCATATTGATTTCAATTGAATTGTCTATTGGTTCTAGCTGACTAAGGAGATTAATATTAATCATTTTAAGTTATATTCTATCCAACTTGAAAATATGAAAGATATAAATATAAGGTCAAGTTAACAATAAAAAGAAGAATTCATGGAAGATAATTGAAGATTTAATGATGCTAAGAGGAAGTGAATCAACAGGATAAGTAGAATATCCTTGTGAACTCAGAAAGATACATTTGGTCAAGAAGGATCCAAAATTGGGTCATCTCATTGTTACTCTCTAATCATTAAGTAGTGATCTAAATCTCTTAATAGAATTGGCTTAACATCTATTTATAAATCCTCTAACAAGGTGACATTTCTATTGAATTGTCCAAAGACCTCTAAAAGGCCACTTCTAATGTGGTGATTAAATCCTCTAATATGATCAAACCTAATAGGGTTGGCTCCTAATGGAGCTCACTTCAAAAGAGTGAAAATCAGTAATGTGGTGTGATTGGTGGTTTTTCCCAAATTGGGTTTCCGCATTAAAACTTTGTGTCAAATGTTTTCATGTTATTTCTCTTATGTGTTTGCAACTAAATTAAAGTAATATTAATCATATATAATATCATAAATATTTTCATGTTATGCATTTACCAAGGTATTTTAGTGTTTGTCGAGTTACAACATTTTTTTGGTGTGTTTACCAAGCATCAAAAGAGTTAAGTTTTCATAGAGTTGTTTTGTATTGGCATCTAAGTGATTTGGGATCTATTTTAGTGTTAAATAATTCACCCATCCCCTCTTAGTTACTCCTCTTATATTTCTAACACAAGGGACCTATTTCATTTGTTCGGATGGGTCAAAATGGGTCCTAAGATAAACTATGACCCCTTTCGACACATTTCATGAAAACATATGTCCCTAGGGATCCTAGAATCCCTAAGGACCTATTTTATTTGTTTGAATGGGTTAAAAATGGGTCATAGGATAAAAAATGACCCCTTTTGATGCATTTCATGACAACTTATGTTCCGACCCCTAGGGTCTTATTTTATTTGTTCAAATGGGTTGAAAGGGGTCATAGCTTATGACCCCTAGTGACCTATGTTCGAATGGGATGAAAAAGGTTCATAGGATAACCTATGACCCCTTTTGATGCATTTCATGACAACATATGTCCCTAGGGCTCCTAGGATGCCTATAGACCTATTTAATTTATTCAAATTGGTCAAAAGGAGTCATAGGATATACTATGAACCCTTTGATGCATTTCAATGCAACATATGTCCCTAGGTGTCCTAGGACCCCTAAGAATGTATTTCATTTGTTTGAATGGATTGAAAGGGGTTATAAGATAATCTATGATCCCTTTTGATGCATTTTATGACAACAAATGTCCCTAGGGGTCCTAGGACCCATTTTGTTTGTTTGAATGGGTTGAAAGCGGTCCTAAGATAAACTATGATCCCTTTCAATGCATTTTATGACAAAAAATGTCCCTAGGGGTCTTAGGATCCCTAAGGACCTATCTCATTTGTTTGAATGGGTTGAAAGGGGTCATAGGATAACTCAAGACCGTATTGAACCCATTTCATTGTGACATGTGTCCCTAGGTGTCCTAGGGCCCCTAGGAACATAGGTTAATCAATGCTATGGGTCGAATGGGGTAATAAGTTAGAGCATGATCCCATTGGACACATTGCATTAATTACCCTAGCTTATGCTTTAATTGCTATATAATAATAATATATGACTATATGTTAAATATAATAATACTATATTATTGGATTATATAATCAAATATATCACTATACTATATTTAATAATTATTATTATTATATACTAATATATGATAATATACAATAGTTATTGATTTCCCACACTTGCCAAATTGATTTCCCTCCAAAATTTGGGTGATCAATTTTTGAAAAAAAATTCCTAGATTTCAAGCAACCATCTAAAAATATTATTTTCATCAAAATTCAATGAAATGAAAAGGTTTGTTTATAACACTCTCAAGATTCCATTAACATTTAATTGCTATCAAATTTTGAGTTCAATAAGTATTTATTAGTTAATTTTTAATTAATAATATTTGTAAACTATTGATTGACATACTGATTGAAAAATAATTTGAACTTTCAAATAGTATAACATTTTTGAAATCCAAACATGTTATAAAGATTTCAATTAGTTAAGGTGGTTAGACAGGGGAGTATTTTTATTTTGAAATAGTTATAGTAGAAACTTGATAATTAATTATTTATTTGGAATTAAAGCACCAAAAAATATGAGTCACATCTAGGCATGAGTCTAATTTTTACAGCTATAATTATATTTAAAAATATTTTCATTTGATTTTGATTAACATGTTAAGACATATAGCTATATTTTATTTTTTCCCTAATGTTTTTTTAGTATTGCATTAAAATCCAAAATTTTGACAAATCAAATAACTTTTTCTCTAGATAAAACCTAGTAGTTAAGAAACTATCTTCAATTTCTTATAGATTATGTTCTTACAATTTTTTGATATAAAGCCCATAACTAATTTAAAATTATATGTCAAGTTAACATAACACTGATTTGCTAGTTTTGCACTACCAGTTAAAGCCATAGTTTGGTTGACCATGATCTTGCACCTACCTAGCCTTGAGTTGCAAGGGTAAAAATATTGCTACCAAAAGACATGTAGGAAACCTTGGTGATGCTTTGGATTGAGGTGACTACAAACATTATAGTGACTCTATGGACAAACCAATGGTGTCACTAGGTTCACTCACCCACAAGAGCTAATGGACTTGAAAAAATGATACTATGATGAATGGTTCCAAAGTTGTACAATGGTGTACCAATTCAATAAGGAACACTATGAATTTTGGCATGGACCAAAATCATTGCACCAATTTCAAGTGAAAGTGATTCTCGTATAATTGAACGAGGTTATTATAGAAATGGATATCATGGTCTTATAGCTTCTAACAATTTTTTGATAGGAATTACGAGCTCTGAGTTACAAGCATTAGAAGATTAATTCCCAAATGTGCTTAGGACACCTTGGAGATGCTCCAGATTAGGATACTTTTGAATATTCTAGTGACTCCATGAATGAAAAAGTGTTGTCAATTGGGTTCATTTGACTATCTAGAGCTAACAATATCAATGAAATGATGCCATGATGAAGGGTTTAAAAGCTCCATAGTTGTGCACCAATTTACTAAGGAACACTACAAGTTTTGGCATCAATAAAAATCACTATGATAATTTAAAAAGAAATTGGATCTCCCAAAACTAAGAGAGGTCATTGTAGACATTGATATCATGGTACTATATGATCTAGTAGTTCATCAAATGACATCATGAGATTTAAATTACAAGCATTGGAATATTACTACTAAAACATGCTTAGGGAACCTAGGAGATGATCCAAATTAGGGTGCTCATGAATGTTATATTGAATCCATGGAGGAAAATGTGGCGTTGCTAGGGTTCAACCAACTATATAGAGCTGAAAAACATAACAAAATGATATCACAATGAATGGTTTGAAAGTTTTGCAGTGGTGAACCAATTCAATAAGGAACACTAAGAGTTTTTGCATTGGCCAAGATTGGTGTGCCAATTTCAAAAATAATGAATCTCACAAAACTAAGAGAGGTCATTCTAGAAATTGATAGCATGGTCCTATAGCATATTTTTTTTTTGGATAGGCATCATAAACCTCAAGTTATGAGAACTAGATTATTGATGCCCAAATGTGCTTAGGGAAGCTTAGAGATTCTTGAGATCGGGGTGCTCATGAATGTTCTAGAGACTCTATGGATGAAACCATAGTGCTACTAGGGTTCACATAGCCATTCAAAGATAACAACACTAATGAAACAATTCCATGATGAAAGGTTCAAAATTTTCATAGTGGTGCACCAATTCACTAAGGAACACTACAAGTTTTGGCATCAATCGAGATCACTTTGCCAATTTCAAACAAAATTGAATCTCTCAGAATTAAGAGATGTTATTGAAGAAATAAATATCATGGTCTTGTAGCATCTAAAAATTAATTGAGAAGTGTCACAAGATCTATATTACAAGAGTAATAAGATCATCGCCCAAATGTGTTTAGGGCACCTTGGAGACACTCTAGATTGAGGTTCTTGCAAGCATTCTAGTGACTCCATGGAGGAAATAGACATGCTACTAAGGTTCATATGGCCATCTAGAGCTAATGGCACTAACAAAATTATGCCACAAGAAATGGTTCAAAAGTTTCATAATGGTGTACAAATTCAATAAGGAATACTGTGAGTTTTGGAATTGATCGAGATTGTTATGCCAATTTCAAATGAAATTAAATCTCCCAAAGCTAAGAGAGCTTATTATAGACATTAATATTGTGATCATATAACATCACAATTTTTTAATAAAAAATCAAAAGATCTAACTTACAATCATCAAAGGATTGATACCTAAATGTGCTTAGGGCATCTTGGAGACACTCCAGATCAGGGTGATCATGAACATTCTAGTGACTTCATGGACACAACAATGGTTTCACTAGAGCAAATTTGGATATCTAGAGCTAATAGCATTGAAAAAATGAGTCCATAGTGAATGGTTTGAAAGTTATGATTTGATTAGAATCTAGGATTACTGCAAAGGAATTCTTAACACACTTACATTAAGTTAACTCAAAGCATTGTTTAGCGAATTAACATAAATTAAATGCATAAATGAATAACACATATAACATTTAAAAATTGAAAGAAAGAGAGTAGAGAGATAGAAGGAAAAATACAAATTGATAATGAAGTTCATCCATGGGTTGGACTATTTCTCTAGATCCCTCTCCAATAAGGTGACCAATCTGATTAACTCCAAGAATTAATTACAAGCATTTACAAGATCATTCCCTTCAAGTACAATAGTATCACAATATTCTAATGTACAGGACTAATAACAAAATCCTAGCACATTCTCCCCTTCTCATCACTTGAATGGCTTACTAAGGCCTACAACTCCCACTTAAATACATAAAATTAGCCAAAATAGGCTAAAAAAAATTATTACAAAAGCAATCCCTACATATTAATCCTCATCTTCGTATTTATCTCTTAATGAATTTTGGTTATGATTTCATATTAAAATAAGGGGTTTCTTTTTAAATATCTAAACTTATTTGAATGAGGTTCGTGAAAAACCTATCATTCAAATAGAATGAATGTCAAAATATAATAATAAATGGTAAATGGCATACTTGTGAGCCTTGATTTTAGAAGGATGGTTGTCTGGTCTCAATCCCCCATTTGGTGACTTTGTTTCCTTTAAATTGCACATCCCTCCTTTGTTTGGTAGGGGGTTGTGAGTTTGGATCTCATCAAGAAAATTTTCAAACTGCTTTTTAGGATGCATCCTCATCTTGTTGACATCATGATGATGTCATCAATAATTACTTTTTTCCCTCAAACTTCAAAATGCTATAATTTCTACGTACAGATTTCATTTTTGATGAAATGAATTTTGTTGGAAGTATCTCAACAAACTCTTTCATTTGAAATCAATTGTTAACCACTTTTTGAGATGATTATTTTTTCACTTTTTATGGCTTCTTGTCATAGTTTGACAAAACTTTGACCAACCATAACTTTTGTTTTTGAAAACCAATTTTTCCCATTCAAGTTGTGTGGGAGTCAAAATTGTGAACACTTTGTAATAATGTTGATTCCTGGAGCATTGGGGACATTTTAATTTTCACTCATTTTTATCCCCTATATCAGGCCTCCCCACTAAAAAGCTTTTGGACTTCCAAAAGTTTGATTAGTCAAAAAGTAAGTGAGGGTAAATTTCTCTCACTTTACCAATATCCATCCATCTTTCCTTGCTTGGATGCATTCCCTTCAATCCCACTAGGACATATTCAACTAGTACTCTTCATGAAGTTCTAACATTAGTGTCAAGGATGACATCTTCTAGCAAATCTGATGAGTATTTTGGTGAAAGATCATCAACAGATGGAACCTAAATGTGAATGCCTTTATTGAAGATCATTAGAGGCTCATACAACTTCAGATTCTCAACATTGATAACTAAGTATACAACATGTATGGAGGAAGACTATGGCAGAAGGCATTGGTACCAATCTTTTGTAAGACTTTGAAAGGACCATACTAAATAGGCTTGAGCTTCCTTCCTTCACCATGAATTCTTTCCTTAGTTATATGTAACCAAACTCTATTACCAACTTTGAAATGGTGATCAATATGATGCTTATCATGGTGAGCCTTATATTTTTCTTGGCTTTGCTCCAACTATGCTTCTACTACCTGATGGATTTCTTGGACTTTATTGATGAACTTTAAAGCCTTTTCTCCATCACAACGTCTATCTACAACATCATCCTTCCCAAAAGAAAAATCCATTGGTGTTTTTGGCAAGTACCTAAATCAAGTCTCAAAAGTAGACCTCTTTTTAGAAAAGTATGATGATTGGTTCTAAGCATGGTGCACATAATGAAGACTTTCATCCCACAACTTAGGATGCTTTCTACAGTAACTTCTGAGAAGATGAACAACTATCTTATTGAATACCTTTTTCTATCCATTGGTTTACAGATGGAAGCTTCTACTCTTTTTTAGCTTGGTGTCCATGAGTCCCCACAAATATGACCAAAATTTCCCTAAGAATCAAGAATCTCAGTTTGATACTATAGAAGTAGGTAATCCAAAATGAATCCATGCAAATTGAAAGTAAAAATGAGTTGTTAGTTTGATAGTGACCTGCTTTTTACATGGCATTAAGATACACATTTTATTGAACCAATCAACTACTAGATATAAATAATCATGACCCTTCCTAGACATAGGTAAATCCCCCACAAAGTCCATAGACACATTTTCCCATGAACATGATGGTAAAATAATGGTGTGTACAAACCCAATTTCCTATTACTTGGTTTGCTAGTTGCACACATTATACATCTTTTTATATAATTAGTTATAGTTTCTTGCATAGGAGGCTAGTAAAAATGTTTTTGTAATCAAGCCAATGTCTTACTTACCACAAAATATCCTACAATCAAAGAGGTATGTGCTTCATGGATTATATGTGCCTACTCCTCTTTAGGGATGCATAGTTTTCTCAAGTGGTACAAAAAATTATCTTGCACATATTAATCTTTCTCTTCTATATGTTAACCCTAGATTAAATTTTTATACATATCCTTAAATTTCTCATCATTAGCATATTGTTCTTGAAAACTTTCATGAACCATAGAAGTATTCTAAAGGATTATTAAAGCATTCTTAACAAGAGGCCTAGAGAGCATATCTTCTACTTTGCTATGGGCACCCTTCTTATACTTAAGTACCAAATGAAACTGTTGTAGAAAATCCATGTACCTAAAGTGACTACTTTGTTGCAACTTAGATTTTGAGTGAAAATATTGAAGTGGATGGTGATTAGTGTGGATTATAGTTTCCTTTCCCATTAAGTAGTGCTTCCATTGTTTAACGCTCTAAAATAAAGCATAAAATTCCTTATCATAAGTGGGATAGTTACTTACTACTCCTAAAAAAGTTTCAGAGTGGTAGTAGACATGTTTACCTCATTGCATTAATATAGCTCTCATATAAAACCCACTCACATTTGTCTTAATTTCAAATGGTTGATGTAAATTAGGTATACCCAGAACTGGTGCAATTCTCAACCTTTCCTTCAAGTTGACAAAAGCCTTCTTTTTTCGGACCTCCCCACTAAAAAGTTTCCTTTGGACTAGTTAATGCATGCAATGGTGATGCAATATAAGAGAAGCTTGCAATGAACTTCCTCCAATATTGAATTAGACCTAAGAAGTTCCTGACTTCTACAACTATACTTGGCTCAAGCCACTTTACAATACATTCCACCTTTATAGGGTCCACTTTCAATTGACCATCCCCTACAACATATCCTACGTACACTAATGATGTCTTAGAAAATTCACATTTAAACATATTTACATAAAGTATTTCTTTTCTCAATACATCCAAGATGTTTTTTACATGAGTTACATGATCATCCGAAGACTTACTGAATACAAGGATATAATCTAAATAGTCTATGAAAAAATCATCAATAAAGGGATGAATACATCATTCATGACTCTCATAAATGTAGTTGGTGTATTAGAAAGCCCAAAAGGCATGACCACCCACTCAAATAGCCCCTATTTTGTCTTGAAAGTAGTTTTCCATATATCATTATTTGCAATTTGAATTTGATGATATCCACTACACAAGTCTAGCATAGTGAAATAAATTGCATGTTTCAACTAATCAAGTAAATCATCTATTCTAGGAAGAGGATACATTTTCTTTATCATTATCTTGTTTATAGCCTTGTAATTGATGCACATTCTCCATGTTTGGTCTTTCTTTGGAACCAACACAATAGGAGAACCACAAGGAGAAGTACTTGGACAAATAACTCCTTTCTCAAAAACCTCCTAAACTTACTTTCTAATTTCTTTGTTTTGCAAAATTGACAAATGATACATGCCAATATTAGGAAGTGGCACATCCTATTGTAACTAAACTTCATGTTGAATCTCTCTCTTAGGAGGTAACCCTTTTGGTTCCTATAACAAGTCATTATAAGTCCAAAACAATCATTGAATGTTTAGATGTTTCATCTTCCTTGTCTTTTAAAAGAATTAATACAATTAGAATTGACTAACCTTTTTCATCTAACTAGCATTAAATAATGTAAGATTAGTGTTTATCTTATGTGCTTGTACAATGTGTTCAACCTTATATTTGAAAAGATGATAATTTTTTCTCCCCCCTATAAAAGATAGCTTGTCGAACATATAGGTATGAAATCCCAAGCAGAAGACCACAAATATCTAAAGGGACTACATCAACTTCTACTTTATCTACAAAGTTTGCAGTGACAGAAAATCTCAATTTACATTGCTTAGTTACTTGTAATTGTGCATCATTGCAAACCCACCCCAGTAGATATGGCTTTGGATGAGGTATTATAGTCAAGTTTCTTAACAACTTCTCTAGATATCAAATTAACTTGAGTACCCATATCGAAAAATGTATCAACCTTAGTATGTTTGGTAACAACTTGAGTATGAAATAATTCATTCCTTTACTTATCATTCTTAGGAGAAGATTATTTACTTGTACTAGCACTTATATTTGAAGAACTTGTGGCTAGGAAAAGAGATATACTTTTTCCTTTACCTTGGATTCTAGCATCAACAATCTTTGTTTCATCTTTGGAGTTAGCCTCAAGATCATGTTGAATTACAATAGCAGTTTTTTGTTTTCTTTTGTGTCCACCATATCTCTTGGGCCTCTTTTCTTGGTGCAAATTCCAACACTTAAAATCATCATGCCCTTCTTTCTTGTAATGTGAGAATGTGGATTTTTCACCCCCTTTCTTTACTGTAGCTATCTTCTTTTCCGTTCCTTTGTCTTTGGATTTACCTTCAAACATAGATGGCTTCTTATGAACCTTATCAATGAAAGTACCCTTACCCCATGACTCTAAATATGTAGCTTGTGCACATACATCATCCAAATTGCATGGATTTAAAACTAAAATAGAATGTCTAAGGTAAGGATGAAGACCACCTATGTACTTGAGTAAATTATCTTGGGTGTACAATGGAACATTTAATGAAATAACCTTTTTACAAAAATCATGGGTGTACTGTTAGATAGTTTGATGTTTCCCTTCCCTAAGATGTTGCCAGTTCATCTTTAACTATTCAATATGGCCCAGGGGGTAGAAATGCTTCTTTATATCACTAACAAATTTTGACCAAGACAATTTGAACATATCATGCTACAAAGTTTCATCTTAAGTCCTACTCTCCCACCAGGTTAGAGCTACACCACCTAACTGAAGAGGGGCTAACTAAATTCTATCAACATCATCTACAAGGTTTTGAAATATATAGTAGACTTCTACTTGTTTAATCCAATCATCTAATTTCTCAACATTTAACTCCCAATAATACTTTGGCAAGTCAAACTTTACATCCAACTTTATTTGAGGATTATGCCCACCCTTGAAAATATTAGAAGACTTATAATGGGTAGAAGAAGGAGAAGAGGGAGGTGTGTTTAAAGAATCACAATTTTCTCCTTTCCTTTTCCCTTTATCCTTCTAAATTGCATGTCTTTGCATCTTTTCTTTTCTTTGCTAGACTAGGACTTCTACCATTGTGTGAAAATTTTGAAGAGTCTTTTGGATACCCTTATCTTGAAAGACTTGTCCACCACCTTTTTCTACCATTTGTGATGATGGTTTAGTCCTTCATTTTTTGATCTTAGGATTGTATTCCTTGAGTTTTCCTTTGTTAGATTGTGGTGGCTAATTAGAAAAGTACTGTACATACTCCATAAATTCTTTTGGGCTTGAGGCATCACCTCAAAAAATAAAAATATTTGGGCCCTATTTTATCAAGATTTTGGGCTGACATGTAATTATTAATAATAACTCTAAAGTGATAAAATACTTGTATAAAAGGGCTTAGGGTTAAGGATTGTTTTATAGTTGTGATGAAAAATTATTTCTTGTGATGGTATTGAGCTTTAAGGGATAACATATTGTAATCAAGCTGTAATCACTAGATTGTATTAATATCAGATGTGCTATTTGGTGGATGTAGCCTAAGGATTGGGTGAACCACATTGAATCTTGGTGTCTTGTGTTCTATTCTGTGTGATCTATTATTTCTTGATATTGGTTATATTTGCATATACTTATTATTCCTATCTATGGTTTATTCCTAACAAGTGGTATCAAAGCAAAGTTTTTCTTTAGCTAACCTCTCCAGGAAAGTCTTACGGTTGAGTGGGAGTGATGGTAGATGAGGGTAAGCTGGGAGTTGATATGTTTAATGGGTAGAACTCCCAGTTATGGAAGATGCAAATGGAATACTATCTTTATTAGAAAGATTTATGAAAACTATTAGAAGGAAAAGCCAAGAATCAAGGATCTATGTCAAATGATGAATGGGATCTTTTAAACAAAAAGGCACTTGGAAGCATTTGATTATGTTTGGCACCATTAGTGGCATTTAATATTACAAAAGAAAAGACAATAGAAGAATTGATGCAAACCCTAGTGAAACTGTATGAAAAGCCCTCTACTTCAATTAAAGGTATTTCTCATGAAGCATTTATTTAGTATGAAAATGGCAAAAAGGTGGATCAATTATAGATCATTTACATGAGTTCAATACTATTACTAGTCAGATATCTTCTATGGGTATCAATTTTGATGACAAAACTAGGGCTCTTTTGATTTTGTGTTCTTTGCCTCAAGGTTGGAATGGCTTGGTAATGGTCGTGAGTAATTTTTTTCCTAGATCTATTACCCTAAAATATGATGATGTGATTGGTGTTGTTTTGAGTGAGAAAACTCGTAGGAAATCCTTTGGTGGATCTACATTAGGAAGTGCTTTGAACAAACAAAGTAGGGGCAAAATGACTAAAAGAGAAAGTAATTTTAAAAATCATGGGAAATCAAGATGAAAGTCAAAGGAGAGGAGATCTCAATCAAGAGGATTGAATGACTATTGGTACTATGGGAAACTAGGGCATAAAAATAAAGATTGTTGGAACCGAAATAAAAATGAAAGAGATAAACCAAATGGGAAAAAGGAGGAAAATGTGGTAAGCAACAAATTCAAAGAGGATGCTTTGCTTCTATCTTTAGAAAGTTTTGATGATTCATGGGTTTTAGATTTTGGTGCTTCATTTCATGCTACAACCCACAGAGGTTATTTCATTGATTATGTCCAAGGGGATTTTGGACTTGTTTATTGGGGACATAATGAACCCTGTTAGATTGCTAGAAAGTGAAAAGTTAAGATTAAGTTGCAGAATGGGAATCATTGGCTACTACATGAGATAAGACATGTTCCAAGGTTGAGTACGAATTTAATTTCAGTAGGAAAACTTAGTGATGAGAGTTTTGTAGTCAATTTTAATGATAAAAATTGTAAAGTTTCAAAATTTTCCCTTGTAGTAGAAAAAGTTATGAAAGTAGGCACTTTATATCTTTCTATAGGTCATATTGTTCCTTCTACTTTAATTTTTTTTAGAGAAAAATGAATTTTTAGAAATAATTGTTGTAGTTGAGTGGGGAGAACAAGTAGCTATGGTAGATTCTGATACAACACTATGGCACAACAAAATTGGGCACATCAGTGAGAAAGGTATGAAAATACTTCATTCAAAAAAAAATTTATCAAGTCTAAAATGTGTTAATATAGATTTCTATTAAAGTTGTGTGTATGGAAAAAAAAAGAGAGTGAGTTTTGTGAAGACTGGGAAGGAAAATAGAAAGGAGAAGTTAGAGCTTGTGCATATCGATGTATGGGGACTTGCTTAGGTATCTTCCCTTCATGGCTCTCATTATTATGTTACATTTATTGATGATGCAACTAGAAAAGTATGGGTTTATTTCCTTAGATAGAAATCCGATGTACTTCAAACTTTTAAGAAATGGAAATGCTTGGTTGAAATGAGACTTGTAAGAAATTAAAACATATAAGATTTGATAATGGTGATGAGTATTGCAATCATGAATTTGAAGATTATTGCTCCACTAATGGTATTCATAGATAGAAAATTGTTCGAAGGACTCCATAGGAAAATAGAATGGCTAAATGCATGAATAGGACTATAATGGAGTGTGCAAGGTGCATGCGGCTACATCCTAGGTTTCCCTTACACATGTGGGTAGAGGCTATCAATAATTTTGTATATTTTATTACTAAAGGTCCCTCTAATCCTTTGGGTTTTTTAATTCTAGAGGAAGCATGGACTAGTAAGAAGTTGAGTTATTCTTTCTCAAAACCTTTGGTGGTGAAGCTTTTGCTCATAAAGATTCTAAAAATAGAATCAAAATAGAAGCTAAGTGAAAGAAATGTGTATTTTTTGGATATGGAATTAATGAATTTTGTTATAAGCTTTGGGATTTTAAAAACCATAGATTGTAAGAAGTAGGGATGTCATATTCAATGAGAAAGTGTTGTACAAAGATCTATTGCAGCAACATGAGAAGAAAGTAGATGATTATGTAGTGTTGGATGATACTCCAAAAGCTGATGTTCATGTCATTCCTCATGATGTGAAACAATTGCAACAACAAATACCAGACACACTAGTGAATGTTAGATAATCAACAATGAAAATTAGACCTCCAGAAAGATTCTCTCCCTTTTTGTATTTTATTGTACTTAGTAATGCTAGTGAACCTAGATATTATGATGAAGCTATGTAGGTGGATACTAAGATTCAGTGGGAGTCTACAATGAAAGATGAAATGGACTCTTTTCTAAAAAAGGACTTAGGATTTATGCAAGTTGACTGTAGGTAAAAAGGCTTTATAGAATAAGTGGGTTTATAGGTTGAAAGAAGAGGAAGGAGGTAAGAAAAGATTTAAAGTCCAGTTAGTTGTAAAAGGATTTGAACGAAAAAGGGCATTGAATTTGATGAGATATTTTCTCCTGTTGTTCAGATGACTTCTATCCATATTGTTTTAAGTAATTTAGCTACTAAAAATTTGCATTTGGAGTAGCTTGATGTTAAAACAACCTTTCTTCATGGTGATTTGGATGAAGAGATATATATGGCTCAACCATGTGGATTTCAGGTCAAAGGTAAGGAGAATTTAGTGTACAAATTGAAGAAAAGTTTATATGGCTTGAAGCAAGCACCTCAGCAATGGTATCTAAAATTTGATAGTTTTACGCATAAACATGGATACAATAGGTATCATTTAGATCAATGTGTTTACTTTAAGAAGTTGGATGATGATAGCTACATTATTTTATGTTTATATGTTGATGATATTCTTGTAGCTAGGTCTAAGATGGATCACATTAAGGGGTTAAAGTGCTAGTTAGCACATACATTTTCTATGAAGGATTTGGGGGCAGCAAAACAAATCTTTGGTATGAAGATTTGAAAAGATAGAAATAATAGAAAATTGATTCTATCTCAAGCTAATTATGTTGAAAAGGAGTTGCAATTTTTGTTTATGGAGAATGCTAAAATTGTCAGCACACCTTTACCTAGCCATTTGGAGTTGACTACGGAGATGTTTCCCAATACATAAGAAGAGGAGGATAAAATGTCCAAGATACCCTATGCTTCAGCTGTAGGAAGCTTGATGTATGTTATGGTATGTACTAGGCCAGCTATTGCACATGAAGTGGGAGTTGTTAGC
The DNA here is from genome assembly GCA_028749045.1 of Cupressus sempervirens. Lineage (NCBI taxonomy): Eukaryota > Viridiplantae > Streptophyta > Pinopsida > Cupressales > Cupressaceae > Cupressus > Cupressus sempervirens. The sequence goes on from CM053791.1 coordinate 224,504,092, forward strand.
AGGTATATGAGTCATCTAGGAATTGAGCATTGGAATGCAGTCAAATGGATTCTTAGATATTTTAGAGGAACATTCAATAAGTTTTTACACTTTGGGGGTTCTACTGCTAATTTATAGGGCTATGTTGACTCAGATTTGGTAGGGGATAATGATACCAAGTGGAGCACTACAGGTTATGTATTTACTATTGGTGGGCTAGCCATGAGCTAGGTTTCTAGGTTACAAAAGGTTAATGCATTATCCACTACAAAGGTAGTGTATGTTGCTATTACAGAGGTAGCCAAGGAGATGATACAGCTTTAATTCTTACTAGAAGAATTGGTACATCCTCAAAAAGATAATTATTTGTTTACAGATAGTCAGAGTACCATTCATCTTGTGAAGAATTCAACTATACATTCAAAGACAAAACACATACAATTGTAGTATCATTTCATTCGATTAGTTTTGGAGGACGAAGAACTAAAGTTGGACAAGATACATATAGATGAAAATCTAGTGGATATGTTTACCAAGGTAGTGGTGATAAGGGAGAACCTAAATTCCTCTTTAGCTTCAGTTAGTCTTCTAGATTGAACATGAATAGAAAAATAGTAGAGTCTAGGGTGGTTTGATATAGTGGCAACCTCATGGAGTAGTGGCCTACCTACATGATTAGTCTCCAAGTGGGATATTGTTGTTTAGAGTGGAGCTTGATCAATCCCTAAGTGGAAGATTGATAGATTGTGGTGACTGATCAGAAAAGTATTGTACGTACATCATAAATTATTTGGGGAAAAAATAAATTTGGGCCCTATTTTATTAAGATTTTGGGACAACATGTAATTAATAATTAGAACCCTAAAGTGGTAAAAATACTTGTATAAAAGGACTTAGGGTTAGGGATTTTTTTATAGTTGTGATGTGAAATTGCTTCTTATTGTGGTATTGAGCTATAAGTGACTAAATATTGTAATTAGGTTGTAATCACTGGACTGTAATAATATCAAATTTGTTGTTTAGTGGACTCAGCCCAAGGATTGGGTGAACCATGTTAAATCTTGGTGTCTTGTGGACTTTTCTATGTGATTTATTATTTCTTGATATTGGTCATCTTTGTATAATTATTGGTTATATTTGCATATACTTATTTTTTTTTCCATGGTTTATTCCTAACATCCTTCACCTTGCTCGATCTTGGATCTTGTTAGCATTCAAATCTACAATACTTGTCATACAAGGGCTCTGTTACAAAATTTGATCTAATTAGGATCTAGGACTATTATAGAGAAATGTTTAACATAATTACATAAAGTTAATTCAAAGCATTCTTAGAAAATTAACATAAATTAAATGCTTAAATGAATAAATCATATAAAATTTATAAACTACAAGAAAGAAAATAGAGAGATAGAAGGAAAAACACAAATTGATGACAAAGTTTGTCCATGGGTTGAACTACATCTTCGGGTCCCTCTCCAATATGGTGACTAACTAATTAACTCGAAGAATTAATTACAAGCATTTACAAGATCATTTCCTTCAAGTACAAAAACATCACAATATTTTGATGTACATGACTGACAGCAAAATCCTAGTGCATTATCTCCTCCTTGTCACTTGAATGTGGTGCTAAGGCCTATAACCCCCACTTAAATACATAAAATTAGCCAAAATAGGATAAAATAAATTATTACAAAAATAATCCTTCCACAATCATTCTCATCTTTGTATTTACCCCTTAATGAATTTTGTTTATGATTTCATCTTTAAATAAGGGTTTTTTTTTTAATAATTAACCTTATTTGAATGAGGTTGGTAGAAAGCCTATCATTCAAATAAAATGAATCTCACAAAATAAGCATAAATGTTAGATGGCGGAGTGGTGGCTTTTAAATTTAAGAGCTTAGTGGTGAGGTGTTCAACCCCTTCCAACCTCCATCTACCATTTGGCAACAATTTAAATAACATGTCCCTCCTTTGTTTAGCAAATACCAACCTGTGGTGTAGTGGCCATTTAGTAAATACCATGTGGTGTAGTGGCTATTTTGAAAGATTTATTTAGTTTTTTTTTGTCAAACTTCAAAATGCCATAACTTCTATGTATGGATTTTGTTTTTGATGAAATGACTTTCATTGGAAGGATCTCAACAAGATCTTTCATGGGAAGATTTTTGCCCAAACGTGTTTAGGGCACCTTAGAGATGCTCAAGATCAGGGTGCTCACAAACATTCTAGTGAATCTATGAGGAAACAATGATATCACTAGGGCTCATCCAGCCCTTTGAAGCTAACAACACTGATGAATTGATGCCACAAATATCCTTTAGGGTCAATTAATAATTTTTAACAATAATTGTAATTATAGACACTATTACATAAATTTCACTTTGAACATTGTCAACATGGCCAATATTAATTAGATAATATAAAATATTATTTTTATGCTCGTTCCATGTTATTTAAAAACTTTGTTTACTTTGACAAATACAAGTTAATAAGAGAAATGGTTACATAAATGTCATTAAGAATTTACAAATAATCTATTAGATATGAAAACAAAATTAGTGAACGATATGAAAATATATAATAAATACAAAAGTTTATATTTAAAATATTTCAAGTGTTTCATCATAAATACAGCTAAATTCATTACAACTATTAATATATTTTTTCCATACAAAATAATGTATATGGAACAAAAGGTACGCAATGTACATTGTTGTGCATACTAAAGTCCTTCTATATATCATTCATACAACCAAATTATATGTACACCACTAGTGAAAATTCTAGAGACTAAAATATCATAGAATTGTCTTCATTCAACTCTTTAAAATTATTTCTATCTTCATGCACTACTTCTATTAAAGAAACCTACAATTCAATATCATAATAAATTTTAGTATTATAGGAATTTAATATTAAGTACAATTATAGGCATATAGTTAACATATGATACTAAATTTGAAGCATATAATGAACATATGAAACCTTGTTGTGAGTTAGCTTTACCTATTGATGTGTTCCTAAAGGGTCATCTCTCTGCTTGAGGGTCTCCAATAATGATTCACGATCAATATTAGCAATAGTTAAAACTTTTTAATTTTTGGTCTTCCTTGATAATTCAAAAACTTTACATTTGATGCTATAGTAAGGTGTGAATATTTGATACTTCACCATAGTAGTTTTATGATATCTGATATACCATGTATCATATATATTGTGTATCTGATATATCTTGCCCAAACATATAATGGTTAAAAGCACATATCTATGTCAACTTTTAGTATACCAAAACCTATTTTGGTCAAATCTCATTTCTATATCAAAACTCAAATTTTTTTGAGCACTTTGATTAGTTCTAATATGTTATAATTTCAAAATATTATAAATCAATATTTTAACATTTCAGAAGATACTCCCTCAAAAAAGGAAAAAGAATGGTAAATGATATCAAAAAAAGTAAAAATATATATTTGTCTCTAGAGGAGAGATACATCGTTAGGAATATGTAATTTGTTTTCAAAAAATTGTAGATTTGATAGGGAAGTTTTGATAGGAGGAAAAAATTGTTGGATTCTGATATGGTTGACCTTGAGTACTTATAAAAAGAAAAATATACATAAAAAATGTTTTTCCCCTATATATACATGTCATGTATAAGATATTTTCAAAACAAAACAAAAAAAGATGATTTTCATATACTTGTTTGATGGGAACTATGCGTTGTAGTTTTTATAGTTGAAAAAGGGTCTTTGGAATTTTAAAAAATAAATAAATTATAACTCAAAAAACTAATAAAATATTATAGGCATAAATTCATCTAATCCAAGACATTTCTTTAGTTTACATCTACAAATTATAAACTCAAATACCATTTTTTATGTCATTAAAGTTGAACATTTGTATTTTGATATCATTTTTCTTTTTAGAAGGTAGCACAAGTTTGTGCATGTACTACCGTGTAAATGGATCACATGAAAAAGGAGGGTTGAGATTGAAATTTGATGATGGGTCATGACTATCCCCTCCATGATCCATGTGATGTCCAACTCTTGAGTGTATTTTATATTGTTATATAAGTGAGGTCTTTTCTATTGAAAATGATATTTTTATTTAGTTTATAATATGTTTTATTATATTAACATATGATATATTCTATTACATTATATTATATTAGAAAATATTATATTAAAATAGTTTATATAATAATATATTTTATTATATTATATGATATAGTATACAATATATTCGTTTGATAGTATTTCCACACATTTCTTTTATTCATATTGGTCAAAAGGGGTCATAGGATAACCTATGACCTCTTTCAACACATTTGATGATGACCTATGTCCCTAGGGGTCCTAGGACCACTAGGGACATATTGTGCTTATTTATATAGGTTAAAAGGGGTCATAAGATAACCTATGACCCCTTTGGCCACATTTGATGATGTCATATGACACTATGGATCCTAGGACCCCTAAAGACACATTATGCTAATTCATATGTGTCAAAAGGAGTTAGAGCATAACCTTTGACCCCTTTCAACACATTTGATGATGACATATGTCCCTAGGGGACACATTATGGTTGTTCATATGTGTTTAAATAGGTAACTGGATAACCTATGACTACTTCTAACACATTTGATGATGACATGTGTTCCTAAAGGTCCTAGGACCTCTAGGGACACATTGCACTTGTTCATATATGTCTCGAAGGGGTCACTAGATACCCTTCTAACATATTTTATGAGGACATTGTAGCTAGAGGTCCTAGGACACCTAGGGACACATTACACTTATTCTTGTTTGTAAAAAGGGGTAATAAGATAACCTATTACCCCTTTCAAAATATTTGATAATGACATGTGTCCCTAGTGATCATAGGACCCATATGGACATATTGCACTTGTTCATATATGTTGATAGGGGTCATAGGATAATTTATGACACCTTTCAACATTTATGATGATGACATGTGCCCCTAGGGGTCCTATGACTCTTACAGACACATTGTACATGTTTATATGGGTCAAAAGGGGTCATAGGATAACATAAGACCCCTTTCAACACATTTGATGTTGAAATGTGTCCATAGGTGTCCTAGGAACCCTAGGAACATATTGCACTTGTTTACGTGGGTCAAAAAGGGTCAAGATAACCTAGGACTCCTTTCAACATATTAGATAATGACATGTATCACTAGGGGTCATAAGACCCCTGGGTACATATGTCATCATTAAATGTGTCTAAAGGGGTCATATGTTAACCTATGCCCTCTTTGGACACATATGATGATGACATATGTCCCTAGGGGTCTTAGCATCCCTATGGGCACATTACTCTTATTCTTGTGTGTCGAAAGGGGTCATAGGATAACCAATTACCCCTTTCAAAATATTTATTCCTATATATAATATGTGTTGAATATCTTATATACTATATCATATATTATAAAAAATAAAAAAGTGCACTTGACTTGGACATCACATCGATCATGGAGGGGATAATCATGATGCTTCCTAACCCCACCCTCCATTTTCCATCTCATTCATTAACATATTTGGATGGGTGGATATAAGGTATCCAATATATTGGATACTCGATATATCAGATACACAATAGATTGGGTATCTGATTAAGCTTGGTAATTACCAAGCCTCCTTGGTCAACCCAAAAGCTATGAATTTGTAGTGTTTATGGGTGTTCTAGACTTTAATGACATATCTAATGACTTCTAATATAATGAAATTCATTGAAACAAAAAGTGTTTGTTGAGTACATTTTCAGCATTGCAATGATATTATTGTTGTCAAGATATTAGTTTGATACATATTTGTTACCTATTTTTAAATGAAGGTAATAAGATGTTTATTTACATACTGATTAACAAATTACTATAAATATCACATTGTAAAATATTTTTGAAATCCAAAAGATGTGTCACATTCAATATTTTTCCTAATACAATTTTTAAAAAATTAAATTTTGCAATGTCTTGATTTAGTTAAGGTGGTCAGACAAAGGCCTTTTTTTTCTTGACTATGTTGTAGCCAAAAATTCTTAATTAATTAATTAATTGAAATAAAAATACACATAAATATACATCACATATGGACATGAGTCTACTTATGATATATAAAACCTTTTTTTTAAATATTATTATTTAATTATGATAAAGGTTCTTAGACATACACTTCTTCTTTTTTCCTTGAATTTTTATAACATTGTATTAAACTATGATTTTTTGACTGATCAGATCAATTTTTTTTTAGGTAAGGCCTAGTAGTTTAGAAACTAAGTTCAATATTCTTTAGATTCTATTGCTACAACTATTTAATATAAATGTCAAATTGACATGAAACTAATTTGTTGATTTTTCACTATGACTTAAGGGTATCATTTGGTCCACAATGATCGTACACATTGTTGGAAATTTATTCATCACTCCCCTCGAGATTCATGAAAAGGGATTAACTACCTCTTGTGTACTATAAGTTGAGTGGTTGCATCAAGCATTGATAGATCAGTCTTTTGGTTCAACAACAACCCCCCTCTAACAAGTGGTATCAGAGCTTGGTCATAGGTTTGAATCCTTAGACTCTCAAGTAATGTTGAGCAGTAGATTGTTAGAAATTTATTTAGTACTACCCTCATGATTCATGAAAAGGGATGAACCACCTTTTGTGTAATTTAATGTGAATGGTTGTATTGGGCATTGACAGATCAGTCTTTTGGTGCAAGAACAACCCCACTCTAAAACACATACCCTCATGTTTTATGAGATGTACAATGATCTTATTTTTGTATTTATTTTCTATAGATTAAATATTTGGTGGCTTTATGAATTTTTATGTCTTTACATCTATGTGGCATAAGAATTTAGTAAGCATTATTGTTAGAATCCTTGTTAATAGGGTTGAGTTTTGCAGTATGGTCGGATTAATTTTTGGTCAATGCACTAATTACTTTTTCATTATTTTGTTAGGTATGGTTGGTGTTGTTTTTAATATTAAAAATCAACTAAAATGGGGGTTGACCCAAACAAAAGAAATGCGGCTAAAAGTTAGCTAGAAGTCATTACCATATGATCCCTGGTTTATGTTGTTATGTGATTGTTGTATCTCAAGATTTTTATGTTTTGATTATGTTTAGTTTGGAGTTGCATAGTTTGATGTTTAATCTTTTTATGTATGAGACTGTAGTATTCAAGAGGTTGATTTTTAAGGTTGTTTTATTTAGTTTTAGTTTGGTTTCTTCCTTTTTGATATTATTTATAATATTAGAAGTCATAAATAAAAGATGCACTAATCTGATTTGAACAAGATTACTTTTGTATAGAATTTTATATTGTAATGTCTCTTAGAAACGTTGTTATAATATAATTAAAATGTATATTGGGGTATGTGCACCAAAATGGTGTACAAAAAAGTGCATACCACCAAAAAAAACATAAAAAATGTCAATAACTCGACCAGGTTATTTGAGATTTCAAAAAGAGGCTAGGCTCAGTTATCAAGCCTAACCAAAAAATATATAAAAATTAAAAACCATTAATTTTTAGATTTTCAAATATTTTAATTAGGTTATGAAAATAAAAAAGTACATTAAAAACCTGATCAAGCTTTGAAGAAGTAAAAGTGGGCTCTACTCCAAAGACCGTAACTTTCAAATCTAGATTCCATTTGATTTCATTCAAAGTGTGATGGGAAGGTAATAAAAAAATCTATAACATAATGGATGAAGAATAATTATAGGACATGAATATTATTTTCACCATCCATTTGAATCAAAATTTTTCTAAATTAGGTAGTTATTATTTCCCATACATGGAGCAAATAAGTAGATAAGAGTACTATCATATCAAATATACACAAATAAACACACTGATCCACTTAGTGAATCCTAATCACTCTCTCTTACTTACTCCTAACCTATCTCCTTATCTCACTAACTAATAACTCTTTATATCTAACTCATAATCCCTAACCTCTCCCTCATTCTCAAACTAACCCCTTACCCCCCTCTCTCTCTCACTCATTCACACACGCGCGCACGTGCACACACACACACACACACACACACACACACACACACACACACACACACACACACACACACACACACACACACACACACTCACTCACTTAGATACACATGCACATACACACACACATACATAGATGCATGCTCACACACACACACACACACACACACACACACACACACATACACATGCGTGCACATGCACTCGCACGTGGACACACACATGCACATGTGCATACACACACAAAAACATGCACACATGCACACACACACACACACATTCCTAAAATCTCTCTCTCTCTCTCTGTCTCTCTCTCTCTCTCTCTCTCTCTCTCTCTCTCTCTCTCATAATCTCTATTTTAATAAATTATCACTAAATCCTAACCTCTATCTATATATAACTTGCAACCCTTGACCTCTATCTTTCCAAGTAACCCCTACCCTTCTCTCTGAATATGACATAACCCTCTCCATTACTAATCCATAAGCTATTTCCCTAGTTTAAAAAATATGGTGGGATGAGTTCTCATTGTGTATGGTTATCTATACTATTGAGCATTATTGGTTTATTTTCTTATGCATGGTTTAAAGTAAGTAATAAAATCCTATTGTGGAAAATTTTGTGTAGAATATTGATTCACCCCCCCTCCTAGTATATCCTATTTCTAATAGATAATGTATTGTTAAATCAATACATGAAGGGAAGAAGATAGTTGGATGAAGCTTAGACTTGAAATGATTTATAAGGATAAGATTGACCGATTTTCAATATTGATTGGTGAATGAAGGTGATGAAGGAGATGGTTAATGAACTTGAGTAGAAGATGAACAAAAATGTAGAAGTTAAATATTAGTTATTACCAAGAAAATGTATGAAGAATTTTTAGTAGATACCAATCATAGTAATGGTCTGGTGAGCTTCTTTATGCTAACAAAGATAGTATAGTGTATGCCAAGCTACACACTAATGAACAATTATAAAAACATAGTGATTGTCGAGTGATAGAAAAAGTTATAGTTTGAGAAAGATTTAAATTAGAGGTTGAGTTAGTTTGAATTTTGAATTAGTAAAAGTGCACAAAAGTTAAGGACAAATGAGCTAGCATATTTTATGCATGAGGAAAGGTTGTTAAGAAATCAAAGGAAAGGATTTGATTAGAAGTTTATAGAAGAACAACAACAACAAAAAGGTGGAATGATTTGTTGAATTTGACCTAATCCTACGAACAATGGTGATGTTTAATTTGAAAAAGATAGAAATTAATTATTTAAGGAGGCATAAGAGATGTTTTTTAAGGTTGGTTTATTGTTGATTGGCGATTTTAAGGAGAAGAGAGGTAAGAGACTATAACAACAAAGGTGAAGTGTGAAGAGTTTGGTGAAGAGTGATCTCTTTAGTAGATGTCAAACATATTAGTGATGAATATATTAATGAAGGCTAGTCAATGAACAATTATATAATAAAATGGCTCAAATCTAAATTTACATTGTGAGTTATACTTTATAGATCAAGCCACTATTACATTCTAACTATTATATCATTTAAAATCTTTTAATCAAAGTTGACACAATAGTCATTTTGTAAATTTTTTTTAATGATATTCAAATGGAATTATCCAAAGTCCTCTAATAAGGATACTTCTAATATGGTGATTAAATCCTCCAATGGGGTCACATTTGACAATATGTTGTATAACCTTTAAATAATAGGGTTGGCTCTTATCTGAGCTCACTTCAAAAGAGTGAAAAATTGGTCTCATGTTACTTCATATGTGGACATTATTTTTAAGTGTTCTATATTTTACAATAGTTTATTTATTGCTATTCAACACATATAGAAACAAAATGTTAAGATGTTGCATGAAAATTTGTTTTGTTGATGACATGCTATGTAGACCGAGTGGGTATCTGAGATTGATAAAGTTGTTTGAAGAAAGTAAAAGTTAAATTGGTACATCTCCTTGATGCAGGCGCATCTCATTACTAAATCATTTCAAAGGTCCAAGATTCTCCATATATTTTAAATGGTCAATTTTAATAATTTAGGATTATGTCTTAGTGGATAGAATTAGGTGTTTTATTAAACAAATGTTATAGTTTTAGTCGGATATGTTAGAGAGTTAGAGGAAAGGGTTAATGATGTTAGTGTCGGTTTTAGAAAGGATAAAATTAGTAATAGAAATGCCATGTGGTCAATAATTAAAGAGAATCCCATCGAATACTGGTGATAGATAATAGGCAGTTACAAGAATATTCATGATTGCTACATGGTATTGATGGTAAAGCATCTTTCAGATTCCTATTCTTAGCAGTTACAAGAATATCCATGATTGCTGCATGGTACTGATGGTAAAGCATCTTTCAGATTCCTATTCTTAGATGGAAAAGAAAATGTTTTTATTACTACTGGACAGCAAGGCCAGTTAGACTTTGGTTATTAAAAAGCCAATCTTTTATGTAAAAAAAGGATTCAAAGTTGGGGAGGAATGGGAAGTTTTATGTCTCCTTTGGTCTCCTATGTTTTTTTTTCAAGATTATGGCTCTATTGTTATGCTTCATTAATTTCTCATGGCAATCAGTTTAGGGAATAACAATTGCAGAAAAATGTACTTTGATGCAGGGTCAATCTCTCAGGTTTGAACCGTTGGATTTCTCTCAAATTTTTATATGTTGTTTGAAACCTAGTTGCACCAAATATCAACAGTTATATTGAGTAAATCTTTTCTAGTTCAAAATTTATGCATGTCTGAGTGCAAGTCTATCCGAAGGCAGCAAGAAGATATTTTGGGGGATTTTATTTTCAAAGTTTTGTTTATTGAATCTGATTTTAGTGTGTGATCCTGAAGGTTGTAGATGCCCCTTGAAGCAACTCAGTTGAGTGAATGAATCCTCCTGAGTTTGCCAAGGTGTGGCTTTGCATCACTCTTGAGGATAACTTATTCACCCCCTACCAATTATTACAAATCATTATAACAATATTACCTTGTCTCACAAATTGATTGAAAATTTTTAATGGGACTAAGATAATAGTAGAATGATAAATTACCCTTTTATTAGAGGGATTATTAGTTTGAAGGAATTTTACTTTATTTATCTTTTTGAGGATAAGAAAAATTTATTTATTTTTTCAAAACTAGACATAATGGTATATGTTGGGATGCTAGTGTGAGATGAATAATATCATGATGGGTATTTATTTCTTTTAAAGGTGGCACACCTTAGAAATAAGATGGTACAATAATTTTATTAAATGAGATTAACACTATCATAATAATGATTGTATGACTTTTATTAATTTTCCAATGGAACATATATTGCACGAGTTTTATCATTTGAATTACAATAATTTTCATTTCCATTTAAAGGTGACCTCTTTTTGAAGTCTCAAGACACAATCACTATTTATTGAAACTTACATAAATGAAATTTTTTTTGGGAAGCCTACTAGTTTTGTCCCTAGAAAGATTCTAGATTATTTGCATCAAAAGTGTTTCTTCCCTCAAATATGGTTATTTTTTTTAATGGAGGGAGGGCCTACTGGCATGAAAAAGACAACTAATCACTATAAATTTTAGGACATTAGAATGATGATGATCCCATTAAAAATTAGAATCTTGTGATTATAGATAACACATATAGAATCATGAGTTGTGGGATGAGTAGGGAAGGTTAAATTGAGAAATTACATTCACACCATGAAGTGGTTAAATAGAATGTTGTCAGTGATTCTTTTAAACTATTGCCAATAGGGCCATGGATTGATTGGGAGTGTGAATTTTTTAGTCACAACACAACTCATTTCCAAAGCTAGTAGTCTAAACTATATCAGAGAGAAAGTTAAAAGGAAGAAAAAAGCAGATTATGAGAAGTTTCAAAAGAAGTTTTTCAAAAAGGGCGAGGAGCTCTTGCTAGTTCAATCAAGTAATGGGTATGAAAGGTCTTCTCTTTCTTCATTTTACACCTTGAATTTTTAATATGTTATGAAATACTTTACTCTATATTTTAGGCTTTTTGCATACCATGGATAGCATTTCACCATCTTGAATCACATTCTATATGGTAAAATTTTAAAAATGCCTTTCTTTCTATTTCTCTATTAGTAATAAAATTATTAAAGGTAATCCCCTCCCCTTAACTAAGGGTTGATTTATGTTATTTACTATCATGCTTTTAACAATTCCCTTTCCATAGGTAGATACCTTACTTTCTAAAAGCTACCAAAACCCCCTCCAATTTAGTTATACTTGTGCTACATAGAAGTGAACCCTTCCCTCAATTTACTAGAATGGCCCTTGTTACCAAAATGTTGAGTAAAATCCTTCAATCTATGGCTAAGGATAAATCCTTTTCCTTTTTATTTTTCTTAGAATTTCACTTGACACCACTCAACACAAAAGAACAACAACATCCAAGAAAAACTTTCCTTCAATTTTTTTTTAAAAACTAACTAATCTTTGAAGATATCCTACATTGAAGCTTATAATGATGAGTTGAGAGAGGATATTGAATATCAATAGAAATGAAAATATGACACTTATATTGAATATAATATTGATTGAATTTTAAGGTAATGTAGATCCACTAGGCTAAGGATCCAATTGGAAATTAAAAAGAAGAACATCAAAGAGAAAGTGTGGAAAAAAATGAAACAATAATCTAAGCTAAGGGAGATTGAAGAAAGTGATAATTAGGGTGATGATGATTATGAGGAGGTAGGTGAACAAGATGAGATAAGGGAGAAAAAGTATGCTAGTTTAGTGTTAACTTAGATGAATCAAAAAAGATGTTGAACATTGCCTAAAATACCCTGAACTTTTAGGAAGAAAAAATAATGAGTAATTTTAGTGCTCAAAAGAAGGATAATATTGATGTCGAACCCTTGTAATCTATATATGTGCCCTTCATAATGGAGTAAATTCTTTGCAATGTTTTATTCCAATACTTTTGCCACTAAAAGTTTCATTATAACTTTCACTTCCTTGTAAATGATTATGAAGAGCATTATGTTGAAGGTAATGTTTGGAAGAATAAACATGATGATAATGGTGAGGATAAGGTTAAAAGGAAAAATTCTAAGGGTTGGTAGAAAGAAATCAAACACCTCACCAAGAAACATGTAACACTATTTCAAAAGATAAATATGTTTTATATTTTAAGGTATTTTCAATGATCTTATTGTTTTTTATTTATTTTCTATAGATATTTTCTTCTATTAATATGGTTTTATGATTTTTTATGTGTTTACTTCTAAAAGATTTCCTTCTCTACTATGTAGAATAAGAATTTAGTTAGTATATTTGTTAGAGTTCTTTTTAAAAGGGGAAACTTCAGTAGTATAGTTAGATTAGTTTGTGGTCAATCCACTAGTTACATTTTGATTCTTTTGATATAAAAAGAAACTAAAATGGGGGTTGATACAGACATAAGAAACAAGGTTTTAAAACATTCAAAAGTCATTACCATGTGATCCCTAGTTTATGTGACATGCTTTTTGTATCTAGGTTTTGGTTGATCCCCCTCCCATCTAAATACAGAGGGAAAAAAATATTTTGTATATTGGTATTAAATTTTTTCTTCCATAGTTTTTCATTTTTTGATTATGTATAATTTGGAGTTCTATATAGTTTAAGGTTTACTCTTTTGATGTATGGGTCTATAGTAGTCCTGAGGTTGATTTTTAAGTTGTTTTGATTCATTTATGGTTTGGATCTTAAAATTAAAGGTGGGAAGATTTACTTCTGAGAGGGGAAAGGGGGGGGGGGGGGGGGTGAGGGGGGTGACTTAGAAGTAACTAACTTTAACATTTAAAACTTTTAACTGAGATCATTCACATGCATCTACCATATCTAATTAACATAAAAGTAAAGACATGCATGAAAATAGATAACACAAGATTTGGTCACCTAGAAACCCTCCAAAACGAGAAGTTAAAACTAGGGTGGGGATGACACCCACAAATTATCACTGTAGAAATATGTAACTGATTAAGGTTACAAAGTTTGACAACTTCCAATGGTCTATGCTATGAAAGGCCTATACTGTTAAAGGCTTTACACCCTATTAAAAGTGACCTATCTAAAGGATTTGCAAATACTTACTTGGAATGTTACCCTATTAAAGGATTTAGCATCTTGTTAAAGGTTTACAACATGGCTAGTAAACCAACCTATCATCATAGGAGTTTCATTCCTAATACAATGGCTAGAAGGTATTAGAATATGTTGACCTGATGACTTACAATCTTTAATTGTTTATTCCAAATCCTTTTTTTGATCAATCTGATCTAATCCTACCTAATCTGATAACTCTCTACTCATATTACTAATGCTCTATTCTAAACAAGTTGATTCTATAGTGCTACTCTTCCTCTAAGTCTTTAAAACCCTCCAAACTTCACTAGAATTCTCCCATATATCTCTCTTACACACACAAATTATGTGGTATAGACTTCCTTATAAAGGTTTTTAAGACTTACGATTAGATATGAATCCACGATTGATATTCATCTATCTTTTCTTGCTCAAATCTTTACACTTTTCCTATTGGTTGCATGCTTTCTCCATTTTTCTAAATGGTTGCATGCTAAATACATAGGGAATGTAAAATATTTGATCTTATCTTTTAGATCCTTCAATATTCATCTTAAGTTAGCTCAAAAAATTGTTTACATATGAGTTTGTGAAGGCACAAATTGATATTCTTATTTTGTCTTACTCAACACTTACTAATTGCTGATGCTTGACACATATAGGATTTCTATCTTGCTTGGCTCCTATAGTAACTCTATCTCACTCGGTATCTATAGTTTTCTTGGTGCCTATAGTGACTTGGCATCTATAGTGACTCGACACTTAAACTTGCTTGGCACCTAAAGTTTTCTTGGCACCTATTGAATCTTTGGGTCAACACATATTGTAGCTCGGCATCTATATCATACTCGGCATAAATTTTAAAAATTCTTTAAGTGTGTTGACACTCAATTGTCAAAACCAATTTGACACCAATAATCT
Organism: Cupressus sempervirens; assembly: GCA_028749045.1. Taxonomy (NCBI): domain Eukaryota; kingdom Viridiplantae; phylum Streptophyta; class Pinopsida; order Cupressales; family Cupressaceae; genus Cupressus; species Cupressus sempervirens. The sequence continues at coordinate 224,519,135 of CM053791.1, forward strand.
CCCCCTTTGACATGAGTGTCAAAAACACTTAACTAAACATTATGAATCTAATCTTAATAGGTATAATAGGCATTTTGTTTGGAATATGTACAAAACTTTAAAAGCTTGTTCAAAATTTTGTAGAAGACTATATACCTCAAAAACTTGTAACTCCCCTTGAGCTGATGTGACAATTCTGTATCCAAAATCTCTTATCTTGATGTTTCTATTACTCTTTTCTGCTCTATTTGTAATCCCCTTTTTTTTTTGCTCCCCCTTTCACACATCTCCATGCAATTTTTTTGTATTCTTTTGGATATATTTCCTTCCTAAAAATTGATAATTTGATTATCTCCCCCTTTTTGATATCCCTTCCCCTTTGGGTATATCTTCCCATATGTTATTCTCCATCTAAAAAATGTATTTGTCCCCCATATCTACATTAAATATTATCTCTCACTTTTTGACACTTGTTCAAAGGGTCTTATGAATGAATGGAATACTTAGCCGAAAATGTTTTATTTACCTCTATGATAATCTTCAAAGAAGCACCATAGTTGTCTAAGGCAATTTCTAGTGCTTTGAGTTGGATGTTTGTCTCTGCTACGAGGTGTATCAAGCCTTGTAAATTAGAAAGATTTGGATCTTTCTTCAAAAAAAATTTTGCATAGGCCATTTCTTTATGCAATACTTCCATGTACAGGGTGATTGTAGACTAGATCTATATTGTTTTGGCCTTGATGTTAGCCTCTTCTACTATGAGTATAGCTAATTCCTTTTGGGTGTAAAATGTTGTAGTAAAATACTTCTCACTTTGAGCTAGATCTTTTGGTAGTTTTGTGCTTGACACCTTAAGGTTCCTCTCCAAGCTCAATATTCACTGGCTAGTCTCTTGTGTCAAATATGAGGAATCACACAACTCGGAGTACAATGAGAATATGTTCTCAAGTACTACTTTCACCTTTTCTACCTTTTTAGCTAATTCAACTTGTGATAGTGCTATCTCAATAAATATTTTCTTATTGACCTTCATTTGAAATTCCTTCTCAGACCACTCTAGTAATTTAACGTTGGCATCAACATCTTCATTTTGTACATACTCCACTATGTTGGATATTTGTTCCGTAATGGGCTTTGTTTCATCAAGTACTGGCAAGCTAAAAACATCAAGAAATATATCATTGATTTCTATCAATGCTTACCTTTTTCTATTCTCATTTTTGAGTATCTCTTGCTTCTTCTTCTTCTCTAGTGCCTCTTACACTTAATTAATATATGCTAATTTCATTGTTTTGTAGTCATAACTTGGTATGAATATCTCTTCATCAAGTGTAGGGTCTCCATAATGAAGTACCCTTGCTACATTGGTAGAGCTCTAGCCTAGTGTTGATATTTGCAATGGTACTACATTAGTGCTCGACTACCTAGTAGGAGTCCCTATAGTACGAAAATTGACCAATGTTTGTATTGCCTCTTATTCTCTCTCCTTAGGGGTCTTCTCCTCTTCCTTATCTTATCCAATTCTACCTTGATCAATTATAGTAATCAGAGGAGGTGCACCTTGACTCTGTTCTATAGGATCAATGGTATCTTTCTGTCTTGTTTTCTCCTTTGTTTGCTCCTTGGTAGATACTGTGACTATAGTGTCAACCTTAGTAGATGCCTCTTGTGCTTGTTGCTCTTGTGGTTGATCACTTGTAGCTATTAGAGTTTTTGAAGGTGGTTCTTATTTATTCACCTTCTCCTTAGTAATCTTAGCTACTACTTTTTCAAGTTCCTCTACACTCACCAAAATACGATTACTGCACAATTGTGCTTGCAGAGTAATTTGGTGAAGGATCATTTTGAGGTCCTCTATAGTCAATGGGTTAATGTTCTAACCTGAGGTGTTAGGTACATCCTTCATAGTTTTAGTTTCTATAGATGTAGGTGCTACATATGGAGGACTAGGTTGTGGCAATTGTGTGTCTTAGACACTCTTTTCTTGTTCCTACTCCTAAGTTGTTTCCATGTCACCTTTCTGTGTTTCCTTCTCCACTATTACCTCTTCCTTTTATTTTTCATCTACTTCCTTTTCTTTCTCTCCTTCTTCCTTTTTTAATTTTCCTCTCCCTCTTTATCATTATTTATTCCCTCAAAGGGATTTTCTTGTCCTTCCTTCATCATAGTAAGCCCATAAATCAATTTCCACATTTGTGTGGACTTCTTTATGACATCGTTAATCTTATTTTGTAGAATACTAAAGGCTTTGTATTTGGGTGCAAATTTTCTCCCATTTTTCTTGCTAGCCTTGATTATTTGACCTTTAGTTACATTAGGCATTACATGAGCCAATGTCGACTCTCTTATTTCTTTCTCCATGTTTAGGCAATAATGCCATTTATTTTCAACAATGGAGTATAGCTCCTTAGCATAGCATTGTCCATTTCAATTGGAGTAGTCTTGAATTTGGCCATCATAGTGTAGATTGATTCTTCCGCTATGTTTTTTTCATCTCTACCTAGCTTATTAAAATCAATATCTTTTAACCCTAATAAATTTGCATTATCTCGAACATTGTCACAAATATTTTCTAAATTAGATTTAGTGGTGTACCTTACCACTCTAAATTGTTCATTGTTAGATTTTATCCTTTCCTCATCTAATTTTGGGGGTGCCACATATTTTCTTCTCTTTTCCTCTACTAACCCTCCTTGTTTTTTTGTTTTCTACTTCTCTTATTTCTTTACCACTTTTGTTGTTTCTCTTATGTCTGCCCTTGTGGGAGGCTTTGCTAGGCTATGTTTGGTTGTTTTCTTCTTTCCTTTTGTTTGTGTAGTAGGCTATTTCTATGCTTTCCTCTTCTTGGGCTCTGACTTTTGTGCTTCCTACTCAACACCTTCTTCTTCCTCAATATCCTCACCCATGCCTTGAGTTAATTCTAGTCACCCTTGCCCTTGTCCATCTTCATCATCATCTACCTCTTCATCTTCTTCTGCCTCCTCTACTTCTGTTTCACCTTCTCCAAATTTGGCCTTGAGCTTTTTCACCAATTTATCCTTTTTCTTTAATGTGGAAGCAATTTTCAATTCCATATCTACCTTTGATATTACCATATTATAATTGCCATAATGTGGTGCACTCTAATCTACTTCTTATGTTAGTAATATTGTTATGGTTGTAGATGCCTCATCATTTTTTATCTCATATCCAAGAGGTCTAAACCATCTTACACTTGGTATGGTTGCTTGAATGTAAGTATATATATATATATATATATAAGAAATAAAATTTCATTTACATGTTGTTTAACAAATGAAACAAGTACCATTAATCTCTATTTTATGGATTTCTTGAAATCTTTAAAATAACTTGTCATAAGTGTTTCAAAATTTTCCAACATTTGTTCAATATATTCATTCACTTGGGCTACAATAGACCTATAGGTTTTCCAACTAACTTTTCCAAAAGATGGAAATTCATTTTGTACATAAAAAAAATACAAATCAAAATTGCACCAAATTTACATTATGGTCCCTTAGTTCTTCTTATAGCTCCTAAGTTCTCATTAATTTTCTATAGTTGCAATTCTTCTAGCTCATAGGTATGATCCTTTTTAACAAGTTTATAATCAACATCTATTGGAATGTATGGAACACTATTGAGTCTGCGAGATTGCTGAAACTTGTGGGAAATGACTCTAACAACAAAGTTAAAAAAAGGATCCTAGATGGTATCTACGGTCATGCATCTCTCATTCCATTTGGATCCTATATTCTTTTTAATAGCTTCCTTGGAGTTAGTTCTTACGGTCAATGGCCAATCTAGGGTTGGATACCTTGTTACCCTATGTACAATCCTTTGATATCCTTATTGGGCCATCTTCTAACCATAAGCTTCCATCATGAATCTTGCTCAAACAATTCTAGTCCATTTAGTTTTGAATATAGTAGGGAATTCTAGGGCATGGGTTAAACCCTTCCTTTCAATGATTTGGAGCTCTTCCTTTAGAACTTTGTTTTCACACAACCTATTATAAGATTCTCTGATCTCCATATCTCCTATAGCATCTATCTTGTAGTTATAACATCTCCTAACATCTTACACCATTAGTACCTTATGAGGAATTACGGATAGAGCTCCAGTTGGGTTGTTTTTGTATGCAACTTCAAGGATAGGCTAAAAATTTGGTTGATTAACTTCATTTGATACTAATTGGATTTCAAACCACTCTTTCTCTTGAGGTTTCCTAGAGATGGAGGCCATTTGTTCTAGCTAGGGTTTAAACACAAAGAAATTTGAAACCACGCAGCTCAACACTAGTATAAATACCTTGGAATCAATGAAACTATGTTGAATCTGCATAGAAATCTGCTCAAATTCTAGATTCTCTACTTGGAAATTATTATGCAATATTCTTCATCTTTTCTCTTTGTTCACAATGAGGAAAAATAATTCAAAATATGATCATATACCCTTATTTCATATCATTTAATGGTTAGTGCATTTACTGTTGTCCACTTGACTTCCTAAGCATTTCTGCATTACTCATCTTCCATTATCTTTCAACACTTGGCATACACTGGAGTTTCCCCTACTTGGCTTCAACTAAAATTTACCTTTTCTTAGCTTCCACTACCAACTTAGCTACAATTAACCATTCAGCTTCTACTAACTTTAGCAATCAACTCGACATGTAGTGAGATTCTACTAGGCATTTGAAGGCAACTCAGAAAAACTTATGAAATCATGAAATTTTAACGTTGCATCTCTATTCAAATTGAGTTATTCTCTTTAGAACTTACTTGTCCTGGCACTAGTGTATGATAAAGCTTTGTATATCAGTTCTACATACCTTCTTTTGCTTAGTTGGATGAAGTGTGACTAGTTAACCTTTTAGGTGAAGTGATCCATTCATTAGATGTGTTGCTTCCATCTTTCTTCTTCCATGTCTTAATAATTTCTCCTCTAATGTGTTCAGCATCTACCTTTTATTTTCCTTCATTGAACTCTGAGTTGGGTGCCTTCAACCTTGTTGGGCAATTTCTACTAATATGACTAGTCTTCAAACAACTAAAACATGTGGTTTGGCTGAGCCATCTGTCGTAGTTTCCATTGAAATGTGTTGTTGTACAATTTTTAGGGATGTGTCCATATTCCTAGTAGTATTGTCAACTATGCCTAGTGCTATAGTCCTAATTATAGTGAGATCCATGATTATTTCTCTTTTTTGGTTGATTTTGTGTCCACATAGGCTTTGATCGGCACTCAAAATCTCTATGTGCATACTTCTTGCAATTGTAGCAGTGACCTTCAAATTTTGGTGTTTAGATAGTCCTAATCCTCTATTCATGTGCTTGATGTCCTTGCTTGTTCCACTTGTGACAATGACCCATGTTTTTAGGTTTATCATGTTGATGGGCATTCTTTCTCCTGCACACATTAGAGGTATGTACTTTTTTACCAAAAAAATGACAAGTAGGTTTAATGTTCTTATCTTTGTTACTTCTTTCTTCTACAGTCTTGGAGAACTCTCATTTTTTAGTGCTTGCATATCCTCATCCTAAAGTATTAATGTTGGCTCTTGCTGATTTTAGTAGCTATTCAAAGTACTTGATAGCCTCATTAGTTTTGTCTCTCTGCAATTTCCTTCTCTCTTTTCAATTCATTTTGCAATTGTTCATTTTTCATCTTCAATGTGGATATCTCAATATACTTGACATTTATTTCATGATGTGTATTCATCATCTGACCTTAGGGTGTCTAGCTGCATGTTGAAAATTCTTGCAAGCTCAATTGACTTTTCTTCCAACTTGTTGGTAAGGTTTCTCTTGTCCTCTTCTAGAATAGCCTTATCTTCAATAGCTCTTTTCTTATGTTTAGTCACTTCACAAAGCATCATGGGCTTGTGATTCTTGTTCAAGCTTGATAGTTCTTATCTCTTATGCTTGAGCTCTATTTTTCTCCATCAAATCTATTATTGCTACATCAAACTCTTTGGAATCTCCATTTGCAAACACTTTTGAGGTGTCAATCTCCTTGTATTGTGTATCATTCTCATCTATGGCAATTTCTCTTCTTCTCGTTATGGATTTTCTCAATTCTTCCCTAGCTTCTTCTAGAGTATGTAGAGCGAGTTGTATATTAATCACTTGGTTTTCTATGACCTTCTCAAGTTTGTAGACTTCCATTTCCATATCTTTTCTCCAAGCTGTAAGGCTCCTCCTTGTGATAACTTGGCTTTGATACCAATTTCTAAACTTATAGGTGGGAAGATTTTCTTTTGAGGGGGGCAGGGGGGGACAAGGTGTGGTTGAATCGGAAGTAACTAACTTTAAACTTTAAAACCTTTAACTAAGATCATTCACATGCATCTACCATATCTAATTAATATAAATGTAAAGATATGCATGAAAATAGAAAACGATTTGATTACCCAAAAACTCTCCAAAATGAAAAGGTAAAACTGGGGTGGGGATGACACCCACAAATTATCACTGCAACAATATGTAACTGATTAAGGTTATAAAATTTGATCACTTCTAATGGTTTTCCTTGTGAAAGGCCTACCTTGGTAAAGGCTCTACACCTTGTTAAAAGTGACTTGTCTAAAGGATTTTCAAACATTCATTTGGAATGTTACCCTTTTAAAGGATTTAGCACCTTGTTAAAGGTTTACAAAATGGTTGTTAAACCAACCTATCATCATGGGTTTTTAATTCCTAATAAAATGGATAAAAGGTATCAGAATGTGTTGACCTGATGACTTACAATCTTTAGTTGCTAATTCAAGATCTTTGTTTTTCTCAATTTAATCTAATCCTTCTTGATTTGACAACTCTCTACTTGTATTTTTGATACTCTATTTTGAACAACTTGATTCTATAGTACTACTCTTCATCTTTACACCCCTCTAAACTTTGGTAGCATTCTTATGGGGTATAGATTTCCTTACAAAGGCTTCAAAGAATTAGGGTTAGGTATGAATCCATGATTGATATTCATCAATCTTTTCTTGCTCAAATCTTTACACTTTTCCTATTGGTTGGATGCTTTCTCCACTTTTTTGATTAGATGCATGTTGAATACATAGGGAATGTAAAAGATTCAATCCTATCTTTTAGATCCTTTGACATTCATCTTAAATCAGCTCAAGAAATGGTTTACATCTGAGTTTGTGAAGGCACAAACTCATAGGCTAATTCTGTGCTACTCAACACTTACTGATTGCTAATGCTTGGCACATATAGGATTTCTATCTTGCTTGGCTCTTATAGTTACTCCTTCTCACACGACATCTATACTTTACTCGAAAACTATAGTGAGTCAACATCTATAGTGACTCAGCACTAGAAGCTTGCTTGGCACCTAAAGTTTGCTCAACACCTATTGAATCTCTGGCTCAACACATATTGTAGCTCGACATCTATATCATACTCAACATTATCTTTAGAAATTGGTTAAGTTTGTTGACACTCAATTTCCAAAACCAATCTGAGACCAACATTAGTTTCATCTTTTTTTTTATTGTTTATATTACTAGAAGTCAGAAATAAATGACACGCTAATGTGATTTCAATAAGATTAACTTGGTGGAGCATTTTATACTGAAAAATCTCTTAGAAACTTTGCTATCATTTAACTGAATTGTAGTTTGGGGTGTGTGCAATAAGATCACATAGAAAAAAGTGGATACTACAAAAAATTCAAAAGTTTTAATATGGCAATCAATTATTTAAAATTTCAAAAAGCTAATAGGCTTGGCTATCAATCTTGGCCAAAATATATAAAATAAACTGATCAAATTTTTAATTTTCAAATAATTCAATCAAGCAAATAAAAAGTATATTATAAAATTTATGGGGTTTTGAATAAGTAAAAATGGGTTCTACTCTAAAGCCCATAACTTTCACAAGAAGAGTCCAATTGACTCTATTGAAAAAGTATTGGAAAGGTATTGAAGAATCTATAACATAATGGAATAAAAATAATCCTAGAGAATCAAGATTATATTCCCATCAATTTAAATAAAACATTGTCTAGATAAGATAGTTATTTTTTCCCAAATATTGTGTGAATAGGTAAATAAGAGTTCTATCATATTCCTCTCTCTCTCTCTCTCTCTCTCTCTCTCTCTCTCTCTCTCTCTCTACACATGCACACACAAAAGAAAGAAGGCTGAAAATAAGTTAGAAGTCATTACCACATAATCCTTGATTTATGTTGTTATGTGACTTTTGTATCTAAGTTCAGTGTACTCCTAGAGATTCTAGGAATAGAGATGATGCAACTTTTGTATCTAGGTTTAGTGTACTCCTAGAGATTTTTGGAATAAGACATAAGTCATTACCATATAATCCTTGGTTTATGTTGTTATGTGACTTTTGTATCTAGGTTAAAAATAAATCCTACAATAGGGAAAGATGCCCCTAATATTCCATTCAAATATTTGGCTTCTTTCTCACCGTCACCATTTTTCCTTCATAGAGAGTTCAAATTCAAACCAATGTTGCTATTTAACTCCTATAGTGACCCCTCTAAGATCACCATTCTTGGTAATCTTTATAATTGTTAGATATCTTGTTAATAGGGGCAACTTATGGCTATATTAGTTTGTGTTCAATATCCTAGTTACTTTTGATTATTTTCTTAGGTAATGGGGGACATTGCTTTAGGCTAGAATGTTCTAAAATTGTCTTCCTAGTTTATCTTGTTATGTGATTGCTGTAATTGGGTTCCAGGTACTCCCCTTGCCATCTAAATATAAAGAAAAAAAATTTCTAAATTGATTTTGATTTTTATCTTCTATAGTTTTTCATGTTTTGATTTTTTTTTGTTGAGAGTTGCATAATTTGATGTATTTTTCTTTTGATGTATGGGTCTATAGTAGCCATGAGGTTGATTTATAATTTCTTGAATTTAGTTTTGGTTTGGTTTCATAGTTTTTGATATTATTTATAATATTATAAATCATAAATAAAAGATATGTTGATGTTGAAGCCAATGTCACCTTTTATAAATAAATGGGATGTTAAAATGCTACAGTTCAACATCAATGACAAAAAAATGGTATCTGTGTTTAGAATTTGAAGATGATGTAAACTAATGAAATGTGTAGAATTGGATGAATTATATACCTATAATTTTATATGTTTTTTTGAGTAATTATTTATTCATTTTTATTTTAGTTTCAAGTCCCTTTTTTAAATATTAAAAATATAGAGCATAGTTCCCATCAAATAAGTATATGCATATCTCTCTTTTTTTGTTTTGATTTGAAAATATCTTATAGATGGAATGCATAGCTAGGGAACAAAAAGAAAAATACTTTTTTTTTTATGTATATTTTATTTGTTATAAGTAGTCAAGCTCGACTTTATCAGAATCCAACATTTTTTTCCTCTTGTCAAAATTTCCCTATCAAATCTATAGATTCTTGAAAACAAATTACATATCCATGAAGAGGACTCTCTCCTCTAGAGATAAATAATTTTTTTTTATTTTTTTGATATGATTTACTAATTTTTAACCTTTTTAAGGGACCATCTTCTAAAATGTTAAAATATCAACTTTTAACATTTTGAAAGTATAACATATTATAACTAGTAAGAAGACTAAAAAACTTATATAACGATGATATTAAATTTGAGATCTATAAAAGGGTATATTTAGTTTTTGAAAAAAAAAAAGAATTTTTATAGAGAAATGAGATTTGAACAAAAAAAAATTTTGTATCCTTAACAATGATATAGATCTATGCTTTTATTTATGATTTCAATGAGAGCACCTTTGCATAACATTTTTTTTTGAAAATATCTCTTAGAAAATTTAATATATCATCTAATTGAAATGAAAATTAGTATTATACTTTTGTTCATGCTCACTACAATTAGATTATGTTTTGAGGCATATAGATAGCAGCCAAGAGAGACCGGTGGCTAACCCTAGAGTACAAAAAGGTTAAAAGATCAGCTAGAGGTTACCTCCCTATCATCTAACCAATACCAGTTTCATACTTTAAAAAAATAACATGATCTAGAACAACCCTAACAACATCAATCCTACTGTGATCAAAAAGATAAATAGAAAAAGTATTCCAATAGTAAAACAACATACTACTACAAATAGTCCAACAATTAAACTTATAAAAATAACAGAAAACTTGTAGGGCATCAAGTTTAGATTAAATGATATCATTATAGCAAAAAGAATGCTAACCAACAAGGCTAACTACCCTCCTTTTTATCGAGTTCCTCAAAATCCTTTGCCTCAGGCCCATCCTTGTCCACAATCACCCACTCCTCCATAATAGGTTTATCCATGAGGGTCTTCGTCTAGTCCTTTGCTAGGAAGTCATATATGGAGTACAAAGTCTTGGTCTCCTTCCCCAGGTCCTTCACATCCTTATTCACTTATAGAAATTAGAGGGTGATTAGCAGAAAATGCATCACTTTAGTAGAGAACACAGCTAAGGTTTCAAATCTTTGACAGATGCCAATATGATTATCTAGCCTTGCAATGAATCTATTTATGGCTATGCTTTCCCTTTTTTCCAGGCTTTATATTTAGTTTATGTTAAACATTAAAAAAGTCATTAAAATTATACCTATTTACCTCATTTACATATTTATATTAAAAACTTATTTATACACACATGGTTTCTATCAAAACTACACACAATTTATTTTGATAGAAACTAAATACTTTATACTGGAATTTTTATAAACATTTCTATTGAGAATATGAAAACAAAAATTGGTTGTTGAATGATTTTGGAGGAACTTCTTCCTCTGAAATAGTGTAACCCACTATTATTTCTTTATGATTGGGTGAATTTGTACTCGAGATTTAAACTAATTAATACAAAATTCATAATGTGACTCAACATGAAGGAACCTTTGAGGAATGGAAATTGTATGTATAATTATTTATGTGTACTTGATGTGTATTTATATATTGCTTCCACATTATTATTATCTTGTGTTATTTAAACTTTAAAAATAATAGTTCAGTAAACATTGTAAGATGTTAGGTTTATTTCTCTTGGGTTCTCAAGTGGGGCATTAGATTCCACCATGACCTCTTTAGTTATTCTTATTTTCAAACTTCTTGTTGAGCTTTTCCTCAACACTTTGGAAAAATTGATATGCCTCTTCAATATTGTTCATCTAGAAAAGACTCAATTCCTCTTGAATAATTGGCCTCAACTGATTGAGGTAACAAGAAAATTTCTCCTTCTTAGCTTCTACATGAAATTTTTTTGAAGAGAACTCAATAGAACTCCTTAGTATACTCCTAAAGAAAATCCCTCTTGCTTCAAAATTTATATTTTCTTTAGGAGATTACGGTCATATTCTAAAAGAATGAATTCTCACTTCAATTTAGCTATCATTTGGTCTCATCTTTTTATTTTTTCCTACCTTCTTTTGTTTTTCTCCAACAAAATTTACTGTGACTAGATATTTGCATAACCCTTTAGTTTGGCTTTTGCAAACTTACCCCTATCAAGATCCTCAATATCTTCATATGCAAAGTATTCCTCCAATTCATTGATCCGATAAATAAACTCCTTTGGGTTAAGACTTCCTAAAAATGTGGGAACCTCAAACTTAGCTCTTTTCTAAACATAGAGATGACCCCAAAAAGCCTCTCTTATTTTGGGTTTAGAATTGCCTCTTATTAAACATTTTCATCATCATCATCATCATCTTCTTCTTCTTCTCCTTCATCATCAGTTTCATATCTTAAGAAAAGATTTATTTATCTATACATTTTTACTTTCAATGCTTGCATTTGTCTCTAGAGGGCTCTAACACCCTGAAGTGTAACACCTACAACTCTTCCACTACACTCTTTTCATGGAGGCATTTTTGCAATTTCATTGAAGCCCTATTCCAAATTTCGTTACAATTGGAAATATGTTTACATGTGCAGCCCAATTCATGGTCTTGATGCAAATTACCTCATAGTCAGTGATATGTTTACAAACTCAAGAACTCCTTCTTTGATACCACCTGATGAAGGCTGATCCCCTTAATACCATAAACACGTAACATAAATCAAGATATACAAAAATTTTTGAGAATAAATATGTGCTTCTTATATCACTACAAATGTGGAACTAATTTTTTTAAAATAATATGTAAACTCACATGGGTTCTTTCCATAAAATAAATTGTAACATAGAGCTTGAACTATTATGAAGAGATTTCCTAGACAATCTATGGGCCTTTATTATAAACATTATTTTATTCTGCCTGGAAGTTTATAGACATCAAACCCTAGACATTGAGGATGACCAACCCTAAAAATAAATATAGAGTTAGCTCAATAAACTTATTACATTTATTTTGGAGATTTCAATTGGCCCAACTTTAGAAGACCATAGCTTACAAATCATTGTTTTGATTGGCTATTATAATCCCATTATGAAATTTTTGTCTTCTTATCTATGGGGAAAGACTTCTAAAATGTCTAATTGACCCCATTTCAGAGCCCATATAGGGCATATAAGGTCTTCAAAACTGAGCTTGAAGTTTGTTTTACCAAAACTATCTAGTAACTTTACAAATACTCATGATATGACATTAAGTTGCAACTACAAAACTAATATATCCAAGAGGAACATTCACCTCTTAAATTTGGACATACCAAGATCATATGACTAACTTAGTAAGTAGAAAGCCTCAAAAAACAACTCTACACTAAGATAAATCTTATTTAAGAAACCAAAAGGAAATATTTCTCAGTGATGAAAAATTGGTCTTACACCTAGGATGCTCCTACATCAATTTGAAATATAGATTGCTGATTAAGAGTATTGTTTGGATCCATATCAAATAAGAGAACAAAAATATCCCAAACTCACCAAAATCATTCTTTCTTAGAATCTTTTCTTGAAACTCAATAGCTTAACTTTTTTGACATTATTATTTGAATTCATTAATTTTGTCCATTCAAAGTTTAATGTGGTAATATATGGTATTCAATAATAAATATTAAATATATTTATCTATCTAACTTCTTGATATTGTTTAAGTTTTATCTCATATTTAACTTGTTGAAGGAATTTAAATTGTTTAGATTTAATTTATGCTCTTTCTAAGATATTAATAATGTTTATAGGGATAAAAGGGGTCATGTGACTTTACGATGCCTTTTAATCCATTTGATTACATTAAGTTTTCTTAGAGATCATTAGACCCATGACTATATTGATAATGTGATCTAATGGGTTATATATGGTCATTAGACATGCTATATTCCTTTTTAAGGGTACAAAGATCTCTAATGATATACATAATTCAATCAAATGTGCAAAAAGTGGTCATAGGGTACCCTATGATCCCTTTCAACCCACCAATGATATTATAAGTGCTTAGGGATCCTAGGAGCACTAATGACACAAATAATTTGATTGAGTGGGTCAAAAAGGTTCTTGTGGTACATTATGACCACTATTGGCCCATTTGATTGAATTGACACGTCTAACACATTTGATGATATTTTTTCCTTGGGAGACCTAGGACCTCTGACTACATAACCTATTTGAGTTTTAAAACTACTGAGCAATAGAGAGCCTCAATAACAAAAGGGTAATATGTATGCAACCTAAGGATTAACTATTTCCTATTTTCAATTACACATGCAAACCATTTGGATCCAACATTAACAAAACCAAGAATGGTTTCCTTCTCTTTAGGCTCTGTAAGACCAAGGTGGGTATACCTAAGGGATGACTCAATTTGACTGTTGCTATATGGATACTATCTTAGTTTCATTCTGATTCTTATCCGCAATCCATAAAAACATAACTAATTATGATATTTCAAATAGAATACATCCCATTTAACAGTTTTGGTCATAAAGTCTTCTATAGATCTACAAGTATTCTTTGCAAAAGTGGCTAACTAAGGCTAGAATATTTCATGCAAACAAGTATTAACCAACTTTGAAGATCTTCTAGAAATAAAAGTAAAATTGATGGTAAATTTTGCATTTGATACCCATTTATGATCTATTTCTCTTCCAACTAAATCAATTTGACTAGTGCCTAATGCAATAGGGTTCAGAGTCTACTACAAATCTATAGATCTAATTTGTTCCATTACAACAAATGTTATTAGTAGTTCTTACTGGAATCCATCATTCAAAAAATCCTTCTCATTACTACAACAACATTATCAAATTCATCAAAGAATTTACTTAATTCATTGAACTAATTGCAGTGATGAAAAGGATTGCATTCAATTGCACAAGTTTTTACTCATACAACATCGAGATAACTAAGTGACCAAAAGGAGAAAAACTTCAAAAAGAACTGATATGAAGACAACTCATAATTTGTATTTATTTTCTTTGAAAATTGTGTATATTTTGTAGTAAACTCAGAATAACCATAGGAAGGAACATAGAAATCATTTTGTATTAATGTATTCCCATAAACTTATAGAGAAAATACATCATAAAGCTTGTTCAAATTACTTGGATGAAAAAAAACTAAGTATGACTAAAAAAATTAGAAATTGAACCATCACATTGCCTTGAAAACTCATTTATATTGATATGAGTTGCAACAAGAAAAGGGAAAGTGTGATTGAGAGGTGTCCTACAAAAAGATTCTTACATACACCTATCACAAGAAGATAGAATTTGAATAACAGAAAGATCGATACATTGAAAACTCTTTTGTGGGTCGCTTTCTGTTATTTCTCTTGGAAAGACAAAAAGAACTATGATCAAATTCTTTTATCATTCTAGTTCCTCAGGGTAGGTGGCCATCAAATGTGAAAGTGATGAGTCATCTCTTGCAACCTGAGGGTTCTCTTTGTCTTTATCATCAATAGCAGGGGCGACTTCTATTTTTGTACATTATTCTTGCTCATCATCTCCTACCATCTTCTCTGTAGAAATTTTTTTTTCTTTCCACTCATTGTAGGTAGTATCATCCAGCCAATCAAAACTCAGGACCTCTCTTTGTATAGTTATTAAGGAATTTGTGATTACCTCCATATCCATAAGATGTTTCCTGATGGTTTTGTAGAACAACTACACCTTTACCAACTCTTCATTTTTCATTTCCCATAATAGATGGCCTATTTCATTTATAACTTTATTCATTCTTTCACAAAATATTTCATCTAGCTCCTTCTTTCATTCTTCCTTTTCCTTCACTTTCTGAATTGTATTTAAAGCACAAGGGAATAAATCAAATTTCTCTGTAAAATACTTGGAAAAAAAAATAGTTAATCTTCTTTGTAAGGAATCTTATTTATCATCAAAACCTTGTAATTTATTTAATAGATCAAAAATCTTTTCTATTTGACGACAAGTTAGCTAGATAAAAAATATACGCATAGTAGTGATATCTTCATTTCTTTTTGTCCATTTTTGTACAATGGGTCTAAATACAACTTCATTTCATTTTAACATATCCCTAATAGCTACAATCCTTGCTAGTAAATCAAAAAATGATGGCCATTCAATTCTATCTACTAAATACATGATACGCTACCTCAAATTTTCATCATCTTGATTATTAAGTTCTACATTCAATGCATATAACTTATTTTTCTCCTCTTCAAAATCCTTTGCAGTATAGAACTGAGGCCTTTCAAGGGTATCTAGTAGCTCAATAATTGGTGTTGATTTAAAAGGCTCAACTAGTGGCCGCGGGGGGTATGCAATCCTAGGTTTATTGGATTCTCCTAATTTTCTTTTCCCAAGAATCTCCTCCATTTCAATCACTTTATTTTCTAATGACTATATTTGCATACACCTCTCCTAATATGCTTTTAGAACTTCTTCAAACCTAACATTTAGTTGGGAAAATCTATCTTCTACTTCGCTAGACACCACACTACAAAATTTTAGAATTTTTTATGCCATTCCCATTATTTGTTTACTACACACTTCACTAGCCCTAAACACTGTCAATGCACCAGTATACTCTATAGTAGAAATCTCATGCATTCTAGTATTTTTCATTTTTCCCATAGACCAAATAACAACGGCTTGGTGGTCATCACTAAACATGACTCCTCTATGAGCCTATAATATCTCTTCCTTAGTCCTTAATTGAACATCCTTTTGTTTTTATATTGAGTCAAAAATAATGCCATCCACTATATCCCATTCTAGCAGAAGGAGGACTCCTAATTGTTTAACTATTTGCCTCCCAGCTTCAATTGTAAATTGAGCAAAGTCATTCAAAAATTTAGACTTTACCTCTTCCTTAATAACAGAGTCAAGTTTGTCTAGCTATTCTACCTTTATCTTCTCACAAGTTTTCTCAAAATTTTCCATGTTTAATCTCCACAAAAATTAAGAAAAATCCCTAGATTTTACAAAATTCTCATCATTAATAAACTTCTCTGAAGCCTGGGCAACTATGGGATCAATCTCTTTACCTTGATAATCAGCCATAGTGAGATCCAATGAAGGTGCAGCTAGTTCTTGAGGCTCTCCAATCTCCCCATCTGTGGAAGTAACAATTACATCTCCCTCTCCACCAACTTGTCTAAGCTTCTCCCTTAGAGACGTTTCATCATCAATTCTAATTGGGGACTAGCTTGGGGAATATTGCTACACATAGGAAGAAGACCCTTTCTCTAATCATTATCTTTTTGGAGCACTGGGTACATATGGGCTTCCTCAGTTTGGTCTTTACTGAAGAGGAACCTATTGCACATTCTGGATCATGACATATCCTACCCTTTTCTACAAGGTATATATGCCAAAAGCCACTTCCTTTCTCTTGTTGATCCTCCTTTGCACCTCTGCAACCTTGCCTAGATATGTCTCAACATACATGGCCTTCTTCTCGTTCATAGTTGGGATAATCATAGAAAAATTATTCATTAATGCTTGCATCTTGGCTCCCAAATATTTTTTATCTTTCAATGGGTCATAATGGGGGTCAAAAGCATTAATAAATTCTAGGTTCTTATTGAATACTATCCACTTCTCCTTTCTTAGTTCTTGTTCTTGCAAAGTAAAAAAATTTCTAATCACATCCTCTGGATAGTAAACTTGTTGCACCATGCGAGAAGGTTTCACCCTCTCTATCTTAAGAGGTCATGGAATCCTTTAGGATCAATAAATTTGGCATGAGATTCTGCCATGTTATATCTATCTAGAAACAAATTCAAGTGCTTCCACCCTTTTCTCCCAAAGATAAAATCATGTACCATAGTAACAATTGGAAAAAAGGTACCCTTCTTAGGCAACTCCCTCTCGTTTATAGTGCCTATTTGTCATAAAAACTCAACTATTCCTATCTTCAAGGGCACATGAAATGGAAACACATTTGGCTTCCCCAAAAAACCATATACTCTTATTACAATTGAAAAATTATAAGGGATTTTATCCCCCTAATTATGACTAAACAATAGTCCTTTTGCATGGTCCTTAAGTCTAACCAATTCTAACAATGCTTATGAAATTCTAGGGCTATCCCCTTTCAAAAGTAATCTAGGCTTTGATGCAAAGTATCTATCAAATCTTAGATAACTGGCATCTATAGCCTCTAAAGTCATATCCACACTCCAAGGCTACAGTGGATTCCTTTCTCCATCCCTGGTTATTTCCAACTCCATACCCTTGGAGAAATAGTTAAATCCTTTATACAAGCATACATACATAAGAAATGAATACCAATATAATAGTTTATCCACTTTTCCTCATGCTATCCCCACCAAACCATTATGAATTTTTTTCACAAGAAAATTAGGAAAATCTAGAGTAGTGCTCATTCTAAATTGAAGGTTTTGAGCCATAACAAGGATGATTGACCCTAGGATTTCCTCAACTTCGTCCATCCCAAATATTTTGAAAAGAGAAAAATATAATGCTTGAGCCCTAAGGTTAAAATGTCTTTTTAGTAATGGCTCAGGGGTGTTGGCAGTAATCATAGACAAAGTACCAATTTTAGTAGCATGTTCTTGCAATGGTCCTATCCTTATGTAAATCCTTTATGCATCAAACCTAGCTTGAAGCTCATCTAGATCAATGATTTCATGCATGGTGTGGTTCGGGTTGAGGTTGAAAATCTCAGTAATTAGTCTAGGGTAGACACAAAAAAGATTCACTCTCGCATGATTCTTTACCCACCCTATAATTGGATCATATTTTTTGGCTAAATCCATCAACAAATAACTATCAAAGAAAATAGTTTAGACTATTAATTTCCCAATAACAAAATCCCAAACATTGCTCATAGGGGTATCCAATTTTTGTTTAGAAAACCACTTCTTCAACGACTCCAAAACCCCCATGAAAACTTGGGCATCTCTTACCCAATTTGATTTATCATAGAAACCTTCTGGTACAATTACCCTAGGGTGTTTTGGAATGTTCTCCCTCCTCTTAGTTATTTCATGTATTGATGAAGGGAATTGTCCAAAAAAATCATCATGTACAGAATGTTTTAGATAATCTTTTTGCCTAGTGAATTCTTTTCAGGGAGGCATTTAAATAAAGCCTAGAAATTATATAACAACAGATACTTGATTTTCAAAGATTCACAAATTACTTACTTGCTAAAATTTTTGCTTCTACACTATGTGATTTCCTCTACAATTTACTCGATCATTAGATAAAAGTTCTATGTCATGGCTTTAAATATTTTGTATGCGCTAATATTCTTTCTGCACTTTGGAGATTCATTAATGGTGAGATCATGATTTCTTTTCATGTACTAAAATCACATGAATGAACTCTACACCATATTTACTGTCAGTAACTAGTACCTCCTAATTGCACCTAGATTTCAATCCTATCCATAGATTTTCATTAGATTGGATGGCTTTAGTTTAAAAAACCAACAAGCTTTATGGCTTTACAAACAAGGCCACATGTTGCAATATTTCTTACCCACATTCCTTAAATTTCTTGCACCTTAGAATTGGGAAGCATCACTCGTTGATCAAGATAAGATCAATGATTAGACCAATCTACAATTGAACAAAGTCTAGTCAGCTATGCTGACCAATAGGAAGCCTTTATATGATTTTGTGCCTCTAACAACTTCCATGCCAACATGTCCCACATCTTCTTCTGAATGAGTAGGTGCTTGACATCATTTCCTCCATATGTCAGGCTGGTGAATTCATGCTTTCTTTATTAGATGAGCATCTTCAAAATGCTAACCTGTAGCCATCGTTAATCGAGATGAGACCCATGGTGTGAAGAACTCTAGACATTATGATCACAACATCCACTTCGACCAATGTAATGACTCTTCCCAACCATTATGCTCTGACATGTCTGACTATTACATTAATTGCTAAGATTTTTCTGCCCATAGCATAAGTACTCCTAGCTAAGCACATGTGATAGACAACATGGCTTGACTCATTTTTCTTCCCTCATTTTGGCCCCATTGTGACACATGGTGCAAAGGTGCATACCCACATTCCTTATTGAATGAGCATCTTCAAAATGCAGGCTTGTGCTAACCCTTGATCTTTAAAAGATCTATGGTTGATAAAGCTTTGCTCCCATCTAGCAAACTAGCTTGTTCAGTGGCACATCTGGCAGTACGTATCAGCAATAATCTTATAGCATGGGACACCACATCACATACTAGAGATTCTCAACCCCACCTTGCTATGTGTCAAAAAATTGCTTGCCCACTTTATTTATCTTTCACACAGCTTGAAAATGCAGGCTTGCACTAGCCTTTGATCTTTGACAGATCAATAGCCATACAACCATGTGTCTTAAATACCATGTTAGCTGAATTGAACAAATAAAATACTCCCCTCCAGTCCAACTCATTTAACATTTTCCATGGAAGACGTCTCAATCATCATCCTTGGAAATGGCAGGTTCATGGTGTTAGACTATGCTATGTGTCCTATTTATGCATCCCTGCATTATTTAATTCTTGAGCATCCCCATCTTGTGGGAAAGCACTAGCCCTTGATTTAAATGAAATCAATGGTTAACAAATCTTGGTGATAAAAGAATACCTCTATTATTAACTCAACCAATGGCATTGTACGAATTCTAGAATTTGCACAAAAAGCACTGATGATTTTATATAAGGTTCTGACAACTTATGGCTCATTACAAACTTTATGGCTCACTAAGACTTAAAAAGGGCAAGGGCTTCATGTCATCAAAGCACATGCCTGCATTATTTTAAAAACTTGCATCTCAAAATTGTGAGAATGTGATGCCCATTGATCTGAAAAAGATCAATGATCATATAAACTTTGTGTCATCAGAGGTGTTCTTTAATAAAATTATCAAGCAATTTGTAGGCAAAACATGACCACCTAAGGTTTAAACAATATTTTAATGAAGTCATGCTTCCGCAAGCCCCGCCTTGGCGTAAAAGTAATATGCCTTAAGAGCATTTTTTGAAATAGTATTTTCAATGATTTTCAAGACTAAGGTAAAATGTAATAAGGCATTAGGGTTTCTCAACTGATTTTTGTAATTACAAACCTTGAGAAACTAATAAAATTCCAACAATGTAGAGACTAGGACATGAACTAGGGTAATCTATGAAATTTGAGAAATACAACGAGCAAACCCTAAATTGCATAATATAATGACCACAAATGATTTTTCACTATTTTTTTCAAAATTTTCTTTGTACTATGAAAATCAAACCAATAGTGGCTCTATCTAAGGATGATAGACTATTTGAGTCTATGCAAGAGTTTAGAATCTTTGGGAGAGTAGACCACATACCTAGCTTTGAATGACAACTTCTTTAGAGAGCATAGAACAACACACATAAACAAGAAACCAGACTACATAGGGATATTTACATGGATACACAAAATATACACAATGTACAAGAACACAAGGAAACCTAAAGCTAACATTCATGGAAAAAAAATACCTTAAGAAAAGTATCTCTTCAAGAACTATCCATGAACTAGCAGCTCCAGAATATTGTTTGATAAATCCTTAATGATATAAGAATCTTCTCCCCATCAATTTTCAATTAAATAGGGACCTAGCCAGATAGGGTCAAACTTACAATGTTTTCCTTTATCTTCAATTCTGACATTCCACATTAGGACTAAATCTCCATCTTGAAATTTTTTTCTTATCATCCTTTTGTCATACAATGTCTTGATATGTAATTGCAACTTTTGGTGTTTCTAACTGATACCTCCTTTCTTGTTTTTGCTAACCCTATAAGCTCATCAAGCCTTTCTTGCATATCATTTGTAATATCTTCATCATATAATTGGATATAATTGTAGAGTTCCATTAAGTTATTCTGAGGTATCCTTGCCTGAATTCCATATATTATATCAAAAGGAGCTACTCCAATGGCTTTCTCAATAGTCACTCTATCAGCTCATATGGCAAGTTGCAACTTAGCATCCCATGCCTTCTTGTTATCATCCAAGGTCCTTTTAATAATTTTTAACAAGATTTTATTTGTGGATTCAGCCTGCCCATTTCCTTGTGGATGATATGGTGAAGATGTTGACCTAGTTATTCAATACTTGTTAGAGAATTTTATAAATTCCTCATATCTAAAGCACGTGGCATTATCTATCACAATTCTTTGAGGGAAACCAAATCTAGAAATAACATTACATAGCAAGAAATTATTGACAACTTTACTTGTTTCATTTCTTGTAGGGATAGCTTCTATCCATTTTGTAAAATAGTTAGTGGCAACTAAAATCCAAGAATAGCCAGTATTGGATTTAGGAGAAATCTCACCTATGAAATTCATACCCCACTACTGAAATGGTGCTTGCACCTCAACTAGCTTTAAAGGAGTGTTACTTGAGAGTTTAAGTTTTCCAACAAACCTTTGACAAGAGTCACATTTGTTAATGATGATTTGAGAATCCTTGAAGAGGGATGGAAACCAGAATCAAGGTCTCACGACCTTGTGTGTAGTGTTTTTAGCCATATAATGTCCCCCACACACTCTAGTATCCATCTCACATAAAATTTCTTGGGCATTTTCTTGATCAACACATTTTAGTAATATCCCTTCAAAATTTCTCCCCCATAGACTACCTTGGATAATTATGTACGTAATAGCTTATAATCTAGTGCTTCTTTTCTCATTTTCAGTTAAGTGAGATGGAACCTTTAAGTGTTGTAGATAGTAAATAACACTGGTATACCACTCACAATTATTCATATCACACAAATCATTTCTAAGGTCATCTGTCACCATATTGTAAGGAAACTTGGCAACAAAGAATATAACCATTTCCACATAACCCATAATAAATCTGAAATAAACATGGAATTAAAATCCACATGCAAGAGAATAGATAACATACCCATAAAATGTGACACAAGATATACCCTGGGAAACCCTCATTGAGGAAAAAAAACCCAGCCTCCAAAAGCATCCATCACCATATATTATTTAGCAAAAAATACCATTGCCATACAACCATGGAAGCCTTCATGGCCATAGCCACAACCAAGCAAACTATGTGAACAAGCATAAATCCACACGTCCCATGCCATGCTTCCAACCTTCACAAATGCTCCCTTGGCTAACCTGTCAAGCCTTGTCCCGCTCGACTCTTGCCTTTTGTCTTCTCCTTGTCACTCTCTCTACACAACAACTACCCTTGTGGCTGCTTATATAGTAGCAAGTCCCACAAAACCACTAAGTGGTATTACATAAACCATGTGCTAAAACCATGTGCTACCTAACCCACTGACCCCACATTTAATATTGGGCATTTAATTCTTTTTTTCGAATATTAAATAATTACATGAAATATTTTCACAATGTTACAATACAACTCATCAAGAATATTCTATGGGAATCTTTAGATGTTGCACATCCATCTAGGTACAACATTACATAATAAAAATAAAATAATAATATAACAATATTATGCAATGTATACAACACCCATTATCTCAACAATCTCCCACTTGTTGTATACATTGCATAGGGTCAATCCGTACCAACACAAAATGAACAAGGGAACAATCCCTCCTAGCACATCCACCATCATGGATCAAAATACACCAAGTGCTCCATCTTGGTACCCGCAACAAAATCAAAGTATCCAGCATCTCAAACATGAATGATCTCACCTCCTATTATGCCACTGCCACTAGACATACATAGAAGCCATCCAAAGAGAAAGCCACCCAACCTGTCACATTAGAAGATCATAAAATCCTGTACCAACTGAAATTCCAAGCACAATAACCTGATCCAAAGGTAATCACATGTATCCGTAGTTGTCAAAATATCCATAGCTGAAATAGCACCCACAACAAAGTGCCAAACCCATCCAACTATCCATACCTCAAAGGTATAACAAGTGAATCTTATATCATCGACATATCCAATCTATAACCTGCAATCACAAGCCTCAAGAGCAATACCTGCCACATATATACCAAGAAGCTCCCACTGTAAAAGATAATGTCAAATCTATAACCAATCCACTCACAACATCTCAAAGAAGTGAATCCATGTAGTATCAAGGACATCCACAATACATCAACTGTTAACCTGCAAGAACAACTCTCATAACAAGTCTCCAATGCTCTCCCAAGTTCACCACAACCAACAAAGGAAAGAGATAAAGGAATAACCATGTCATCTCTCACATGACATACATGAGCAGAAAGCAGTGATCACAATCTCTAACCAATCTCAAATCCAATGTAGGCAAAACTGAACATCCAAGAAGATAACCAAGACTGGAGAAACCATGCAAATCATAACCTGTATCATGTCCTTCTACACACACCTCTAGATGTAAACTGTGCAAGTATGATCTCCTCCATAAAACCCCAACAAGAAGCCTCAACAACACCCAAACCATACCATATAAATAATCATGGATGTAAGCCTCTCACAAGAAGATCAAACTCAATAAATTCATTCCTAAACCAAGGAATAACCATTCCTACTCCAAGAAAAATGCCCAATATAAAACCATCTCCCAAATTCAACTAGCATAACAACATATCCACATGGAGATAACCAGTGCTAAACCATCTCTCAAATGAACCCTCTAGAACTAACTCATCTACCATAGCTCAAGATCCATATCCATGAAAGATAAGCATAAATATAATGCAACTGAGAGAAAATAATGGGCTATACCTCTCAAAAGAGTGGGGAATGAGAATGCTCATCAAGATACCCAAGTCTCCAACCAAGACTCATCTAAGAACAATCTCCTCTCAAGTCCATATCAGGTGACTGCCCCCTCGGACTTTCTGCTGAAACCATCAACCATCCCAACAAATACTTCTCTAATCCAAGAGAAATTAGCATCACCACCATCTCTAAGTATCCATGAGCACCTGTAACCAATCAATCCATGCCAAATCCAAATGCAACATAGTAATATCATGAAGTATCCAGCTTATGATTAGTGTACTCAATACCAAGAAACTAAACCAAGATCAATGTCAAAGTTCCAACCATGGCCTCAAGAACATAAACATGACAACATGATCTTACCATCTCAACTAAAGAGATGACATGCTCCATATGAACACAGTATAACATGTCACAACTCTAAATGCATATCAATAGTATACCATGACATAATAATGAAAGTATCCTCATACCGAATATAACATGCCAAATAAAAGCATAAACCACACCTTTGCCAAGAACCCTGTGAGTCCTCAAGATGCAACCATCTCCATACACCATGAAGAAAAAAACCATCTCCACATACCAGGAAGAACCATCTCCACATACCATGAAGATAACCAAGAACTGTATGAGTCCTCAAGATCTAACCATCTTCACACACCATGAAGATAACAAGTGCACCATGCAAATGTCAAAGACGCTTCTGCAGCAACAAGATCTAAGACAAACCTCCAACATCTGCAAACACTCAATAAATATATCAATGCCAACAACTCCCACTCAACCGTGGTACCAAGTCACCTATGGCATCATAAAATCCATCCTCTCCAAATCAAGAAGATATAAACCAAACCAGGAAGTAATCCTACACTGTCACCCCATCATTATCACAAGCTCCCACTAAACCATGTATCCAAGCTATCCATGACATATGATGAACAAAAAAAAAAAATCCATCCTCTAACCATGAGAATCAACCAAGGCATCAAACTATCAAAGAACTCAAAGTGCAAATCATGAGCTCCTCAAAAGAAACCAAATAACCATGATCCTCAACCAAGAAGATATACCACCATAACCAAATAAGAAAATCCAAGCTAATGAACATCAAGGATGTACCTGTATAATCAATCATGTCATGCCAAAATCCATGACACCATGATCACATCCATGAATTAAGCATCTGGCTCTCAATATGTCCAACCTGTCAGCATAGTCAACCACAATCCTCCACCATGACTGTACCTGGTAACAACATTTCATCCCTTCTACATGAAGAAAATAGTAAATCATGTGACTTAGGGCATAGACAACACAAATCCAAGCCACCAATCTGAATATGCATCAATAATGAAAGATCAATGGGCAAAGACAACCCATAACCAAGCTATAAATGCAACCTGTAAGTATAGACCGCTTACAACACTGCACAACTTGTAGACCCAACAAGTCATCATGCATATCCAAACCAAACACTAATAACCATATCATCATGAGACCAATCTAAAATATGAACTGAGTATGCAATGACATTAAATCTTAAATCTTCAATGCCATAAACTCACAATGTTACCATAGTCAAAATATATTAATAAATTGTTCAGATCAATATATCACCAAATAAATCATGCCAAACCTACACCAAATCTAAATCAATGTGTAGAGCTCTCCAAGAGTTTTCCGTTGACTACTCAAAGTCCAAAATTTGACTCCGTATGCCCAAGTTATGCCCTAATCCATGCTCAAAATAAATAACATCTGACTTTAGAGCTCTTAAAACCTAACAAAATCTCAAAATCATAGAACCAAACCTATGCCATGTTATAGTGCTCTTAATTAGCTTTCCAACACCTATAAGAACTTTGAAATCTGATATTCTGAGAGAAAGTTATGGTCGTTTTACTAAGACAGTCTTTTTACCATTCTCAGTACGATTTTTTTTTTTGAGTGACAAAAATTCCAACGGGATTAAATTTGATGGCCATCATGGGCTGAAACCAAAAAACTCTTTCATTTCCTCTGAACATGGCCAAACTAGGGCATATTATATATCAAATTTTGTGGAAATATTGACCCGGATCCAATGGTGAGGTAAGTTTTTACCTAGGAGGTCATTTTTGCAAGCTACCCCCCAAAACCCTCATTTAAATGAAACGTCCGAAAAAAAAATTTTGTCCAACAATTTCACATGCCCAAATATTTTAACATCCCATCATAACAGCAAACCCAAAACTCTCAGATCTGCAATAAATCATTCATATATCTTGCCCTTTCTTTTATCCTCTCATGCATTCCCATGGATTCAATCTAGGGTTACAATAATAAAACTATAGCTCTAATACCACTTGTAAGGAAACTTGGCAACAAAGAATATAACCGTTTCCACATAACCCATAATAAATCTGAAATAAACACAGAATTAAAATCCACATGCAAGAGAATAGATAACATACCCACAAAATGTGACACAAGATATACCCTGGGAAACCCTCATTGAGGAAAAAAAACCCAGCCTCCAAAAGCATCCATCACCATATATTATTCAGCAAAAAATACCATTGTCATACAACCATGGAAGCCTTCATGGCCATAGCCACAACCGAGCAAACTATGTGAACAAGCATGAATCCACACATCCCATGCCATGCTTCCAACCTTCACAAATGCTCCCTTGGCTAACCTGTCAAGTCTTGTCCTGCTCGACTCTTGCCTTTTGTCTTCTCCTTGTCACTCTCTCTATACAACAACTACCCTTGTGGTTGCTTATATAGTAGCAAGTCCCACAAAACCACTGAGTGGTATTACATAAACCATGTGCTAAAACCATGTGCTACCTAACCCACTGACCCCACATTTAATATTGGGCATTTAATTCTTTTTTCTCCAATATTAAATAATTACATGAAATATTTTCACAATGTTACAATACAACTCATCGAGAATATTCTATGGGAATCTTTACATGTTGCACATCCATCTAGGTACAACATTACATAATAAAAATAAAATAATAAAATATAACAATATTATGCAATGTGTGCAACACCCATTATCTCAACACATATTAATCTGGCTAGGGTCCAAATTAGATTGAGCCATGAGTTTGGCTAAACCTTGACCTCTTACCAACTTTTTTATCTATATCTCAATATTAAATTCCAAGATCCTATTGATCCACCTACATCTTCTTCTTGACACTTCTTGTTGAAAAATTATATCTTTCATAGTAGCACTAGGTACAAATGCAATGACAATAGCACCTACCAAGTAGCATCAAAAAGCCTTTACAACTTTCACTAGAGCATATGCTTGTTTTTTATTTATTTCATACTTCAACTCAGCTAGCTATAGTGACTTACTAGAAAATGCAATTAGTTGTTCATATCCCTCCTCATTCTTTTGCAACAAAACTGTAGCTATAATATGAAAAGAAGAAAAAGAAAATGTGTCCATGGGCTTAGTGTAGTCAGGAATTCTCACCACTTGAGCATTTTTTATTGCAATTTTAATATCTTGGAATGCATGTGAAGGCGCACCATTCCAATCTATAATAACTTCCTTTTTGAGCATCTTTGAAATAGGTCTACTGATTTTAGCAAAGTTAGTAACAAACCTTCTCAAAAAATTAACTTTCCCTAAGAAAGATTGAATTCCTTTTACATTCTTTGGCTTGGGGGCTTTATCAATGGCTACTACTCTTTCAGGGTCTATCTTTACCCCATCCTTCGATACTATATGCCCCAATAACTTACCTTCAATTACCCCGAATGTACATTTCTTAGGGATTAATGACACTCTATATTCCAATTCTTTGATAAAAATCTTTTCAAAATGCCTATAGTGGTCTCCAACCTTCTTGGAATAAGGTGTGAGGTCATCTTGATATACCACCATAAACTTATTGATCTATTCATGCAAATCCACATCCATGGCTCTTTGGAATGTAGCACCAACATTAATCAACCCAAAAGGCATTCTTACATATACATAAGTCCCCCAAGGAGTTGTAAATGTTGTCCTGAATTGTTCTATTTCTTTTACCAAGACCTAGTTATATCCTCAAAATCCATCCATCATTGACATAAGTTCAAACCTTGTTACTTGCTGCAGCATGGCTTCCATATTTGGTAACCCATCATTATCTTTTAAGGAAGCAATGTTCAGATTTTTGAAATCTATATAGAGTCTGATATCTCCATTATTTTTTCTAATAGGAAGTAAGTTTGAAACCCCAGTGGAATGTCTAATAGGCATGATTATTTCCCCATCCCTTAACTTCATTAGTTCCTCTTGCATTTTGGTGGATAGGGTGGGGTTGGTTGGCCTCTGCTTTTTCCTAAAAGGTTTTACATTGTCCTTCAATGGTATAACATGTTGAAAGAGATCTTCTCTGTAGGCTTTCAAGTCATCATATGACCATGAAAAAATATTTGTACTTTCTTAATAGGTCAATCAAAGGCTTCCTAATTTTAGTTGATAAATTCTTACCAATATAGACCTTCTTTGGAGCCTCACAAGTACCCAAATTTATCTCTTCTAACTCTTGGGGTTTAAAACCCTTAGTTCCATGTCTTACCCTATCCTGGTTATCAAACATATTCTCCAAGATGACCAGACCTTTAGGTACTTTGTTAGTCTTTAGATGTATAACTTCTTGGCCAAAAATTGTTTCCTTCCCATCTATTGTCTCAACGAAATCACTGGAATCCATCTCCTGACCATGATATTTATCTTCATTTAGCACGAAATTCACAATTTCTTTTTCATCTTTAAAGACTTGCCAATGTTCAACATTGTTAGGTATTTATGGCCTATTTTGAACTTCAATTTGTGATATCCTTGCAAATGATACATCCTAGGGTTGAATGGCCATATTTTCTAATAAGTCGGCCATCTTATTTTGAGTTCTATCCCTCCATGATATACCAAATGCTTCAAAGAATTCAATCTGATCCCACACAACATTTCTATACTATTTCAACCTTCTATTCTTAGAAGCATATGTTGCTCTTACTTGTGAGATAATAAATTTAGAATCACCTATAACATATAATTTCTTGATCCCATAATGGGTAACCACTTTCAATCCTAATAGGAAGGCTTCACACTTAGCTATATTGTTGGTGGATGAGAAAATTAAGGTAAAAGAGTATCTAAAATTATTTTTCTCGGGAGAGACAAAAAATACCCCTACCCATGCACCTTCCTTAGAATTGGCCCCATCAAGGAACATTGTCCATAACTTTGGTGAATTCATACAACACTCAACTTCATGTTCAATTATAGCAAGAAAATTCTCAACTTCTTGCATAATCAATTCAGCTATGAATGCATTCACACCAATATCTAAAAAGCAAGTAGCATCTTTGTCAATTTCTTCACCTAAGATGTGACTAACCTCTGGCTCTCTCACTACTTTTATAGCCTTATCACCTATGTGAAAATTTGCATAAGTTAAGTCACATTGTAGGCTACCTCTCATAGCAGCACTCCATTTTCTACAAAGCAACATTGCATAGTGTGGAGGTATGTCAACTACAAGGGCTGATATGGTCAACTCTACCTCAGGATATGGAGCTAGTTTAAATGGAAAAGCATTTATAGTACCTATGACTGGGACTTCCCTAGCATCTATACCTCTACATCTACCCTACTTAGTGTCTACTCTCAATGCTAAGGCTTCCATTACTTTGAAAGGCATTATGTTGTTAGAGGTGCCTGATTCTATCATACAATTTTTTAGGGTCTTCCCTTTTATAATTAGATTGAGAAAGAATGGGTCAATATCTTCTATGTATGCAACTGATGAGTCATCCAATAACATTTGGGGAATTTGGGACATGATACCACTATCCTCTATTACTAAGGGAGTCTAATGAATAACACTTTTTTCTACATTGTTATTGCTAGTTCTTATCCCTCCCAACCATGACAAGGCTTTATTCTTATGCTCTTCAATTCAAAAGATTTTAGATAAAGGTACCTTAATAGTGATTATGGACAACATGGATATCATATCAATTGGCTCAGACATAGTGGGTTTAACAATCATACCTAGAGTACGAGCTTTCTGAGTAGCAGGGATTACTATTTGCTTGTAACTATCAGATCCTAAGTCCTCTTGCATAATTACTTTTGATGTCTCATTGCCTTGGATTTGCAATATCTTCTTAGGTTCCCACTTCTTAGTTTTAATATCTTTAGCTTTGATAGTCTCTATATTAGTCTTCTTGTCTTCATCTTTAATCTTGTGAGTGATGCCTTTTATAAATATACCAAAAGGCTTCCCAATTTCATTGTTAACTATTATGTTTCTCAAATTATAGTTGCTATGTACTTGGGAAATCATTTCTATAGTGATCCTATTAATTTCTTGTTTGGAAGGCATTCTTAAACTTACATGACCCACTTCAGAAGATGTAACACATACCTGATCTTCATCATAGCCTTCATTGTCCTAAAAAACTTGTTGATGATGTAATTGATAAGCAATTTTCTTATTTTCAAAATCACTTTCTATTTCTTCTAAATCAAAATCAACACAATCACTACATATGCTTACCATATTACAACTTACAACATCATGACTCTTTTCTTCTTGCTCCTTAGTTTGTAAACTATGATCAGAAACAAATGACTAAGAAACTACACAATATTCTATTGAGTGGGGTGATTGACAAATAATACACCATGACACATTATCATTCATATTTACTAAACTTCTTTACAAAGGGTCAGGTGTACCCTTATCCTTTATATTTTGAGTCTAGTTAGGGATTGGCTTGCCATCCTTCCGTTGGGTAGTATAAGGGTAATTATGCATTCTAGGCTATCTATTCAAGTTGCTATTATTCACAGGGGTTTTCTTAGCAACATTTGGCTTATTGAAACTAGTGGGATTCATCTTTTTAAGCAATTCCAACACCTTGCTTATTGTAGGTTCTTCTAACTTCTTTCCTACAGGAGTTCTATCAACCTCCCTTTTGTTGTTATTCTTGGGATTAAAAAGCATTGGACCATCACTCCTACCCAATTTGTCGCATGCTTTTCTATTATTCTCGATATTTATTGCAACCTTTTATGCATCCCTTAAAATATTAGGATCCTTATCCATCAATTATTAATCCATTTTTCTATCACAAGCATTAAAATATGTTGTGAGATAAACATCCTCATTCAATCTCATAACTTGAAACAATTTGTACATACTTGTCTAGAATCATGCATTGAAATCAAATGTAGAATCATTAGGATTCTTCTTGATATTGTTGAATTCATTTAACATGAATCCAGCATTAGTGTTGTCTCCATATTATTCTTTGAATAACTTCTTCAGATCACTCCATGAGTTAATACTATCATCAAGTAGCCTTCTGAACCAATTCCTTGCATCCTCAGTTAGTGAATGCACAAACAACTTCATGACTACATCTTCATGTTCAACTTTATAATCATTTAACATGTCTATGAAAATTCTCAAATGTTCTTCACCAATGACAACATTATTTCTAGAAAACTTAACCAATTTATCTCTTAAATCAAAAGATATGGGATGTCGAGCTCCAAGAATACCTACAAATGATATTTGTCTATACTTTTCCCTATATATAGGTTTATTTTGAAAATTAGGAACATTTGAGGTGCTTGCTATATTTTCTTGGTTTATAGGAACACATTTGGATTTTTGAGGTTGGAGAACAGGGGCTTGAATATAAGTGGTGGATGATGAAGTAGGAGCAGATTGAGATATTCCTTGAACTAAAACTATTGGTCCACAAGGAGGTATAGAAACTAAAGCTAGAATGGATAAATTTGGCAATGAGGCTAATGCAAAATTAGTCTTAATGAACTGAAATTTTCTCCTAGTTTTTGTAGCTTGAGCTTTATTTTCCACCTCTTCAATCTCTTTTACAAGATCTTCTTTCTTCTTTCTAGCCTTCTCTAGATCTAAATTTAATTTGGACATGAAAGGTTTTAAGGATTTGTTGGGTTGAGCTTTAGATTCATTTATCTGGATGCCGATAGTTTTACCCTTTACTTTGTCTACAACTTTCCCAATGAGTTCTATATGATTTACTTGTACAAGTTTATAGTATTGGACTTGAGTAATAACTGGTTTTTGCTTTTGATTTAGGTATTGTTCTTTTTCTTCAACTTTATCTTTCAAATTGTCTACGTCTTCGAAAACATCAGTATGGAGAGTAGTAGCTTTCTCTTCTAACTTTTTATTCTATTTCTTCAAGGCAACCATCCTTCTCAAAAGAGAATCTCTTTCTATTATGGCTTCCAAGGTGGCTTTCTACTTTTCTTTTTCAAGGCAAGCATGCTTAGCTTCTTCCTTAGCAACCCATTTCTTCATAAATCCTATCTTTGATTGTACTTTTGAAGGATCTACAAAAGTAGCTTATGAATCAATAGGGTCATCTAGATCTATAAGATTTGATTCTATGTATGGGACTATTTTAGGATTAGAGGGATCTCCAAAAGAATTCATGAGTCCTAACCGATGAAACATTTCAACTATGGGATCTGGTCTAGGGGATATATTCCCTACTGGTGACATATCCTTATCTTGATATTCTCTTTCACCTAGTACTGGGGTAGTAAATATCCCTCCTAAAAGTCTTGTGGTTTTTGATTCAGAGCTGAGTTAAGATGACTCTCTCCCTATCACTAGTTGATATTGGGAATTGATAGATACAATACCTTTGGGTTTCTAGGTGGGATTTGGATCTGTCATTTTCTTATTTAGCTTCTTCCTACAACCTTTAGGCAAATCAATATACATTGCTTCATTAGGATGAGCTCTTGTGTAAGCTCTTGTGTTTTTTCTTTTGCCAGCTATTTCACTTTTTTTTTTAAAGCACTAGCTTCAAAACCTTGACTGAGTCACCACCCTTTTTTTGGGAAAATACACAAATATAATTATTTCTAACTTTAAGAAAAAACAACCACAAATGGAAATGGAAATATTTGAGATAAATGGACCAATTACTGATATTATAAGACTGCAACTCTTTCTTGTTAGATAAGACACTTGGAAAGGATGGATACATTAGTGCATCTTTGTGGTAGTTTAGCTTTTCTTTCTTTCTTTTTAAATTCTCAAGGTTTGTCACTAAACATCCCCTTATAACCATGAGTAAAACTTACATAGTCTAACACACATGTACATAGTAGGACCAAACAAATTGTAGTACTTTTCACAAATGTGTTGGAGAACTCCCCAGTAGAGTCACCATTTTGTTGAAGTTTTAGAACTACTAAGAAATAGAGAGCCTCAATACCAAAAGGATAATACTTATGCAACCTAAGTATTAGCTATTTCCTATTTCCAATTACACATGCAAACCATTTGGATCCAACATTAACAAAGCCAAGAATGGTCTCCTTCTCTTTAGGCTCTACAAGACCAAGGTGAGTATACCTAAGTGATGACTCAATCTAACTATTGTTGTATGGATACTATCTTAGTTTCATTTTGATTCTCATCCCCAATCCATAAAAACATAGTTAATTGTGATATTTTAAACAGAATACATCCCATATAACAGATTTGGTTATAAAGTCCTCCGTAGATCTGCAAGTATTCTTTGCAACAATGGCTAACTAAGGCTAGAATATTTCATGCAAACAAGTATTGACCAACTTTGAAGATCTTTAGGAAAAAAAAGTGAAATTGATTGTAAATTTTTCATTTGATACACATTTATGATCTATTTCTCTTCCAGCTGAATCAAATTGACTAGTGCCTAATCCAATAAGATTTAGAGTCTACTATAGATCTATAGATCTAATTTGTTATATTACAACAAATATTATCAATAGTTCTTACTAGAATCCATCATTCAAAACATCATTCTCGTTATTATAGCAACTTTATCAAATTCATCAAAGCATGTACTAAATTCATTGAACTAATAATAGTGATGAAAAGATATACAACCTAAAGGATTACATTCAATTGCACAAGTTTTTATTCATACAACATTGAGATAACTAAGTAACCAAAGTTAGACAAAATTCAAAAAGAACTGATATGTAGATAGCTCATAATTTGTATTCATTTTCTTTGAAAATTGTGTGCATTTTGCAATAAACTCAGAATGACCATAGGAAGAAACACAAAGATCATTCTATATTAATGTATTCCCATAAACTTACAGAGAAAATACATCATAAAGGGTTTTACTCATACAACATTGAGATAACTAAGTAACCAAAAGGAGACAAATTCAAAAAGAACTGATATGTAGACAACTCATAATTTGTATTCATTTTCTTTGAAAATTGTGTACGTTTTGCAATAAACTGAGAATGACCATAGGAAGAAACTCAGAGATCATTCTATATTAATGTATTCCCATAAAATTACAGAGAAAATACATCATAAAGCTTGCTCAAATTTCTTGGACCAAAAACAAACTAAGTATGACTAAAAACATTAGAAATCAGACCATCACATTGCCTTAAAAACTCATTTAGATAGATATGAGTTGCAACAAGCAAAGGGAAAATGTGATTGGTAGGTGTCCTCCAAAAATATTCTTACACACACCTATCACACAAAGATATAATTTGAATAACATGAAGACTGATACATTGAAAACTCTTTCGCAGGTCCCTTTCTGATATTTTTCTTGGAAAGACTAAAAGCGCTATGATCAAATTCTTTTATCTTTATGTTTTGTCAGGGTAGGTGGCCATCACATGTGAAAGTGATGAGTCATCTCCTACTACCTGAGGATTCTCTTTGTCTTTATCATCAATGGTAGGGGTGACTTCTATTTTAGTACCTTCTTCTTCCTGATCATCCTCCACCTCATCATCTCCTACCATCTACTCTAGAGACATAAATTTTTCTTTCCACTCATTTTAGTTAGTGTCATCTAGCCAATCAAAACTCAGGACCTCACTTTTTATATTTATTAAGGAATTTACAATTTCCTACATATCCATAAGATCTTTTCTAATGGTGTTGTAGAACAACTACAACTTTTGGTCAACTCTTCATTTTTCATTGCCCATAATAGATGGTCTGGTTCATTTATAACTTTATTCATTCTTTCACAAAATATTTCACCCAGTTCCTTCTTCCATTCTTCCTTTTCCTTCACTTCCTCAATTTTCTTTAAAGCACAAGGGAATAAATCAAATTTCTCTATAAAATACTTGGAAAAACAAATATTTAATCTTTTTTGGAAGGAATCTTGTTTATCGTCAAAACCTTGTAATTTATTTAATAGATCAAGAATCTTTTCTATTTGATGATACATTAGATGGATAACATATAAACACATAGTAGTGATGTCTTCATTTCTTTCCATCCTTTTTTGTACAATGGGTTTGAATACAACTTCATTTCCTTTTAACTCATCACTGATAGCTTCAATCCTTGCTAGTAAATCAAAAAATAATGGCCATTCAATTCTATCTACTAAATACATGATACCCTACAAAAACTTTTCTTCATATTGATTATTAAGTTCTACATGCAATGCATATAACTTTTTTTTCTCCTCTTCAAAATCCTCTGTAGTATAGAACTGAGGCCTTTCTAGGGTATTTGGTATCTCAATAATTGGTGTTGATTTAAAAGGCTCAACAAGTGGCCATGGGGGCTATGCAAACCTGGGTTTATTGGATTCTCCTAATTTTATTTTCCTAAGAATCTTCTCCATTTCAGTCACTTTATTTTCCAATTACTGTATTTGCATACCCCTCTCCTCATATGCTTTCAAAAATTCTTCAAACCTAGCATTGAGTTGGGAAAATCTATCTTCTTCTTAGCTAGACACCACACTCCCAAATTTTAGCATTTCTGATGTCATTCCCATTATTTGTTTACTATCTACTTTACTAGCCCTGAACACTGTCAATGCACCAATATGCTATGTAATAGACATCTCATGCATTCTCGTATTGTTCCTTTTTTTGATAGACTAAATAAAAAGGACTTGGTGGTCATCACTAAACTTGACTCATCTATGAGCATGTAATATCTCTTCCTTAGTCCTTAATTGAGCATCCTTTTTTTTTTCTTATTCAGTCAAAAAAAATGGCATTCACTATATCCCATTCTGGCAAAAGGATGACTCTTGGTTGTTTAACTATCTGCCACCCAGCTTTAGGTGTAAATTGAGAAAATTCATTCAAAAATTTAGGCTTTACCTCTTTCTTAATATTAGAGTTAGGTTTCTCTGGTTGTTCTGCCTTTATCTTCTCACAAGTTTTCTCAAAATTTCCCATGTTTAATCTCCACAAAAATCTAGAAAATGCCCTATAATTTACAAAATTCTCATCATTAATAAATTTCTCTAAAGCTTGGGCAACTATGGGATCAATCTCTTTACCTTGATAATCAGCCATAGTGAGATCCAATGAAGGTGTAGGTGGTTTTTGAGGCTCTCCAATCACCAAATCTGTGGAAATAACAATTACATTTCCCTCTCTACCAATTTGTCTAAGTTTCTCCCTTAGAGATGTTTCATCATCAATTCTAATTGGGAACTGGCTTGGGGAATATTTCTCCACTTGGGAAGAAGACCCTTGCTCTAATCTTTGTCTTTTTGGAGCGTTGGGTATAGATGGGCTTCCTAGGTCTAGTCTCTATTGAAGAGGAACCTATTGCACATTTTGGATCATCACATATCTCACCCTTTTCTGCAAGGAATATTAGCCAGGCACCACTACATTTCTGAAGTTGATCCTCCTTTGCACTTGTCCATCCTTTTTTGCATATGTCTCAACCTACATGGCCTTCTTCTCATTCATAGTTTGGATAATCACAAAAAAATCATTCATTAAAGTTTGCATCTTGGCTCCCCATTATTTTTTATCCTTCAATGGGTGATAATGGGGGTCAAAAGCATTAATAAATTCTAAGGTCTTGCTGAATACTATCCATTTATTCTTTCTTAGTTCTTGTTCTAAGAAAGTAAAAGCATTTCTAATCACATCCTCTAGATAGTAAACTTGTTGAACCATGCAAGAAGCTTTCACCCTCTCTCTTAAGAGGTCATAGAATCTTTTAGGATCAATAAATCTAGCATGAGATTTTGCCATGTTATATCTATCTAGAAACAAATTTAGGTGCTTCCACACTTATCTCAGAAAGGAAAAATCATGTACCACAATAGCAATTTGAAAAAAGGTACCCTTCTTAGGAAACTCTCCCATCTATAGTGCCTATTTTTTGTAACAGCTCAGCTATTCCTATCTTCAAGGGCACATGAAATAGCAACACATGTGGCTTCCCCAAAAAACCATATACTCTTATTACAGTTGAAACATTATAATGGATTAAATCCCCCCAACTATGACTAACCAATAGTCTTTTTGCATGGTCCTTAGGTCTGACCAATTGTAATAGTGCTTATGGAATTCTGGGGCTCTCCCCTTTCAAAAGTAATCTAAGCTTTGATGCAATGTATCTATCAAATCTTACATAACTAGCATCTGTAGCCTCTGCAGTCATATCCACACTCCAAAGTTGCATTGGATTCATTTCTCCATCCTTGGTTATTTCCAACTAAATACCCTTAGAGAAAAAGGTAAATCCTTTATACAAGCATACATACATTAGCAATGAATACAAATAGAATGGTTTAGCCAATTTTCCTTGTGCTATCCCCACCAAACCATTATGAATTTATTTTGCAAGAAAAGTAGAAAAATCTAGAATAGTGCTCATCTTGAATTCAAGGGTTTGAGGCATAACAAGGATGATTGAGCCTGGGATTTGGTTAGCTTCATCCATCAAAAAAAATTTGCAAAGAGAAAAATATAATGTCTGAGCCCTAAGGTTAAAATGTCTTTTTAGTAATAGCTCTGGGGTGCTGGTAGTAATCATAGACAAATTACCAATTTTAGCAGCATCTTCTTGCGATGGCCCTATACATAAGTAAATCCTTTGCGTTTCATGCCTAGCCCTAAGGTCATCTAGATGAAAAATTTCATGCATGGAATGATTAGGGTTGGGGTTGAAAACCTCACTAATCAGTTCAAGGTAGACTCAAAAAAGATTCACTCATGCAGGATTCTTTACCCATCCTATAATTGGATCATATTTTTTGGCTAAATCCATAAACAAACCACTATCAAAGAAAATAGTGGGGACTATTAATTTTCCAATATCAAACTCCCAGACATTGCTCATAGGGGTGTCCAATTTTCATTTTGAAAACCACTTCTTGAACAACTCTAAACCCCACATGAAAACCTGGGCATCTCTTAGCCAATTTTCTTTATCATAGAAACCTTCTACTATAGTTACCCTAGGGTGTTTTGGAATGTTCTCCCTCCCCTTATTTATTTCATGTATTGATAAAGGGAATTGTTCAAGAAAATCATCATGTATAGAATCTTTCAGTTAATCTATTTGTCCAGTGAACTCTTTTTAGGAAGGCATTTTGAGTAAACAATAGAAATTTTATAATAGTATATACTTTATTTTCAAAGACTCACAGAGTACTTACCCCATAAAATTTGCACTTCTACACTGTGTAATTTTCTCTACAACTTCATGTATTGCTAGATAAAATTTTCATGCCCTAGCTCTAAAAAATTTGTATTCCCTGATGTTATTTTTATGCTTTGGTGATTCATTAATGGTGAGATCATGAGTTCTTTTTATGCATTAAAATTGAATGAATGAACTCCGCACCATATTTACTCTTAGTAACTGTTACCTCCAAATTGCACCTAGATTTGAATCCTATCTATAGATTTTCATCAGATCGGATGACTTTAGTTTTAAAAAGAAACAAGCTTTATGGATTTAAAAATAAGGCCACATGTCACAATATTTCTTACCTGCATTACTTTAATTTCTTGTACCTTAGAATTGTAGGGAAGCGACCACTCATTGATCAAGATAAGATCAACAATCAAACCAGTTTACAATTAAACAAAGTCTAGACAGCTACACTGACCATTAGGAAGCCTGTGTATGAGTTTGTGCCTCCTACCAACTTCCACACCAATGTGTCCCACATCTTCTTCTAAATGAGTGATTGCTTGACATCATTCCTTCCACGTGTCAAGCTAGCACATTCATGCTTTCCTTATTAGATGAGCATCTTGAAAATGTGGGACTACACCCATTGTTGATCAAGACAAGATCCATGATGTGAAGAACTCTACACTTTATGATTATAGCATCCACTTGGACCAATGGAATGACTCTTCTCAACCCTCATGCTCTGACACATCTGACTATTACATTAATTGCTAAGATTTTCATACCTGTAGCATAAGTACTCCTAGCTAAGCACATGTGATAAACAACATGGTGTGACTCACTGTTCTTTGCTAATTTTGGCCCCACCATGACACGTGGCACAAAGGAACATACTTGCATTCCTTATTGAATGAGAATCTTCAAAATGTTGGCTTGTGCTAACCCTCAATCTTTAAAAGATCTATCATTGATAAAGCTTCACTCCCATCTAGCAGACCAGCTTGTTCAGTGGCACATCTGGCAATACATATCAGCAATAATCTTACAATGTGGCACACTACAAAACATACTAGATATTCTTGACCCCACCTTGCTACGTGTCAAAAAATTGCTTGCCCACTTTATTTATCTTTCATGCAGCTTACAAATGCAAGCTTGTGCTGGCCTTTGATCTTTGATAGATCAATGGTTGTAGAATCATGTGACTTAAATACCACGTCAATCAAAATGAATGAATAGAATACTCCCCTCCAGTCAAACTCATTTGACATTTTCAATGAAATACATCTCAATCATCATCCTTGGAAATGGTAGGCCCATGCTATTAGATTGTGCTACATTTCCTATTTATGCATCCCTGCATTATTTAATTCTTGAGCATGTCCTTCTTATGAGAAAGCGCTAGGCCTTAATTTAAATGAAATCAATGGTTAACAAACCTTCATGATAAAAGAATATCTCTATTAGTAACTCAACCAATGCCATTGCAAGAATTCTAGAATGTGCACAAAAAGTACTGATGAGTTTGCAAAAGGTTCTAACAACTTAGGACTCATTACAAACTTTATGCCTCACTAAGACTTAAAAAGAGGAAGGGCTATGTGTCATCAAAGTGCATGCCCACATTATTTAAAAAAATTGCATCTTGAAATTGTGGGAATGTGATACTCATTGATCTTAACAAGATCAACAATCATATAAACTTTGTATCATTAGAGGTGTTCTTTAATAAAATGATCACGCAATTTGTAGGCAAAGCATGGCCACCTAAGGTTGAAACAAGAATTTAATGAAGTCATGCTTGCGCAAGCCCCTCCTTGTGGTAAAAGTAATATGCCTTAAGAGCATTTTTTGAAATATTATTTTCAAGGGTTTTCAAGACTAAGGTAAAATGTAATAAGGCATTAGGGTTTCTCAATTGATTGCTTTGATGATAAACCTTGAGAAACTAATAAAATCGCAACAACACAAAGACTAGGACATGAACTAGGGAAATTTAAGAAATTTGAGAAATACAATGAGTAAACCCTAAATTACATAATATATTGACCACAAATGATTTTTCTCTATTTTTTCAAAATTTTCTCTATACTACAAA
Organism: Cupressus sempervirens; assembly: GCA_028749045.1. NCBI lineage: Eukaryota > Viridiplantae > Streptophyta > Pinopsida > Cupressales > Cupressaceae > Cupressus > Cupressus sempervirens. The sequence goes on from CM053791.1 coordinate 224,559,737, forward strand.
AATAAGACCAACATAACCAACGTGATCTAATAGGTTAAAAGGGATCATATGGGGCCCTTTTAATCAATTCAATGATATGAAGTGTTCTTAGAGATCCTAAGACTTGTAACCACATAGATAATGAGACCTAATGGGTTTAAATGGGTCATTAGATACCCTATGTCCCTTTTTCACCCATTTATATATTTTAAGTTTTTTTAGGGACCCTAGTACTCATAATCATATAGATAATTCTATTATATGAGTCAAAAGGGGCCATAGGGTACCATTTGATGATATTATATGTGCTTAGGGGTCCTAGGAATGCTAAGGACATAGATAATTTGAATAAATAGTTTAGAAAGAGTTATAGTGTACCTTATGATCCCCTTTGACCCATTTGATGGCATTAAGTATCCGTAGGGGACATAGAATACTCTATGACCCCCTTTGACTCATTTAAAGGCATGATATATATTCCTAAGAGTGTATTTTATTGTTTAATGGGTCAAAAGGGTTGAATTGGGCACTCTATGACCCCATTTGAGCCATTCAAACACATAATGCACATCCCTAAGGGTCCTAGAATCCCTAAGAACATATGTTGCCATATAATGAGTCAAAAGCGCTCATAGCATATTCTATGGCCCATTTTGACTCATTGAAACACATAATATATGTTCCTAGGGATCCTAGTACCACTAGGAACATATCTTATTATTTAATGGGTTAAAAAGGGTAATAAGGAAACCTATAATCTTATTCGACCCATTCAAACTGAGGATGTATATAAAAAGGTGTCCTAGTACCCCTAAGAACATATGTTGTCATATAATGGATTTAAAGGGGTCATAGGGTACTCTATGGTCAAATACAAACATAATCATTTTTTTGAAGGACCCTAGAACTCCTAGGAATACATGTTGTCATATAATAGATTGCGAGGGTTCATAGCATACCCTATGAGCTAGTTTAATCTATTCAAACTCATGATATATGTCTCTTAAGGGTCCTAGTACCCTAGCAGTATAGGTTCCCATTTAATGTGTCAAAATGTGTCATAGGGTACGTTATAACCCCTTTCAGTCCATTCAAACACATGATGTATGTACCTAGGGGTCCTAGTAACCCTTAGAATATATGTTATCATATAATGGGTTGAAAGAGGTCATATGATACTTTATGAGCCCTTTTAACTCATTTGAACACATGATATATGTTTCTAAATAAATTTTATCATTTAATGAGTCAAAACAAGTTATGTGGTACCATATAACCTCTTTCAATCCATTAAATAGATGATGTATGTCACTAGGAGTCTTAGGACCCCTAAGAATATATCTTATCATATAATGAGTTGAAAGGGGTCATATAATGGATTTAAAGGGGTAATACAGTACTCTATAACCCCTTTTAACTCATTTGAATACATTATACCTATTCCTAGGGAACCTAGGACTCCTAGGAACATATGTTATAATTTAATATAGGTCAAAAGTTGTCATAGGGAATCCTATGTCTACATTCAACCCATTCAAACACATAATGTATTTTTTGAAGGGTCCTAGGACCCCTAAGAACACATGTTATCATATAATGGATTGTGAGGGGTCATAGCATACCCTATGACCCATTTTCATCTATTCAAACATGATATATGTTCCTAGGGGTCCTAGTAACCCTACGAACATATGCTCTCATGTAATGTGTCATAGAGTACCTTATGACCCCTTTCATTCCATTCAAACACATGGTGTATGTCCCTACGGGTCCTAGTAACCCTAGGAATATATGTTGTCATATAATGGGTTGAAAGGGGTCATATGGTATTTATGATCCCTTTCAACTCATTTGAACTCATTGAGAATATATGTTATCATTCAATGGGTCAAAAAGAGTTATGTGGTACCATATAACCCCTTTCAACCCATTAAACACATGAGGTATGTCACTTGGAGTCCTAGGACCCTTAAGAATATTTTTTGTCATATAATGGGTGGAAAATTCAAACTCATGATATATGATCATTGGGATATTCAGACCCCTAGGAACATATGTTCTAATTTAATAGGTTTGAAGGGATCATAAGCACCCCATGACCCCATTTGATTCATTCAAGCACATTATGTATGTACCTTGGGGTTCTAGGATTGCTAGGAACATACATTGTCATATAATAGGTCAACAAGAGTCATAGTATACCCTATGATCCCTTTCGGTTCACTCAAACACATGATATATATGTTGAAAATTTGTTGAGCACTCCCCTCAAGATCCATAACAAGGGCTTAACTGCCTCCTATATATATAAGTTGTGTGGTTATATTAGACATTAATAGATCAATCTTTTGGTGCAATGGTAACCCCACTCTAACAAGTGGTATCAAAGCTTGGTCAAAAGTTCAAATCCTTAGACGCCCGGGTAATGTTGAGGGGGAGATTGTTGGAAATTTGTTCAATGCTCTCCTTGAGATTCATGACAAGGGCTTAACCACCTCTTTTGTATATAAGTTGAGTAAATGTATTAGACATTAATAGGTTGGTCTTTTGGTATAATGGTAAACATACCAAAAATATGTCCCTAGGGGTCCTAGTTCCCCTAGAATAAATATGTTTTCATATAATATGTTGAAAGTGGTCAAGTAGGGTACCTATGTAGGTTGCTGTACATTTTTATAATTATATTGGGCCAAGTTGTAAAACACTAGATATCCCCACGTAGGTTGTTGTACATTTTTAAAATTATATTGGGTCACCTATAACATTAGACAATTGAAGATAATTGTAACTCACCCTTTCATGGGCTATTACTATACACAAATCTCAAGGACTTATGCTACATATGGAAATCATTGACATTGATACTATAGAGAGACAAGTAATGATGTTCAAAATTATATTTAGAGTGAAATCATTAGATGGTCTTAATATTTAACCTTCCTTTACTTAATCCAAAATGAAAAATAACCCATATAGAATTATATTGAGATAAAACCTAAATATCACCTAATGTAAATGACACTAAAAAATGTATAATAAATTTTCACATATAAGATAGTAAAGATGTAATTATTCCACCAACTCTTTTATTTTATATGAAAAATATTTTGACCAAACTTTTTCATCAACTATACATTAGCATCATTTAAAACAATATAAAAAATATTGACATAACCATTGCATCCCATATGAATAATTTATCTTGAGATATTCTAGAATGAAAAATTTCAAACTAAGAATCCTTAAATTTAAAAAAGATAACCAAACCTCAAATATTTCATCATATAAGCTGCAATGAAGAAGGGGTTTTTATAACTTATATTGTAAACAAAGAAAATAAGATATGCCACAGACATTATACTCAAATGTTATGAAATTATCAGCTATGTAAAAATTAGTTTTGAGGATTTCAAAAGTGTGTGTTCTCACATGGTTTTAGTGCCCAAAAATGAGAAAATATCATAGCACATAAATTGAGTATCCATGGGCAAGCATTTTTGCATATTTTAGTAAAACAAGTACATGCATGGGAATGGGGGCTCTTTGAGTTGATATACCACTTCTTATTTGCTAAGTATCATCTCATTAATGTAATATTCATAATTAAAATGAGTCAATAAAGTTTTTATTTTTATAAATGAAAATACAATAATAGTTTTGTTAAATTATTAAAAAAAAAATTGAAAATATTAAAAATATATATACAAATTAAAAAATTCTTCAATATAATTGACCAATAAAACAAAAAAAATTGTATTAGTGAATTTATAAATATAATGTTATGAAACTAATAGTTTGTACTTAAAGACAAACCCTACATTTCAATTATGCATGAATTCATAACTAAATATTCAAATTTCAATTTAAAATACACATTGCATACAACTAACCTAAACTAAAGCTAATAATAATTATAATATATTAACACTAATAAAATGATGTATTCATAAAAGAATCTTCTATAAAGTTTGATATTTATTAAATAACATAAATGAACAAGAGCTCTTGGAGAGCTAGAGTCCCTGCCTTTAGCTTAGAATGAGAAAATGTTTAATTATTTGAGAAGGTATTTTACAATTAGAGTGTTGACATTAGAGGTGTCAAAAGTACTTTTTATATAAAACAACACTATAATGAGAGATTGAGAATGCATCTCAAATGAGTGCACAATTGAATGAGCCCACCAATTGTTTTTTTAAATATTAATTTATTTTAATAAATTTATCACATATTTTATAAACTAAGCATAAGTTTAAATTTTAAGTTGTTATTGAGACATATTGCATAAATAGCTATATATCACTTAACTATTATTAAGTGAGACAAGTGAGAAGTTATAAAATGCAATCTATAAAATAGATACTATAATAAATAATTATATATTTGTAAGTTTAATTGTGTTTTACAATACATTTATAAGAATGTTCATGTTCATAAATTATAATATAGCTTATAATAGAAAAAAATAAAACTAAAAATTAGAAAGTTTTTAAAATAAATAAAAATTATGTATATATAAAACTACGTTTATTAAATTTGTTTTTTTTGGAAAAGATGAATGAAATAGAAAACAACTTTCACTAGGTTTTTAATTTGAAATCAAGATTATCAGTTAGATCTACTAAGACTCAAGGTAAAAGATCAATAGAATCTTATATCAAATATATCTATATATCAATTATATATTATATATTATAGATAAAGTAAGCCTAAAGATATAGAGGCTTTAATTTAGATTTACAAAAGAAATAAAGAAAATGAAAACAAAGGGGAAAATAATGGGTAGAACTATATATCATAGAATGATTATATGAATACTTTCATGTAAAGAGAAAATTAAAGATAATTACCTATAAATTAAAATATTAAAAATTCATGAATCACCAATTCCACTAAACGATTAAACTATGTTAGTCAAGTAAAAAAATTCTTTAAAAATGTACATCAAATAATATAAATTTTTGAAGAATCACATCTTTTATAAAATTCTTCCATTTCACCAATGTTATAAAATTCCCTCTAACCTATATAAATTATTAAGTTTTAAGTATATATAAAGAACTTACTTTCTTTAAAAAAACATTACTATTAAAATTTAAAACATCTAAATATTACTAAATATGTATATAAACTATAATTTAACAATTTTATATTACTTAACAAAAGCCTTCAAATTTGTAAGGTCCCAATGTACCATTGAATGAAATTAGTAACTTTTGCATCATATCTAATCTTAAAATAAATTTATATTATCTACACATTTTCTCAAAAAAGAAAAATAGAAGCATAAATAAAATCATAAGTTTTAAAAGAGTTGAACAAGAGTCTTGTATCAAAAGACAATAAATGCAGAGAGAGACAAAAGCATCTTGCTTTAGAAGACCACAAGAAGGAACATAATATTAGTGAGTAGTATGGCCTAATATTGGCTAGAATACCTCTTTCCATTAAGTGGGACTCCTAGATCTATCCTCTAACTCAAGCACATGAATGTGGTGGTATTATAGAGAGTATGACCTGTTCATGCATCATTTCTAGTAAATAGTGTGCGGTATTGAGGGTGCCTCTCATTGATGGCTTTGTTGAACCCCAATTTCCTTAGTTGCTAGACTAGATTTTTCACAAGAAAATAGTAGATGAATGTAATGGCTAAGATACATAAGCTTTACAGTGATACGTAGAGGTAGGACATTCCTTTCAATCTCAACTGAATTTTGTATTTTGAGAATCTGTAAGAAATGAAGAGAGATATGAAGCCGTAAAAAAATGGGAGGGTTTTTATACAAGACTGAAAAAAAAATGGACTGAAAGAAATTTCAAATGTTTTGTAGAACATTTCATACCCAAAATTTGTTCATAATTCTATTGTCTTTAGCACCTTAGCATTTCATTTAAAAGTATTGGGGACTTATCTTTGCACTAAAAGCCAGATCAAAAACAAAACAAATAGTATATTGAATCTCCTAAGCTTGAAAATTTTCACCAGTATAGCTAGTTGCACTCTCTAAGGTGACATACAAATAGTGAATCATTAGGGCTTTAACTAGAAGAAAAAAATTTAAAAAGTAACTTTGAATAAAATCTATTCAAGAAATTTTTTTTTTTTTTAAATGATTAATGCAGGCAAAATACTTTGTGTTCATCATTATCTTGTTAACTGACATGTGCTTAATCTGTGGTACCTATAGCTATTGTATCAAAATATATCTTCTAATTCATAACTTTTGACACGTTGTAAAAGGCCTCTGACAAATATTAAATACACTCTTATCTGTTCCTTTCTCTATACTTTCTTAGTTTTTAGAAAATATGATGATAGTGACTTATAACCAATAAAAAATCAAAAAATTGGCTAGGATAATTGAATTTAAAAATACAACCTCAAAAACTATAATCTCTGACATTTTACTTTAATTTATCAAATCTAATACTCTGGGAGCCCTATTTTTTATTTTTAAAAGCCAAATCATATTCCTAAAGTTTCTAGTAGCAGATTTTTAAAATGATTTATCAAGACTAAAATATTATTTTTTGATTGGTCAAGACCTATTTTGCTGGGCATAAATTCTATTTTTAAAATTGAAAAAATTAGAAAAAAATCAAAACATAAGAATGTGATTAATATAGCTTTAAGAATGTCTTGGATATTTTATGTAAACTTTTTCTATGTGTCATTTTTCACTCATTCTTTATATTGTTTTTAGCATCCTATCTTCTTTCAACAAGTGTAGCTATGAGTGTGGAAAAATCATCATTCTAGAAAAGTTGTGGCTCTCTACTTTGTAGTTGTTTGTTGGCATTGTTTAGATTTGAAATTTCAGGCCCGAAAAAATATTGAGCCATGCAGATTTGTTCTAAGAAATTTTTGTTAATGGAATGTAGGTTGTGTTTAATCTTTGTTAAGAAAATTTAAGATTTATAGTTATAAAATTTGCATAGCCTACAATTTGCACTGAACAAATTTTTAGTATAATATTTAAGTTAAACAGAGTAAGATTTATATTTCAAATTTCTTTGGCTTTACAAAAGAAATAGATTTAATTTAGTTATGACTTTTAAACCCTTGTTTTTAATGTTACCATTTTCCCCTTTCTGTGCTACAAGCTCTTAAATCTTTAAGAATTCGGCCTACGATTAGATGAGATTGAAATATGCACATCAAAATACAAAAATGATTTAAAGAATATATTTCCAAAATTACATATATAAAATTTATTGTTTAAAAATAAATCAATATTTGATATCATTTCTAAAATAGACATAATTAATATATTTATTTAATTTTATTGAAAGTAAATTATTCACTTATATATAGATTTTTTCAATTCATAAAAAGATATATTTTATTTCATATTTTATTTTTATACATAATATTTTATTACAAAACTCTTCTATCTAATATATATGTTTATATATATAACACTTGTTAATAAATTTCTTAATGCTCTTTCTTATTAATTTATTAATTTACCTAAACATAATGATCATAGTTTTAGAATAAGCATTGAAAAATTAATTCTTACATAATATACATTAAATGTAGATTTGAATTAATTATTCCAATTCTAATAGATAGTGAGTTGCAAATGAAAAAATTAGTTCTAATTGACCATAAAACAACTTTAAAAAAATTATTCAATTTAAATAGTAAAAGAATGTGTATAAAATAATAAATTCAAAAAATATATTTTAAATACATTATTTTATACATATTATATTTGTAGGATAAACAAATAATTATGTATTTTGAAATTTTGTACTTTCATGAGTGGAAGTGTAAGTGTAAAATTTTGAGTTAATAATGTAAAAAACAAATTTTCATTCTAGCCTTTATCTATATATATATATATATATATATATATATATATATATATATAAAATATTTTAATGGAAATTTTAGAATAACAACCACCAACAATATAGAAGAGGGAATTTTTTACTTGCTTTACATTTTTTTTTTTAAAACTTACTTTATGTTAATATTTTGTCACATGAGTTGGAGAATAAATTCTACGTCACAAAGAAAAAGTTGTTATGTTGAAAAGAGAGGGGTCAAAGAGGGTTCATTTGAGTAAAATTTATACCCTCTAGATTTATAAAATTTATGTCATATATCCTCAATATATCATGAATTTAAATAGATTTACATAAAATTAAGCTTATTGGTAAAGTTAATCTTTCAAATCTTATGGAGAGTGAATCCCTATCATTTAAAATACGTAATATTCCAACATTGAGGTTTGAGTCTCAATACTTCTAGAGCTCAAAATGTTGAATTATAAAGAAAAAAATACCAATATGAAAGAATTAGTTTGAATTGAAAGAGGATCAATGATTTTCTATTCATTCATGACATATGCTTTTATCATAGCTCATTCAAAAGTGTGGTATACTAGTCTAAATTTAGGGTATTTATGAGGCTTTCCATAGATCTCACTTATTAGCTGATGGTTTTAAATTAGTAGAATACTTCCACCCCTCATCCACACTGCTTCAATTACCTAGGAGAAAATTTTAGATGTCAATGGAAATTTAGGATTAATGTGCCAAAAAAATTATGTGCATCCTCTAAACTCCCACCACATTTTGTATACCTTGCAACTGGAGCTTTAACTACAGTGACATCAAATTTGTAATCGAATTTGACTGTACTTTTATGAACTTACATATCTTCCTCTGAGGCTTTTAAATTAGCCCATCCTAAAATCACACTAGTAGATGTGAACTAATTGGCTTGAAATGAAAAAAATTGCAAGATGGAAGAGTTGCATTGTGTCTAAAAGTGCTTGAGGCATTAGGGGACATTAGGAAATCAGAGGAGCAACATTGGGTAACTAAATGAAGAGGGATTTACCTACACACAATTATATTTCTAAAGGTTGATGTAGAGAGGGAAAATAAATATCACCTGAAGGAAATGGAGTGGCTTGGTAAGGAATGTTTACATTTCATGCTGAAAATAGGGGCAATGGTTCTATGCCTATGAGATCTTTTAAGCAGGCCTACAATAGTATGTGGCATATAACCCATGACAATGGAAACATGGGTCCCTGCCCTTACTACATCTATTGAATAGTGAAGGCCAACAGACACATGATTTTTTCCCTCCATTTTATTTTGTCTCTCCAGCTGATCATTAGTGATCTATATATGCTAATCACATGTATTGTAAACATAATTTGTTTTTCATTCATATAATTCCTCTACTCTTAGTGTGGAGGTAGCCACGATTTGTGGTGAACCACGATAAACTCTATGTTTATGAATTTTTGTTGTTCTATATTTTCTTTTCACATTCTTAGTTAATTTACAATTGGTATCAGAGCCTTGATTGATTTCAATGACCAAATTCCAAAGTCATGGAGGAAACAAGAGTGGAAAAATTCTTGAGGAAGAATTTCAGTTTGTGGAAGGTATAGATGTGATGACTTTTGATCAAGCATGATCTTGCAATAGCAATTCAAGGTGAAGGAAAGAAGCCTACTACCATGTGAGATGAAGACTGGACTAAAACTGATGAGAAGGCAATGACATAGATTTTTCTTTCACTATCCATGAATGTGTTGTTCAATGTGAACAATGAAACATCAAAAAAAGCCATATGGAACAAACCTCATAGTATGTATCAAATGGCATCTACTACAAATAAAAATTTTATCATGAAGAAGCTTTACAAGATAAAGATGAAGGATGGTACAGCGATGTCGAATCACATAAATGAGTTGAATACTCTTTTATGTAAAGCACACTCCATTGATATGCCTCAAGATGATGAAAATAAGGTGGTCATCTTATTATGTTCTTTATCAAATAGCTAGGATGGTGTGATCATAGCGATTAGCACTTCTGTAACTGGCAAAAACAAGCTGGTCCACAATAAGGTAGCCTCTACATTGCTTAGTGAAGAAAGGAGGAGAACTAATAAAGAGTCTTCATCTGGAAAAGTGCTAAAAATGGTTAGTATAGAAAATAGAGGAAGAACTAAAAATAGAGGAAGAAATAATAACAATTGAAGGTCACAATCAGCTAGAAGGTTGCAGTCCTGATGTAGACAAAATGGTTGTTGGTTTTGTGGAAAGATTGGTCATGTTAAAAAGGACTACAAAAAATATAAAAGAACTCAAGAAAAAGTTTTGGATAGCAGAGCAAACATCACTCATGATCCCGGTGATGGTGTTTTGGTTCTTACAACAAGTGACACAACTTCAAATTCATGGGTAATTGACTCTGGGGCTTCATTTCATGCATCTTCTTGTAGCAAAGCCTTCACAAACTACAAGGAAGGTAAATTTGAGAATGTTTATTTGGGTGATAACAAGGCTTGTGAAATCTTAGGAAAGGGGGATATTTTGTTATCAATCAAAGGAGGCACTCAATTATTGCTTCAAGATGTTAGGTATGTTCCCAAATTTTAAAAAAAATTGATTTCCATCAGTTAGTTATATGCTCAAGGGTTTCTTACACTTCTCATGGACACATGGAAAATTACCAAGGGTTCCATGATTATTGCCAAAGGGGATAAAGTTGGCAATCTGTATGTTGTAGAAACTAATGATAAGGTGGGAGCTACAATGACTGTTGCAGATAGCAATGTCACACTTTGGCATCAAAGATTAGGCCACATGAGCAAGAAGGGGTTAGAGATTATGCCTAATAGAGATCAACTTCTAGGTCTCCAATCAGCAGATTTAGAATTCTATGAACATTGTCTTCATCAAAAACAAAAGCGTGCTAGTTTTTTGAAACATGGTCATGACAAGAAGATGACACCATTGGAGTTGGTGTAGTTGGATGTCTTCGGTCCAACTGAGGTAACCTCTCATGGAGGTGCAAATTTATTTATTTACTTTCTTGATGATTGTACTAGAAAGGTTTTGGTTTATATGATGTATAGAAAGTCTGAAGTTTTCTCCAAATTCAAAATTTTTAAAGCTCTTGTTGAAAATTAGAGTGAGCACAAAATCAAATGTTTAAAATTGAATAATGGAGGTGAATTTTTTCCCTTGGAGTTTGATAAATTTTGTGCAAATCATGGTATTCAATGGGTGAAAGCTGTGCCATTCACCCCTCAAGAAAACAAGGTAGTGGAAAGATTGAATCGAACTATACTTGAGAAAGTTTGATGTATGCAATCTAATGCTGGTTTAGGAAAAGAATTTTGGGCAAAGGCCTACAATATAGCAGTATACTTGATTAATTGAAGGCCTTCATCTTGTTTGGACTTTAGAATTCTGGAGGAGGAATGGCTGGGTAGAAGGATTTCCTATTCACATCTTTGAGTGTATGGGTGTCAAGCATTTGTTCATGTTCCTAAAGAAAAAAGGAGCAAGCTGGATTCAAAGTCACAACAATGTATCTTCATGGGCTATGGTGAAGATCAGTATGGATTTTGATTATGGGATCCTATTGCAAAGAAGATTGTATAGAGTCAAGATGTGTTATTTAATGAGATCAAGTTTCTAGCTCTTAAATCAACACCATAGGAAAGAGTAGTTAAAGATTTTATTCCTATGCCTTTATTTAATGAGAATACTTCTTCATTAAACTCACAGTCATAGTCTCAGCCCATCATTTCCACTCCTAACGCTATTCTGGCACCAAAATTTTCTCTATCCTTATCCTTTTCTTAGAGCATGGATTTTTATCATGGGTAGCCTAATGAAGGGCTATTTGAACATACCTCACAAACCAGAGATTCCAATGCATAGGATGTTCAAGGATACCGAAACAATGAACACTTTGCTAGCTCTGTTGGTCGATTCAATCAATGTTAGCGTCTAGAGACAAGTCATGGAGTTTGTGGTGGTTTTAAAGCTTTAGCTCATGGTAGGGATAAACATGGTTTTGTTCAAAGGGTTGATGGCCTTGGTTTTGGTTTTGATGACCACCAGGGACATGGTAGCATAGACTCATAGCCCCCTCCATGCAATCTTAAATCAATATTTTCTCCTCCACTAGTTTCAACTCACAATATTGACCCAGGCCATGGTAGTGAGAAAAATATTTGCAGGTTTGGGGGTCTCTCACCCATGCAACAATTGAAACAAAATCCTGCAGGTGAAGAACAAGGAGCCAATAGGGAATGTAGCATTGGCTTCAATGGTCAACATAAAGCATGGGCTCCTCCACATGTCTTAGGTTCTAGTCCATTTAGTCTTCACCAATTTGTGGGAGAGCACCAAATAGTCACAGAGCATGAGGGAAGGCAAATCTTTGCACATGATGGCCAAGCTTGGGCAATAGTGCTTGTTGAATATGCAGGCCACCATTGTCTTCTTTCTTCTAGGCAGCCTCCCTATTACATACCTGATGAATCCCATCGTATTGGGAATTCCATTTCTTACAACATACTTTATTAGTATGAGGTCCACGGCATGTAGAATAATCATAATTTGTTTGAAGATGTTGATGGACTATTGCCAAGTGCTCCAGTCGACTCTACTTCACCATTGGGAATGGGAAGTCAAAATAATCGCACCTCTGGGGATGGAAAGATGGTTTCAAAAACTTCTATAGCTATGCTTTTGCTACCTCACACCTCTGGTTTTTCTGATCACATCTTAGATCATGATATTAGGAATTCCTCTCCCTTGGCAGTAGAAAATAAGAGAAGACTCTCAGTCACAGGCTCCCGATTTGAACTAGTCCCTCCTGCAAATAACTCTAGTCAAGATAAAATAAAGGATTCTATGATTGAATTGAGGAGGTCTATGAGGTAGAGAAAAATGCCTACAAAGTATTTGGATTATGAGCTACTTTATTCTAAGGAGGTAGAGCCTGAGACATTAATCTTTGATCAAGTAGAGAAAGCTAATTTTCAAGATTCTTGCAGAAGTACTGATAACAATTAGTGGATGATTGTGATGGAAGAAGAGATGAACTCTCTTAAAATAAATAAAACATGGGACTTAGTTCCACTTCCACCCAACCAAAAAGCTCTGAAAAACCATTGAGTATATAATGTGAAAGAAGAAGATGGTGGACAAAGGAGATATCATGCTTGACTCATTGTCAAAGAATATGATTAGAAAAAGGGCTTAGATTTTGAAGAGATTTTCTCACCTATTGTATAAATGACTAAAATCTAGGCAGTTTTGGGATTCGTAGCCATTTCGAATCTTGAGCTCAAAAAACTTGATGTCAAGATGGCTTTTCTACATGGCGACATCAATGAAGAATTGTACATGGAACAACCTAAAGGCTTTGTTCAAAAGGGGAAAGAACATCTCTATTATCGGCTAAGGTGGAGTTTGTATGGGCTCAAACGAGCTCCAAGATAATGGTACATAAGTTTGATTGGTTCATGGCTGAGCATAACTTTTCCCAATGCGAATCAGATCCTTGTGCCTACTATAAAAGATTTCCTAGTGGTGAGTTTGTTATTATGTTACTTTATGTTGATTATATGCTAGTTGTTGGTACTTCTCCTCAAATAATGCACAAGCTAAAGAAATAATTAGCTTCTTGGTTTGCCATGAAAGATGTAGGCGTAGCCAAAATGATTCTTGGAATAACTATCACTAGAGATAGACATAAAAAGGTGTTGACTTTGTCACAAAAATCATATATTGACAAAGTTGTAGAGAAGTTTGGCATGGTTGAAGCTAAATACGTTCCTATTCCTCTTGCTCCTCATTTCCATCTAAGTTCTGACCTGTGTCCCAAAACACAAGATGATAAGGATTTTATGAATAATGTTCCTTATAAATCAATGGTTGGTACCTTAATGTACACTATGGTTTCTACACATCTCGGCATTGCTCATGTGGTAGGAGTAGTTAGTAGATACATGAGCAATCCCAAGAAACCTCATTGGGAAGCAATGAAATGGATATTGCTAAATCTCAAGGGTAATTTTGATTATGCATTGTGTTTTGGTAGAAATCATGCTTAGCTACAAGGATTTAGTGACTCAGATCTTGCCAGAGATTGAGAAAAGTGTAGGTCTACTACTGGTTATGTTTTCTCATTTGTCGAGGCTACCATTAGTTGGGCCTCAAGACTGCAACATTGTGTTGCACTTTCTTTTGCTAAAGCCGAATACTTGGCTCTTTCTAAAGGGGCTAGAGAGATGATTTGGTTGTAGTGCTTATTCAGTGATTTACATTGGCAACAAGATGATTATATTTTACTTTTAGATAGTTAGAGTGTAATTTTGTGGTTCACAATCATTCCTCTCAGCAACACTCCAAACATATTGACAAGCATGCTCACTATATTCGCTATGTGGTAGCAAAAGGAAAACTAAAGGTTGCCAAAATTGATACCAAGATCAATCTGATGGACATGTTGATGAAGGTTGTTGCCAAGGAGAAGTTCGAATGTGCCAGGACTTCTCTTGACCTTGTAAAAAAGAAGTAAGTTAGCATGTAGAGAAGGGGAATGGATGATCAACTAGTGTATCTATTGTCTTCAAGTGGGAGATTGTTGAATCGTGAAGGCCAATAGACACATGTTTTTTTCCCTCCATTTTATTTTGTCTCTTCACCTAATCATTAGTGATCTATATATGTTGATGACATGTATTGTAAAATAATTTTTTTCTCAATAATATAATTCCTCTACTCTCAATGTGGACATAGCCACGATTTGTGGTGAACCACGATAAACTTTGTGTTTATGCATTTTTGTTGTTCTGTATTTTCTTTTTGTATTCTTAGTTAATTTAGAACATCTACACACACCATAATGAACCTCAAATCCTGAAAACATATGTCATAGATAATCTTTGTGGAGAGTAGTCTAGCCTGATCAAATATGAAGCAAATAGTAACACATGTCCCACACTAGTGGTCAATAGGTCATGCTGGTGCCTGAACTTAATATCCTTTTATTGAGTGCACAAGGATTTGTATTTGTGGAATGCCTATCGAATAGGCATGTTGAACAAATGGGCTATGGGAAGGCGTTTGTGCTCCAACTTAGTGCTCTGAGGAAGTCATTATGAAAACATTGGTGCAAAAAATTTTACCACCCAAATGTGACTAGGGTTACAGTGTTCTTAGGAAGTAATTGATGGTTTTTTTGTATAGATTATTTTGTGCTTACAATGGGTGCACATGTAATTTTTGTATAGATTTTCTTTCAAACCTAGACATGGACAGCAGTAGGGTAGGGTAAATTGGATTTGATTTTCAAGACTGACTGGCTCAATCTCTCAAGAAATATGACACCACTTATAAAATTGTAACATGTGGTCTTGTGGAGCCTTTATTTTCCTTTGCAGTCCATTTTGTTGAATTGAAGAATTTATTTGTATAGTATTCTCTGTGTCTCTCTGAATATGTCAGCGGAGCCTTCCAAAAATAATGAACAATCACCAAAAATTTCTAGAAATTTTTCTTTTAATATCAAACACTGCTAGTCATGGGGAATGTGTTTTGAGTAGCATAGATAGTTGTGGTTCAGCTTAGCTGTCACAAGAAGTAGCCGAATATGGCATATAAAAATGAGTATGAGATTCAAGCTCCCACTAATGGGATTAAGTACCAACTAGTGATAGAACTAAATCCATCCTATTGTTCCTATTTCTAATGATAATAAGTGTACAACAAGCAATGAAGCTGCAGAGGACTCGACGACACCTTCACTATCTATTCTTTGGCCATGAAGCACTTGTAATGGCACTTATCCAACTTGGAAATTTTATGCATCTATTATAATATATAGCAATAGAAAAACAACAGGTGGAAATGAACATAAGTGCAGAAAGATTAATCTTTTGTAAAAAATTTCAAATGAAATAGACATGTAAAGCCTCATACCTGGTATCATGCATAAATGTTGTTTCTCAATCTATAAAAGTAGTATGAGAGGTTTAGATATCTCAGTCAAGAATCCAATTCATATGCAGAAAGTATGGAGTCGACAATAAAACCTAGCACAAATTCTGTATGTGGAAAGTGTGGACTCATAGTGACATGAAATCTGATGAAAAAACCCTAGCACAAATTTTGATACTACATTCGACATCCCCAACTTAATTCGAAGCAAATCCTTCAAACATTTTAGTTTCTTTATCTAAACTCCAAGATGACACTATTGGAATATTTATTGTGGTAGCATACATTCCTCCCTGGAGCCAAATGCTCACCTACACCCCTGACGTCCAGAATAGATAGAAACATTAATACAGGTAGGTGAGATCTTTCAAATAAAAAATGAGGGGGAAAATGGAATCTGACAAAAAGAAATGATTATTCATTCATTCAGTGAGATGAAGTAGATCAGAGAGAAGTTGCAGAGCTGAGCAGAGAAGGAAAAAGGAAAGAAGTTTATGCCTGCAATTGCATGTGTTTCCCCTGTTCACTCTATAAGTTTGTTGTTGTTTGGATTTGTCCTGTTGAAGCAATGATTGCTCTAGCACCATTGTATGCAGCCATTAGAGTTTCAGCTTTAAAAGTTTATTGAAGTTTGAAGTATTATCAGTTTAGGGTTATTTTAGTGTTTTTTAGTTGAAGCTGAATGCTTCCAAATTTTGTAATGAAAGATTGAATAGAAAGAAAACAAGCATACTTGAATCTATCTTCCTCTTCTATTCATTGCATTTGACAAGTTTGTTTGAAAAGTTAAAGCTTTGGTCTTTCTAGTTTTAATGGTGAAAGAATTGACATTAAATTTCTCTAAGTTATAATATTTCAGTTGAAATAGAACAACTTAGCATCCTCTTCACTTTTTTGTAAGTGTCGAGCATTCCCTTTATGAGCTGAGCTCACTCGGCATCCATTGGTGCCAAGAATTTTTTTGTGTTGGGCTCTTCTTGTGCCAAGCCAACTCAACATCTATTGCCTATCACTTGGCACCCTCAAGTGCTGAGTAATCAGTGACTCAGCACCTTCAAGTGTCGAGCAAGTGCCAAGCAAAATTGGCACTTGACACCTTCATGTGCCGGGCATTTTTCAAGTGCCGAGTAAAGTTTTTAGGTTTAGGGTTGTGAGTTGTAATTTAAGTTTATAATACTTCTCACATGGTATCAGAGCTTTGAGGCCCCACATCCAGAGTGAGTTAGAGAATTTTTTTTTTTAGAGATATTTGACATGGCAGGAGATGCAGGAAAGATATGGCAGCAGCCACCATCGTTTAATGGGCAAAATTATGATACATGAGAAAAGAAGATGAAGACCATAATTGTTGCAAATGATTTGTGGGAGTTTGTAGTTAGTGAGTTCAATGATGTAACAGACCCAACTCAGTATACTGCCCTCAAAAATGCATAGAAGACTCATTTGAAAGAGTCAAGGAGGAAGGATGCTAAGGCATTAAGTCTTATTCAAGAAACAATGAAAGAGACAGTATTCCCAAAGATTGCAGTAGAAAATTATGCAAAGGAAGCGTGGTATATCCTTGAGACAAACTTCAAGGGGACTGATAAAGTCTGCATAGTAAAGCTACAAAATATAAGGAGGGAGTTTGAGAACTTTTAGATGAACGAGACTGAATCAGTTGCAAACTTCAGTTCAAGGACCTCCAATGTAATTAATCAACTAAAGTCAAATGGAGAAGACTATCAAGATTAGAGGATAGTGGGAAAGATATTGAGGAGTTTACCTCATAAATATGACGATTTGGTCATGACCATAGAAGATGCAAAAGACCTCACTATTTTGACAATGGATGAGTTGATGGGTACACTTCAAACCCATGAGCATAGGATCAATAGATCTACTTCTTCATCTTTCCAAGAGTAAGCATTCAAGGCTCAAGAAAATCCAAGAGGAAGTGGGAGAGGACGAAATGGCTCAGGCAGAAACTCTAGAGGTAGAGGCTGAGGTAATGGAGGACAAAGAAATGTTGCAGCAAAAAGCTCAGGAAGAGTAGATGGAGAAAGTAGCTCACAAAATACCTCAAGAAGAGGTAAGAAAAACTACAACTCAAATAAGAGTAATGTAGAATGCTACTACTGTCATAAATATGGGCATTATGCAAATGAATGTTGTAAAAAGCAAAAAGATGAGTCAGGATATGCAAATGTGGCTAACGTGAATATGGGAAGTGAAAACACTGCTTTCATCATGTGTAATGTTGGTGAAGAAGGAAGCCTTGAGGTTTGGTAACTTGATAGTGTATGTAGCAACCACATGAGTGGCAATGAGACCTTGTTTTCATTCATTAACAAGAGTTTCAAATCAGAGATTAAGATGGGTAACAATGGAACCCTACAAGTTGTTGGCAAAGGATCTATTATGGTCCACACCAAGAAAGGTGAGAAGAAAGAAATACAAAATGTGTATTTCGCCCCTGGTATGAAGCACAATTTTATGAGCATTGGTCAGCTCATTCAAAATGGATACAAAGTGTTGATGGAGAATGACACGTGTGTCATTCATAAAAAAGGTGGGAGAAAGAACTTACTTGCAGCAGTTCAAATGACAAAGAACAGAATGTTTCCCTTAAGCATAGAGACATTTTTCTCATCTCAAGTTTGTGCTACATCTCACACACAATCAGCTCTAAGGACTGTGATTGAAGACCTCTCACGGCTATGGCACCTCAGGTATGGTCATCTTGGCTATGCTGGTTTAAATTTATTATCAAATAAAAGAATGGTAGATGGTTTGCCACATGTAGGAAATTCTTCTAACAAGTGTGAGGCTTGTATTTTGGGTAAGCAACATAGGCTTCCCTTTAATTCTAGAAATTCTAGGAGGGCTAGATATCTATTAGAGTTAGTGCATACTGACCTAGTCGGTCCTATGCAAGTTACTTCCATTGGGGGGAGTACTTATTTTATGATATTCATTGATGATTTTAGTCGTAGGACATGGGTGTGTTTATTAAAAAATAAATCTGAAGCATTTGATAAATTTATAGAATTTAAAGCCCAGGCTGAAAGAGAATGTGGACACTATATCAAAGTCCTAAGATCAAATAGAGGAGGGGAGTATACCTCCAATTCTTTTGTAAATTTTTGCAAGAAACATTGCATAAAGAAAGAGTTCATAGCCAACTATACACCACAATAGAATGGAGTGGTTGAAAGAAAGTATAGGACCATCGTTGAGATGGAAAGGAGCATGATGAAAGAGAAAGGTCTCCCAAATAAATTTTGGGGAGAGGCTATGGCAGCAACAATTTATCTAATTAATAGGTGTCCTACAAAGGCAGTTCGTGATAGGATTTCGATGGAAGCATGGTCACAAAAAAGATGGACAGTTGAACACCTAAGAGTGTTTGGATGTGTTGCATATGTGCATGTGCCTAAAGAGAAAAGGAAATAATTGGATGAAAAAGGTGTGAAGTGCATCTTCACAGGGTACAGCTCAGAATCAAAGGCATACAGATTGTATGATCCATTGGACAACAAGATGACTCTTTCAAGAGATGTGGAATTTCTTAAAAATCAATCTTGGTATGGATCGATTGATGAGTCACCAAGCACTTCAAGTAAAGTGTCAATTATGAGTGAAGAAGATACTGATGAACAGTAAGAAGAAGGAGCAAATAAAAGAAAAGGCAAGCAGGTTCAGTCAGTGCCGAGCTCCTCTAAGAATGATTGAGTGTCAGTGCCGAGTACCAATGAAGACCAAGCTAGTCGGCAATGTGGCAGTGGTGAAGACTCTGATCCCACACTCTCCTCCCTATTACCAAGAAAGACTAAGAGTCTTAAGGAGATATACAAAGATGAAAGGTATGAAGATTATGATAAGAGTGTTAATTTTGTATTATTTTCTCAAAGTGATCTCCAATATATTTTGAAGAAGCAATCAAGGAGAAGAAATGGTGTAAAGCCATGGATGAGGAGATAGATGCTATAGAAAGGAATGAGACATGGAAGCTAACTGAATTGCCTCCAAAGAAGCAAGTGATTGTAGTGAAATGGATCTATAAGACCAAATGCAATGCTAAAGGCAAGATTGATAGGCATAAGGCAAGGCTGGTAGTCAAGGGCTACAAATAGTAGTATGGAAGAGATTATGATGAGACCTATGCCCCAATTGCAAAAATGAAAACAATGTGTGTTGTCATAGGAATTATAGTCCAGCACAAGTGGAAGGTATTTCAAATGGATGTGAAGTCTACCTTCCTTAATGGTGTATTGAAAGAAGAAGTGTATGTGGAGAAGCCACCTAGTTATGAAGTTACAGGTGAAGAGAATAAAGTATATAGACTGAAGAGAGCTCTTTATGGGCTCAAGCAAGCTCCAAGGGCATGGTACAGTAGGATTGACTCATATTTGATGAGCAATGGCTTTAACAAAAGCAATCGTGAGCCCACTCTTTACATCAAGGTAGTAGATAGTAATGTATTGATTGTTGTCTTGTATGTAGACGACTTGATTTTTACTGCTAATGATAAGGCTCTAATTGGTGAGTTTAAAGAGGCCATGAAAAGTGAATTCGAAATGACAGACTTAGGTCTCTTGAAGCAATTTCTAGGCATAGAAGTAAAAAAAATGCATGATGGAATCTTCATCTCTCAAGAAAAGTATGCAGGGCAGATTTTGGAGAGATTTAAAATGCAGAATAGTAAGGCAGTCCCCACACCAATAGCAGTAGGTCTGAAGTTGAGCAAGGAAGACTCTAGCAAGAAAGTGGATCCAACACTACACAAGAGTATGGTTGGAAGTCTAATGTATTTGATTGCAACTCAGCCAGACCTAATGCATATAGTAAGTCTAATTTCCAGATTTATGGAAACACCAAAGGATTCTCATCGACAGGCGGAAAAGAGGATCTTAAGGTATGTGAAAGGTACCAAGGGATTTGGGATTTTATATATTGCAAATGATGATTTCAAGTTGGTTGGTTACATTGATAGTGATTGTGCTAGAAGTTTAGATGATAGGAAGAGCACTTCCAGATACATGTTTCATATGGGATGGGGTACAATTTCATGGGCATCCAAGAAGCAACCTATTGTTGCTCAATCTACAGTAGAGGCTGAATACATTGCAGCAAATGCAGCAGTATGTCAAGCAATTTGGCTAAGGAGGATCTTGAAAGATTTGAATGAAAGGCAAGATGATGGAACCACAATTTATTGTGACAACATCTCATCAATTGCATTGCCCAAGAATCCAGTCTTCCATGGGAGAAGCAAACATATAGAGATCAGATATCACTTCATCAGAGAGTCGGTGGAGAATGGCGATATGAAAATGGGATTTTGTAGGTCTGGGCAGTAGCTAGAAGACATATTTACTAAGCCTTTAGGCATTGGATTTTTTGTACACCTAAGAGAGTGTCTTGGTGTAGTTGATGTGGATTAGTTGTGATCCTTGTTTTGTTTGTCTTGCGACAAAGGGGGAGTGTTGGAATATTTATTACGGCAGCGAACGTTTCTCCATGGAACCAAATGCTCACCTACCCCCTGACGTCCAGAATAGATAGAAACATTAATACAGGTAGGTGAGATTTTTCAAATTAGAAATGAGGGGGAAAATGGAATGTGACAAAAAGGAATGATTATTCATTCATTCAGTGAAATCAAGAAGATCAAAGAGAAGTTGCAGAGCTGAGCAGAGAAGGAAGAAGGAAAGAAGTTTGTGCCTGCAGTTGCATGTGTTTCCCCTATTCACTCTGTAAATTTGTTTTTGTTTGTATTTTTCATGTTGAAGAAATGATTACTCCAGGCACCATTGTATGCAGCCACTAGAGTTGCAGGTTTAAAATTTTATTAAAGTTTGAAGTATTATCAGTTTAGGGTTATTTCAGGATTTTCTAGTTGAAGCCGAATGCTCTAAAATTTTGTAATAGTTTAAGGAAAGTTTGAATAGAAAGCAAGCAGGCATACTTTAATCTATCTTCCTCTTCTATTCATTACATTTGACAAGTTTGTTTGAAAAGTTAAAGCTTTGGTCTTTCTAGTTTTAATGGTGAAAGCATTCACGTTAAATTTCTCTAAGTTATAATATTTTAGTTGAAACAGAACAACTCGGCATCCTATTCACTTTGTTGTAAGTGCCAAGCATTCCCTTTGTGAGCCGAGCTCACTCGGCATCCATTGTTGCCGAGCATTTTTTTGTGTGCCGAGCTCTTCTTGTGCCAAGCCAACTTGGCACCTATTGCCTATCACTCGGCACCCTCAAGTGCTGAGCAATCTGTGACTCGGCACCTTCAAGTGCCGAGCAAGTGCCAAGAAAAACTGGCATTCATGTGTCGATCACTTTTCAAGTGCCAAGTAAAGTTTTTAGGTTTAGGGTTGTGAGTTGTAATTTAAGTTTATAATATTTCTCACAGGCCGCAACACAAGAAAAATATTTTGTTCTGCTGGATAAATCCTTCAAAATCAATGAACAAAACTGTGCTTTTCGAGGCTTTTAACCATTGGTCTACTGTACTTCACTGCAACTGAGGAGATGCCAAAATTAGATTTTCAATAGAAAACGTGGCAACAATCTGGCTCCTATGGACTGATTAGTACTTCATGGCATGCTTTGAGTCCATAGAATGGAAAGATAGACTATAAATTTATAAATCTATTAGAATTTTACATTCATACAGGTTTGACAAGAAAGACCTTGAGATCTATTTCGTGTTATTGTAATTAAGATGGTAGGATATAGTGGATGATTATGTTATGAAATATCAGTGAATATCAATCATGGTTCTAGATGTAGCTGTGAGGCCTCACCCTAACCCATCGTAGCATAGTGATACATTACTATTATTTTGATACTCACGACTCGAGATGTCGAGACATTATTTGATTCTTAGAACATACTATATTATTTCATGTTGTGTGATGATACGTTCAGATCTATTTGATGTTTTTCATTTAATGTTTCATGTATATGTGTGTTGATGAAATCAGTAAATGTAGGATTGATACTTTGATTTAAAAGATTTTAAATGGTTAAGAATTAAGTAGGATGAAGAAACCCTTATTAATGTATGTTTCAATTTATGAGAATTTTTGATACGTATACATATATGTACATGTGATTTTACAAGACTATTAATGTGTGCAATGAGTGTGAAGCTATTTTAGCTGAGAAACCCTACGGAGGAACATAATTAATCTCAATGTGCTAATTTTGGAAATTTTGTTTTTCGTAATTCTAGTATTGTATTGTGAGATGTATGTATGTATCTTTTTGTGTTCAGTGAATGTTAGTGTTCTTAACTATGTTCTATTAGTGTCGCTTGACACTTGTAAATTTCTTATGTTCTTCAGTGTGTTGATTAGGGTTAGTTGTGTAACATTTGGACCTAATTTGGTTTAAGCTAGTGTCAATTTGCTATTTGGTTCTTAATCGAGGTTAGTCATCCCTTAATCTAAATTAGTGCTTAATCTGCATTATTAGAGTTGTAAGATGGTCCTATTTCATTCCTAACTTTTGTTTGGCTCTAAACCTATTCCTAAGGCTTTAAACTTGAAATAATTATACCCAAAGGGTATGGGTATGGGTTACGGGTCTTTTCCAACCCCTAAGCCCCTTTTATTGACTTTTGAGGCCACTCAAAAAGTCGCTTTTTGCCTTTGTGCAAAAATTGACTATGGCTACCATGAGTTGCCTCACCTCACCTCCACTTAGTGTTTAACCATACTGTGGGTTGAGTTAGGAGCTTCTATATTTTTAGGTGGGTGGGAGTAGTTATTGATCCCTTTGGTGGTTGAGTTTGAGGCTTATTTAGAGGCCCTTCTTGGGCTAGTGCAGGTTGTTACCCAATCTCTACATTTAGAGAGGAGTCTTGGAAGATTGGAGCAAGGAAGGAAAAAGCTCTACTCAACTTGTTCATTGCCATTATCTCATTCTGAAGGTAGGATTTTTTTATCTCCCTTGTGCAAATTTTCATGTTTGTTTCATGCTTATGCTACCTTGTTGTTATTTGAATGTTTGTATGATTGTGGGTATGTTGGGAAGATTTCAAAACCATGTTATCTTGGATGATTTCCTTTCATGTTTATGTTTGCAATTTTGAGTTTTCTTGCATGGGTGTTTTGGTATTACTCATTCTTGGATAGGGCAGAAATGACCAATTTTGGGAAAGGCCTATTTAGTTGGACTCCAACCAGTGTAGAGTCTCTTCTCAAGATGAGAAGAGGGAGAGAGGGTAGGGTGTTATGGGCCCCTACCCGTCAGCACAAACCTTGTATGAGTATGGCATGTTTAAATGGAAGAACATAAGTTCTTAGTTAATAGCCCTGATTGGGCATCTGATTTGGTGTTGTGCTTGACTTCTCCTATTGGAAGAATCCACCTTTCCCTAGTGTTGATTCATTGTGAATCATATTGTGAAAACCTTGTATGAATATGCATGTTTGAATTGTTCTTGGTCATGCTTGTGGTCACCTGATCAGATTCTGTTCCCTCCATGGTTCTTGAAATGTGTTGTAGAAATCATTATGAATCCCTTGATGAGGGTCATGAAAAAAATTCAATTAAATTGTTGTAATTGAGATTGATATCCTATGTAATTTTTATTTCAAACTTTGTTGTAATGGCAACGAACTGGGTTTTCTTCCTGGTTCTTACTCGGCTGAGCCTTTGAATTAGGTTTTCCAATAAAATTGGTGTTGAGTATAATTGGTTATTATGTGATTTAATCATGATTTAAATTTAGATGGATGCACATCAAAAATTAGGATGGAATTGATGTTGATTGAATTTGGCAAGATTTCAAGTTTTCTTATGTGTTGAAAACGAAAATTATGATCATGCATGTAGATTCAGTTTTCATGATTACTAGAATCAAACAATTATTGTATTATTGAACAAAACAAATAATTCAAATTCTTGGCATGTTAAGGTTGTAACAATTCTTTATAAATTTTCTTTAAAAAGAAATAATGACAAAGGTCGAATTATTCCAATTTAAGTCATATAGGAGATCAAATGATTAGGGTGTCAATGTGACTCAAGCTATGGTATCAATGTTTTAAATGTATCAAAAAAAAATACACCTTAAAATATAGACCAAAAAATATATACATATACTTTGCCTTGTAATCTATACTTCAATTTTTTTTCAAAAAAATACACTCCTAGGAGCAAAATTGCTCATTGGAATTTGTATGGGAGACCATTTTAATTTTGAAATGGACAACAGAGAATATTCTTTAAATTATCCTTTTTTATTTAATTTTTGAAATAAAACATAATAGGGGAAAACATAGATATACTTGATAAATTTACAAAGAAATATATATATATATATATATATATATATATATATATATATATATATATATATCATCATATATCTAAATATCCTATTCTTACCAAATAAACTTTCTAACTTAATGCTTACCCCCATGGTCTCTATCTACCCCTGCTTTCTCCCTAGGCAATTGATTTGATAGTGCCATCATGGTTTCTGATGATGTCACCTATCCCCATTACCTTTTTTTCCCATCTTCTTTATTCTTCCTAAGTGCTCAAATATTAGTCTTGGTTTTGTGCTTGGGAGGGACAAGACCTATTGAGGAGACCCTTGGATCTAACGCCTCTTTCCTAGGAGTCTCACCTTTTTATGAGCCTTGTCATGTCCTGATGTTGGGGATGCGTGCAGATCCCTTGTGCAACGCGCCCAACCTTGGGGAAGCGCTCATTTGGGGGGGTCAAGTCAACTTGGCTAGTGGCCAAGTGGGGATGGTTAGGTGTAGAATAGTTAGTAGGGTAGGGTTTAGTGTTAGTTAGGTGCTAGTTAGTATTAAGGTAAGTGGTAGATTTAGTTAGTTTTGATTTTGATTAGTTGTTAATTAATATAGTTAAGATTTATAGATTTAGTTGATGATATTTAAATTAGTATTAGTTAGTAAATGTTTTATTTAAGTTGTTTTAGATTTTCACATTTATTTATTTTTGTTTGTAAAGATAGTTATGAATTATGGTTGTTAAATTTTTTTAAAGATAAATGTTAAATCAAAAAAAAAATTTAGTTTAAAATTAGTTTCGATGGGTTGCTTTTATAAAGTATTAAATTTGGTTAGTTTCTTTTTATAATTTAAGATTAATAGTATTTATAGTGTTAGTTAAGTTATGAGATTATTATAAGAAATAAATTAGTTTTATTTTAAAAATAAAGATGAAAGCTAATTTCGATTTCGATCCATTCAATTTTTAGATATTACGGATGTAATCGTTGATTTAGATTTGATTTCTTTTAATTAAATTTTAAATATATTTAGTTTTTAGTTTTGAAGTTAGTTTGAAATTTTGAGTATTAATTGGTTTTAGATTTAAGGTTATTGTCTATTTAAATTAAGTTTAAATGTGGATGTTATTTGCTGAGATGCTTCATTAAACTAATTTTGAAGTCATCTACATCATTATTTAAAGAACTTTTACTATAATGTTGTATAAGTAATGTAGGAACAATATTTTATCGATATAAATCTAATAACAAAAGTTTCAAAATCGTAACGATGTATTCATCCACTAGAGTTTTAAACTTAAGATGAATCGTAGTGAACCTTCATTTCTCTTGCAGGAGATCAGATTTAAAACTTAGACCATTTTAATTATTAATTTGAAAAGGAAAAAAAAATTGTGTATTTTGCCCTTATAGTTTGGGCATGACAGTAGCAAAGTAGAAGCTCGTTGTTTTATTGGTAGAGCGACTACCCAAACCACTGAAAGGTTTGGTTAAGGCTTTTGATCCAGTAACTTTGCACGATGCTATCAAGAGAGTTTTCAAGTTGGAGAAATTGGTGGGAAGGGAAAATTCTACTTCAACATTCCAGTAGATAGAGCAACATAAGATTCTGGACATTTGTAGAAAGCTCTGGCCAACTCTGACATTTCATTTCTATTCAATCTTATTGTGGAATCTCCCTAGGATTTTTCCTTTTTCTTCTCTATACTCTTATTCTATGAATGAAGATGGAGTTTGAAGCTAAATCATATTGGATGTGCTCTGAGCTTCTTCAATATTGATCAATCTCTATTTCACACCTTCTCTGTTATTCCCAAAAACAAGTTTAAACTACAACTGTTATTCCCTCCCGGGCCTTTCATAAAGTCTTTTTACAACATCCACTCAATAATCTCAGATTGAGTAGCCAAAATTCACACTATTTTGACCCACGCAATGCCCACTCCAATTATGAATCAACTGATTCAATTTCGATATAAAATCTAGCATGATGTTGTCATATAACCCAATCTAAACCTTAAATGTTATCCCCTAACGAGACTGTTTACTCCCCCAAAAATGAAAAATAAGAACTCAAAGCTCTCAGAAAATTAACACAGAGAACAACAAAACCGAGATTCCTATTTTTAATCGATATTGCTTAATTTCTGAACCAAACGGAACAAGTATAGAATATGTCCAAGTTTTCCCAAAGTTCCTACTTGCTGAACTAGATAGACTCTCTGCAGAAATGCAATCTTAGTCGATTGAATAAGGAGTTCATTCCTCTTTGTGTTTTAGCCAAAGCAGAAAACATGCTTTGTGTATACTTTGACATTTTACAGGCAAATAGGATTCTGGTATCTGCAGCTATGGTAGGGAAATACTAATTATTAACTGTGAGACCATAAAATTACTCCACTTCCATAACTTTCCATCCTATGTTTTCTTCTGCCCACAACAATCACAACTTTTAGCTTCAAACACCTTAATTTGCAGCCGCAGGGACTTCAATTGATGATGCACATTGTAAGCTCACAATCTATGTAGACAAAAAGCCTCTACAATTCGGAATCTAGGGTGGTGATCTTGATTTAGGAAATACGTACATTGGATTGCTTTCATCCAGAGCCATCAACCAACCAAATTGGTAAGAAAACTATGGCTGTTGCCACACTTCCTTCCATTGTAATCCCAGTCACAACCTTTTTTCATTCCCTCTGTCAAAGAGAAAGATGAAAGCTAAATGTCAGTAGCACCTCCTCCTTGTCCTCATCCCGTACCCGTCTTGGAATGAATGCACATACTGTAAATCCTGTCAGCACAGTTGGTCACTGCCATTAACTCATCCTTATCTTATCAATTTAATGTTCAACGATGTGATTAAACAAAGATCAACGAACTATCTATTTCAATAATTCTTAGTTATGAAAAAATAAAAACTTAAAAATTATTTTTATCAATTGATTTTTCTTACCTTTATTTTAAATTTATTGTTTTGTTTTGTTTCAAAAATTCAATTCTTCAATTTCATTTTAGAATATTATTTTATTAATTTAAGGTTATTCAAAATCAGATAAATTTATTTTATTTAGAAATGATATATTGATTTATCTTTAAAATAATTACTCAAATTTAGAAGACTATTTATTATTTGTTATATTATAGTTTTGAAAAGTTATAACTTAACATTCAAATCAAATTAGACCAGAGCCTACAATACAATGGTAATTTGTGAGCCTCTCATTTGGAAAGTCTTGGATTCAAATTCACTCAACACATATAAATAATTAATTACAATAAATAACAATAATTAATCTAGGCTGGGGCTATTTACCCATTAAAAAAAATTCAAATCAAATTAATTTTGTTGCCTCATCGTATTCAATTTTCTTTTTTCTATTAATTTTGTAGAAATTGTGAGATATTTTAGTTTAAGTTCTTTTATATTTTAAATTATGAAATACTTAAAACAAATTTTTTAATTATATTTTACAAATGTCTTATATTCTTTAATTTGATATATATAAACATTTTTTTAATACTTAGGGGAAGAGACTAAAAAATTTACCAACTCTCCACTTGGAGATCAAAAATCATAATCAAGTTTAATGTCAATTTTGAATAAGTGACATACAAAGTCCTTTTAGTTTAGCAATCAATTATAATTAGAGTGTTGAATATCATTAAAATTTAAATAAAGGTATTAAATCTAGTTAAATCTAACTCTAATTATAAATAAATTTATATTATTATGATAATTTAAAGTACTTCATATGTTATGTTCATTATTTTTAATTAAAAATATATATTAACATATCTTTAAAATATTTTATATAAATATTATGTGAACATAAATTAAAAGTTTTGATCATTTTAGTTTCTACTATTAATTTTATATTAATTTTTAAAAATTACAAATATTGTGTGTGTGGTTTGAATGCAATATCTTATTTATAATTATTAGTAAAATAATTTATATTTGTTTGAGTTAAATTTAAATAAGACTAGAAATAAACTAATACATCTTAAGTAATTAAACATTTATTGTTTCATTACAAAAGCTTAAATCATTTTTATTCCCTAGAATTCTTTAATTCTTTGGTTGTTTTGTTTCTCTTTCTTTTTTAATAATTTTAATTTCACAAAAAAGAATAATCTTTTCTTTTTGACAAAAGGACAAGGACTGTAGTTACAAAATATCCTCTAATTTTTTCATTTGCAATTTAAGAGTCTACCATTCTAAAACCTAGAACAGCCGACCCAAAAGAAAAAAAAATGAAACTTTCCAAAGCCCAATATCCCAAAACTACTAGAACTTGAAAATTGTACTTGGAGTCAAGGATGTGGTTGACTCTAGGCAAGGGTTGAGGTCGTCCTTGACCTAGATTAGGATTGAGGTTGTCCTAGACCTAGAAAGTTGAAGTCCTTAGTTTCATAGAGAAAATTGTCAAAAATATGATGGAAATAGAGAGAGAGAGAGAGAGAGAGAGAGAGAGAGAGAGAGAGAGAGAGAGAAGCAAAACATCGGAGAAACAACCAGATCCATGCAAATAATCATTCAACGCACTTGACATGACCCTAGACCACTTACTCAGGGAGATAAATAGTCTTAACATGGAAGTGCTTCAATTTTAAGATGATATAGGAAGATAAAGGATAGTTCTTCGGATAATATTGTTAGTATAAATAAAGGAATTGATATGCCAAAATGGGATCTAGCTAATCTCACTTTTGAGAAAATAGTCATCTTATAGGACATTATAGGAAGGAAGAAGAAGCAAGAAGAGATGAGGCAAGAACATCAACAAAAATAAGTGTTGCATGTAATGCCCCACCAAGGGATCCAAAGAATTAACCTAGAATTTCACTAAGTTTGGTGATATTTTTTCTTTTTAAAAATAACATGAAAGTAAATACCACATATAACTTGTACATAATAACGGAAGCAATAGCAATGTCCATCTAAAAGTAAACATAACATACATATCCGATTTCATTCTTTAAGAATCCCTTAACGTTGAGTTACATCTAAATTAACTAACATACATGAATCCATCTAGTAAAACATCCACATGAAATAATAATGATAACTCCAATGTTCATACATTACATTTCCAAATGCTCAATCATCCACTATACACGTCACAGGGTATGAAGGCTTAAAAGAATATACATATGTGAAATAAGGTACATCATCCTATTCTAATCCATGATACATCAAAGACAATCACATGATACACAT
This sequence comes from Cupressus sempervirens, assembly GCA_028749045.1. NCBI lineage: Eukaryota > Viridiplantae > Streptophyta > Pinopsida > Cupressales > Cupressaceae > Cupressus > Cupressus sempervirens. The sequence goes on from CM053791.1 coordinate 224,589,980, forward strand.
GATACATCATCATAGAATACATATACATCCATCATAAGATCAAACATAATTAACTAAGTGCATGGTTCCTCCCAACCGTTAATAGCATCATTAGAGCATCGTGGGCCCTATCCATCCCTCCATGTGTAACATCTCAAATCATCGAAGAGATCATCGGTATTAACATAGTAGGAATGTCACTCCTAACATATACAACATCATATGTAGAAAGTAATCTAACATGCAAATATAAGCATAAGATAACATCATCTAACATATGCTAATCATTAATGAAAGGATACATATCCACCATCATGAAGGACGCATCAGCCACGATGTCTCAATGAATCTCAAATGATAAGAGTGGAAAATACACTACCAACCAACCGCATGGTACTTAAGTGGTCAACTCCCACCATGCTAAGGGGATAATCTCAAGTCCCAAACAGGCTATCCATGACACATAGCTCAAATCTCTATAGTCCAGGAATCCTAAAAGTATACTAACTCAAAGGTTCCAATCATGAAATTGACATCTACTTCCCAGAGGCACACAATGACATGTAGGAACCTACTATGCAAGCGGGAAAGTGTCATCGCATTTATCACATACAAGTTACCCTAGCAGTTAGCTAAACTCCACGGGTCCATACTGATCTCATGCGGCCACTAGTATCCTCTCATAATGACAAGGCATACTATGGAATGCAAGGTCGCAACCATGCGTTCTCACTACTCCCATCCTAGCCTATACAAGCACTCAAGGCATGAGTGAGAACCAAAACTCTTATCTTTTTAGGTTCATTCAGTTAGTATTAGGTGTGAATGTTATCACTTATTAATCCAACTTACAATGAGTTACCCTGGCAGCCTCTTAGGGCCCTGGCCCCCATTACAAGCCACTTCCCGTCACTACATGCAAATATCCTACCCTAATGCTCATGGAATCATAAATCTCAAAATCACAAAAATAATCCATAATAAAATCATCAAATATGCATAAAAGCATCAAATCTCCATGAGCAAACATCCATAGAAAATCATGACCACAACAGCTCTCTATTGGCAACTGAAGCATCACTGATAATCAAAAGTATCCAATGGTTCTCAATAACCAAAATATATCTCAAACACACTGATCGAAGACTCCAAAAATGGTTGAGTCAAACATGTCACAACATGACATCATCAAGAATAAATCCACATTCAGTCCCATCATGGCGACTAGAAAATAACCAAGGATAACTTATCGATGACAAAAAATAATGGTTAAGTCAAGTGTCTCATAAATAAGAATCTCAACTATAACAATCAGTATTCACATCCAATACACAGAGCATTCCATCACATAACCATGGTTTGGTTATAAAGGTCAAGATTAAAACATCATCATGGCATCACAATCACATAACCCCCAAGCCTTTGGAAGACGTCCTATACTGGTCAACACTAGTCAACCCAAAACCCAAAACAATAGCATAAAGAATACACAATGTAAACACATGTTTTGGTTTTGCTAAGTTTTCAAATTTGAATTCAAAAGTCTCAGTTTACGTATTCTCAAATTTACATCAAGTGGAGAAATTTCATGTTTTATCTAACCCATGTATTCGTTTGATAGATAAAAGTTTCTCCATCAGTCTCAATTTTCTAATTGATTTATATGACATTGTTTGAAAATTGACATTCTCAATGAATCACAAACTTCAATTATATATTCTAATAATTAATCTTAATTAAAAACTAAGTTTAATTAAATTAATTGTTAATATCTCTTCATAATTGACAAGCTTAATAGCAATATTTTAATCATTAAAAGAGTGATCCATTAATTGAGAACTTTATAATAATCATTTATAATTAATAATATATACATACATATATATATATATATATATATATATATATATAATAACATTTAATAATTAATAACATTGCAACATATAAAAAATGAAATTGAAATTCATATCTAAATCGTATATGAAATAATCGTTGCGAATATAATTTAAAACCAACACATATAACACAATGTGATTTAAAATCGTGCGGCTATTAAAGTGCCACACTGCAGGTACACTACGGTCACAGGTACCCTGCGATTACGCGGGTCTGCGGTGGGTGGGGTACGAAGTACACGCCCGTCCAACATTATATATATATATATATATATAACAATTGCTTACGCGATTTCCATACAGACTTTGCGATTTGGTTTTAACGTTTCTTAAAATATTTTTGCCCACGGTATGTAATAAGTTATTTCAATTTTTTAGAATTCCTCCATAGATCTTTGATCTCCAAAATTTCCAATAATTAATCTAATTGGTTTGGCTATGAATCTCAACCCTAGCCCCATTTTCCCTTTTTTTAAATCCATGTATATAAAATTCTCAAATAAATTTAATTGCCCAAATTGAAAATGCATACAATAAAAATATGAAATTCCTCAGAAGACATATGGAAGAAACAAAGAAGACAGGAATGCATGATGCGAAAATAGCATAAGTAAAATCACAAGAATCTACCCAGATTCTGATGCTAATTCGCTCTTCCTCAGAAAACCTACAAAGCAAGCTCCCTTCTTCAGAGTTCTTGAGTCCTCCAATGCTCCAATTGCTCTCCACCCATTCTTTAAGCTTCTATGAATGCCTGAATATAAAGAGCTCTCAGGAAACCTTTGGAATGCTTCTTGAAACAGCTGGAAGGTGTCACCAACTAAGCATGGATCTTTTCCAACCTTTTTGATGAGTCATAGAGTTGTAGACACCATATGCTTAATTGATGCACTAACCCCCTTGTTGTTGACACATGAGAAATAGAAAGGTGCGTTAATTCCCATGCAAGCTTATAACTCCAAAAAAATTTATTTAAATTTTATAACTTTCATTAATTTTTATAACTTTTATTATTATTATTTTATTTATTACTCTATTATTATTCTATAATTATTATTAATTTTAATTTCTAGTTTTTTTTAATTTAATTCCTTTTCCCCAATAATTCACATTTAATTAATTACAATCAAAATATCAAAGATCATGATATTTTATTAATTTTCTCAAATAAATAATTTATTAATTAAATCTAATTATTAAGACTTAATTAATGGAAAAATCACCATAGACCTCCAAGATAAAATATGAAAACCCATCATAGAACAAATAATAGAAAATAAATCTAAAGGGTTAAAAATCACGAAATATGTCATCCGACACATTCGGTGGGTATTCAACATTGATACTTGTCCTAACTCACTAGGACAAATGGTTTTTATGTTTGGGATTTGGACTTGAGAATTTATCTCCCTTCTCTTATCATTGAGATAGTATAATAGGGTACACTCATCCTAGCAATTCAGGGAAGTCGATCCTCGCTACCTGCAACCTGCAGAAAAATCATGCATCTACATACAATATATAATGCTAAGATAAACAAACAATAGCAGGAAGTGGTGCATCATGTAGATCCTGACTAAGCAGGTGACTACGACTCCCTTTTTTAACCACATTAGAAACGCCATACAATAAGAAAATACACACACAATACACATGCAAGTATGGGGTAAGTAACCATAATAAAACACATGAGATAATAAACCATCTAACTAATCATCATTAATAACTGAAAACAATGTAATGATAATCATACATACATGAAATGTAAAGTCTAAATGATCTCATCATATATCAACTGAATCCCTATCATAATATCTGATAGTGTCAAAACAACACCACTAAACCATCAACATAAAACTAGTCTACATGGTCTGATAATAATAGCAACAATAAGTCTAGAAAAGATGTGAACAAGGGTAGGCACTACATTGCATGACATTAGAGACATATTTATTGATACTTTTAATATTTGGACCACTAATGAGAAGGCCCCCATTATCTGTCAATTGATACAAATTATTGAAATAGTTAACATTGAAGATATTGAGGTAGATGAAAAACTTATGGCTTGGTCTAATAATAAATTTGAGAAGAGAGTATTGGAGAAAGTTTCTACTGTCATTGCAATTAGAAAAGTTTAGTTGCAAACACTTGTGTAGAATCTAGAGGAACTTGTAAAGAAGATATGAGATATATACAACATACTTTGTGACATTCCAAGGTTTACAAATGAATTTTAGATAAACATACAGAGAATTCAAACTGACATGAAAAAATTAGAAGGATATATCTCTCTGTCAGCTGAATCAAGCTCAATGCATTATAATATATTATTGTTTCAATAAGAGACGTTTGTCAAGATACAAATAATAGATAGCAGAATGAGGGCCAAACTAATCTCTATACAATCAATGCTGATACCTCATTTGGAGGTTATGCAATAACAACTCATTTCAGTAAAGGATTCAATGCAAAGAGATCATAATCTTTTGATTACTGATAGCTTAATTGACTTAGTAGTAAATTTGGAATTGAAGATTAATGTTTTAGAATTTTCAAGAAACACATGGGATCATGCAGTTGATATGATCAATCAAATTCATAAACCACTCATTGACAAATACAATTTTATTCCACCCTCACAACCTCAACAATAAAATCAATAGACATAAGTGTCAAAAACAAGGGGGAAATAAATGATTGAAAGAATAAGGGGGAAATGAAATGAAATGATCAAAGTGGGAATGATGAGTTACATGAGAATGATGAGATTTAGAGACCAAAAAGATAGAAAGTAGACAAAGTATGACAAAGCTACAATCAAACTTATTTGACTCATGTAAAATATTATATATTATATTGTGTAAAATTTTTGAAGCTTTATAATAATTGTTTCATAGGCTTAGGGGAAGTACTATTATTTTATACTAAATAGTTGTAATCATGAAAAAGTGTTTTTGCAACTAATGTCAAAGGGGGTGGGCGGGGGAAGATTGTCGGTATCTCTAAGTCTTGTTGTCTATTAGCATCAAACACTTAGTTATATATAAGGTAGAGTCACTTGACCATCACTACGACCAACCAACATTATATAGGCCGAGTCATGTAAAGACTTGTAAATTATAATGTAAATGTTGAGATCTATAGGAGTCGAGCAAGTCTTTGATCACTAAAACATTTTAGTATAAGCTGAGCCTAGTGAATGCCAAGGAGATAGAAAATAGATGCTGAGTTATACATAAGGAGCTAAGTATAGTTAAGGAGGAGCAACAAAATGAAGAACAATTATTATTGAGCATCAGAGATAGTGAGTCTTGAGTAACATAAAAATAACATAAAATTTTGAAATGATACAAATATTGAGGTAAACCATTTTGAACCGACATGAATACAACATTTAAAAATTGTAGAGTTTGTTATAAAGGTTGTTACACATTTTGACATGGATCACCAATCCCAATGAGGAAAGAACAACCAATCAAATGAAGAGGAAAAAAGTGAAGCATCTAGAAGACTTTACATAAGTCTTTAAATAGGTAGATCCAAACATTATTTTTCATAAGTATGGAGTTAGCTATCACAAAACGCATTACAAAGTGTGCGAAGGAACAAAATTATTGTGTGAAGGAATTAAGATTTGGATGCTACATGTGAAAGTTGTGGAGAACAAAGTTTAGTGACCTAATGAAGTAGTGAAGGACTAAGAAAAGCTATATTAGATTAGAGATTGGATCAGAGATTGGAACATCTAAGGAAATCTATAAGAAAAAATTTTAGGTGCATACCTAAGGATTAGTTATTGAGTCAATTTTAACAAATTTAATCAAGGAAAATCTCTTTAAAAAGTCATTTCAATAAACCTTTGTAAATCTCCTAGCATAGTCGTTTCTTCATTGTATGTGTAAAATATTTTAACAAGGTAAGACCTAACAATCTTAAATTCTTTTAGTATAGCAGACCCCTCACATGCTAGATCATCAAAAGTGATCAAAATTGTAACCCTAACATGTTAACTTTGTTACTACAGCAGTGAAGATTTGTGGTGTCATCCCCACCCTAGTTTTACCTTCACCTTGGAGTGTTTATGGCTAACCAAATCTATTGCCTTATGTGTTTACATTTCATGGATGTGATTGATAATTAGATAAATTACAACATTTGCTTCTACAAGTTATGTTTTGCATAAACTAGACATGAATGGCCAATATGGAAAATGCAATAAAGTTATTTTCAAGGATAAATATTTTATAGATCCCAATTCATGCGCCACCCCCCCCCCCCCCCCCACCAACACCCTCTTAGTTTCTTAGTTTCCCAATCAAACTTCCAACATATGGGTGCTCTTCTATTAAGAGAAATTTTTAATGTAGTTTTCAAATGATGATTAAGTTTGGGCTTGTTTTCTTTCATTTCTTTATGGTAGTCTCTTTAAGATTCATCCCTCTCCTTTGGACCTTTACTTCTCTTTATCACCTTTAATCTTCTATGCTTCATGCATGATAGTCTTGTTGTAACTTATTTATTTTATATTTAACATATGCTAGCACAACCTTGGTTGCAGCTTCTTAAGCTAAAAAAGAGGTAGCTAATCTATTTTATATCACTTTTTGGAATTCAAATTAAAAATTTGAGACAAGCATTGTAAAAAGACATCTATTGATTGAGTGTTTAAGGTAATGACATAAAAGATCAAGGATGTGTGGAATATACAAATAATTAAAAGTGTGCACTTTATCCTTTGATATAATGTAACAAGTTTTTTATTTTTTGTCACATACATAGATTTTAGAAATTCAACAATAAATTATAAATATCAAAATAAGATTAGTTACACTTCACTAATCTTGCAAATTGTAAAGAGGTTGCAAGATAAAACCAAATTAATGATAGATTAATAATTAAATCAATAATATGTGTTGTTTGAGACACCAATAGGATGTTGCCAAAATTGGTAATCATCAATCATCCTAAAAAATCAATGATGTGTGAGAGATCTTAGAAATATTGGAGATTGTTAGTTAGATCCACTTCACTTTTATATAATTTTAATAATAAAATATGTTGTATGATAAGGACAACACACATTCTAATGACACATAATCACTTGAAATGTGATCTTGAAACTTTTTTATTTAATGCCACATCCATAAGAAGACAAGTGATGACCTACTTAATCTCTTAAGTCTTGAAACTTTTCACTTTGTGTCGATGAGAGAGAACAAACAATCAACAATTTAAGCATGTCATGACCAAATAAGTTTTGACATTTTGTATTTATATACAAGTTGTAATTTTAACTTATTTAGAAAATCATCTTTGTGATCTTTTACTTTTTATGTTTGATTGAGTGAAATTATTATATATTACATGAGTTTCTCTATAAATTAAAATAATAATATTTTTAAATTGTATTATGAAAATTAATTTTTATTATATAAATATTTTGGTTAAATAATATATTCATTATTAAATTTGAATGAGTTCTTACAATAATTGAAATCTATATTATTCTATAGTACATTTTATTTAATGTATGCATGATTGTTCAAGTAATAACATCTCAAGTGAAATTAATTTAAAGAAAAAATTGTAACAACATTAAGTTTCTCAATGTCTTGAAAGGAGATCTTTATTTTCTTATTAACGATTTAAATTCATTGTGAAACAAAAAATGGTATTGCAATACATATTATAGTTTTTGGAAAGCTAGTACTAAGGAAAACCTTTTTTTGAAAATTACAAATCTAAATGGCATCATTTGATCCTCAAAGAAAAATCACATTTTTCACAAATATTTTGCGAAGTGAAATAATAGTACAATTTTCTAATATTTTCATAGAAGACTCTATTGGATGCTTAATTTAAGCCAAGGGGACTTCTACTCAAGGAGGTTTTCATTTAACACCTTCCAATCACAACCCTTAGAGTCTTCTAGCTTTAAATTATTAAACTTTCCTTAAATAATGTATTTTCATGCAAATATTAGGTTGTTCCATAAGAAAGACATATGATTGTGAGATCAACCCTCCAAATTGGTTGATTGGTCAATTTAATTTTGTGATCTAATTTTGGAAAAGAAAGTTCAACGATCTAAGCTTTTCATCTGCTTATGGTTAAACATTAGCACATTTTTAATTTTCTACAATATAAATATACCTTTCCATTATGGCCATGCAAAAAAAAAATTAAAATTAAAATATTTACCAAATGTATAAATTACAAAAAAGGGGTTTAAGGAAATCAGATAAAAAATTAAATATTTTATTATAAATAATATATACCATAGCTTGGTTGATAGTTTCATCATGTGATGGTTAATTTATGATGGTGTTGTTCTTTCCGTCAATGTTCAAACCTCACCAGGTTGTATAGATGTCTATTTAAATAGGGGCAAGGTCCATTGTTTGTAACCTTATTGATTCATAAGTCAATGTCAAAAGCATTTATCCCCTCTTAAACATTAAAAAATACACCACAACTCTAAGGGTCGATATTAATTAAGAAAATACATATTTCATAACATGACTTCTACAAGAGGAAAAGAATTCCAATATGGTATAAAACATTCATAAGGGCATATAAACAAGATAGAAAATAAAGATAGTCATGGTGATAAGATGGAGTTTTTAACTAGTATCTTATTGAAGGGTACATAAGGGTTTTAGGAACTTCTTGCACTTGCAAAGCTAAACATAATGACTTGAAAAATAAGAAATGTAGGTAAATATAATTGAAAAAAAAAATAAAACATCTATCCTAAATGATAAGAATGGAAGGTATGGGTTCCCCAAAACAAAAGAAAAATAAGCTACACCCTAGAAACACAAACTAAATGAGAACTAAATGAGAACTAGAAAATAATAGTTGAAATTGAAATAAAACAATTGTAAAATGTAAATTAGCTTATACTTTTGGTATTAAATTGTTTATAATTTTACTTACACTCAGAATTTAAAGGCTTTCTTAATATAGATATATAGTATAATATAATTTTTTTTAATAACAATTAACCTTTATATCTATGAAAGATTAATAATACATTTGAAAAACATAAATATAAATGCTATTGTACTTAGAATTTGATTATGATTGAATATTTTTAACAATACTTTTAACCTCATAATATATAATCCTAAATGACTTTAAATGATGCAATTAAATACAAGTCGCAAAGAAAAATTAAGACCTTTTACATATTAGTTATTTTAAAATTGAATTATTTCTTATATACTAGTCAATGAATAACAAGAGCTCTGCAAGAGCTTGAGTCCCTACCTTCTACAATAAATAAATGAAGTAATTGAATAAATATGAGTATGTTATAAATGATTTTATCATTATCTATGTTCATGCAAAGTAAGTTTTTACGTAAGAAATAAGATTTATCTTGTAGTATTAATTTGGTACACTTCCAAATCACTTTTTAAACATTGAGAAAGTCCACAATGATGTCACTTAAATTTTTTCCTAATCAAAAGTTAAAAAGAAAGATCCAAAAGTTGCATAGGAACATGGATTCTTCCAACATCTTATTTATACATCTAATAATCATGAATGTAACTAAAAATTCTTAGTGTTGATTGTCTTATCTATATGTCTTATCTATACATCTAACAATGTGGTTTAAATATTCTTAGTGTTGATCATCGCTAAAAATTGTATGAGAGCTCTTTATGCAACTCATACCTTAATACCTTTTGGCATAGATGTAATGGAAATAAGCTTCCAAATTATAGCCAAGTTACCAAGTTTTAGAGTGGCCTAATTTTAACTTTATATGCTTATTATCATTGGAATGATTGAGAATTCATATCAGCGCATTAATTTGGCTACTTGAAAATAATAGGTGTCACATTGTTTTTAATTTTGGATATATAAAGCCTTATAAAAAGTTTAACAATGTACTAACTGTTTAGGCTTATATATGAAAAATTTGTTATGGAAATATTCAATTGTTTCAGCCAATAGTGATGATAGCTAGGCTCCTCCTCTTGACAACTCGGTTTTGGCAAAGCTTTCTCTTTAATTTGTCCTCTTTCGCTTTATACAAAATTTTTTTGGAAGCTGATGGGTTTGGAGAGGTCCAAGGATTAATCCTCCATAAGAAGCTTTACAAAGGTAACAAGTGGGGAAAAGATGATGGCATCAAAGTGGATTTGTGAAGAGAATGCGTAGTTGATGCCTGAAGATGGGTTGGATAATAGGGGAGAGGCAAATATCGGTGGAATATTTTGCCCAAATTATAGATGTGCTAAGTGCATAAAAGAAGAAATGTAATGAAAGTAATGTATCATCAAGAACATCATAGAGTAAGTGTAATATATTTTTTGAAAGGCTATTTTGTTCTAGAAAACACAAAGCCATTATATTCTATAGGCTCTTTTCCACACATTGATGAACTTTTCAATTTCATATACAATAGGGGATTTGATTATGATTTTGAGAAATGGAGATGGAAACCAAATGACTATGACATATTGTCACAAGGCAAGACAAAGCCCATTTCCTATTGCTATGGTTTTGATTTTCAATTGTAATCTGCAAGCTGTGGAAAAAATTCTTAAATGTCTGGAATGAATTTGGGAGAAGTTTCTAGAAATAATTCTTTGGTATTTATTTGTTGCAATAAATTCTGAGTCCCTACCTTATGTGGGTAGAATGAAGCAAGGTTATTATTTTTTAATGGTGAAATGTTAGGATAAAATTAGAAAAAAGTAACTAAATAGTATAAGATAATAAAGAGTCAAAATGTTGTTTAGCTAGTTAATTTATATGTTGTTTATGAAGTGAAAATAGATTCAACGCATTTGATTGAATGTCTTTAATGATTTAGCCATAATCTTTTCATATAAAATCAACAGAACATTGAATTTGCTAAATTTTAAGTTAGTAACATGTATTATACAAGAGAGGCAAAATTAATTATATAATGGTAATGGTAAAAGTGCAATATAGAAGCAACATTGATAAATTATTTCTATAAATAGTAACTGATTAATATTTGAACTTCAAATATCAGAACCTCTTAATAAATGATGGGACCCTAATATACATTTCTAATTAAAATTTCATGCAACTTTTGAAATTTATCTTTATTTGTAAAAAAAAAAAAATGAAAATGTAAATTAAAAAATTTAGTAATATTAAATTTGGAAGATGAAAAAGCTCACATTTTAGATGTTGGTTATAGAAGTATTTAAAATTTTAATTTTTTTAGTGTAAATGTTGAGTAGGTGATGTGGAAAAGTAATTGAACACATCATGGAGATTTTTGAGAAATTGTAACAGTAAGGCCAATGAATGTATGAATTATGGAATTATTTTCCTTTGGCATTTTTCAAAACTTGAATAAATTCTTTCATCAAAGGTGTTTGAGATCTATCTATTTAAGCATTGCCTATTTGAATCCTTCTAATAAAAAAAATATTAATAAAATATAACAATAATAATTATATTGATGAAAATTTCAATCAAAATATAATTCGAAGGTATTTACTAAATATTAATGTTAAACAACCACTAAAATTTGTTTAAATTTACACATGTGGTTGGTGACAATGTCTTTTTAAACATTTATTTTTGATAATCAACTCATAACCACAGACCCAAAAAGCCACAAGAGATGGGAATAGTGTAGAAGCTTTTGCAATTTTCCATTAACTACTAAAATTTGTATAGTGTTTTTTTCATCGGCATTGGCTTAGTTGTTGCTTCTTTGGGATTGTAGCCTTCTTAGGTATAGCGGCCGGTTTCTTGGGCTTGGAACATGTGTATGTGCAACGTAATGCTATTTTTGTATCTATCCTATCCAATTCCAATACTTGACAAAAAAATTGATAAACTTAGAACAAAAGAGAAAGTTGAAGAACCTAGGAAAGATGAATCATTCAAAGAGGTAATACATGATTTTAGAGGTAGATACTACATATGTAATGAATTTTGACATATGAAGAGAGATTTTACATGTAAGTCTTTTAAACCTATTACTAATTTGTATTGTTATGATTTTCATGGTTATGGACATGAGGCAATAGAATGTAAGAAACATAAATTTGTTAATAATAATGGGAATAGTAGAATGTTTAGGTATACTAAGCTTACAAGTAATGGAAGAGGTAGATCTTAGAAAACACCTAATGATGGAGAGAGACCTAATGGTGAGAGAAAGTGTTTTGTTTGTTACAAATGTAACAATCCTAGACACATTGCAAGAAATTGTAGAGCACCTAGAAGTTAGAATGGAAATAATCAGAGGAGAAATGCAATTGTATGTGATTTATGAAATAACTTTGGATACATGAAAAGATTATGTAGAATGGATAGAGGGAACTTTATAAAGAATGATAGAAGGAATGAAAATAGAAGTAAAAATAATCAAAATGAAGTGGTCAAGGAACATGTTGAGGAATTCAAAGAAGAATTTTTGAAGGCTTGTAATTCAAGGAGTTCACATATATTATTAGAAGAGAAATTATTTGATGTACTTGATGAAAAGTTGAATTCACAAATTGTTTGTGGCTCAACCTATTTGAATTAGGCTATTATAGAAGTAGCAAAGCATTAATTGGTCAAAACTAATGTTAGAGACTAATTTAGAGATTGTTTAATTAATAGAAGGTAGGAGACATAGAAATGAAGCTATGGTCAAGTGTCCAAGTATTGATATGATTGCAATAAGTGAGAATTATATGAACAAGGTCACTAGTAAATAGAGAAAATATTATGAGTTTGTGGTACATACACATTTAATGTGCAATATGATTTGAAATGATTTAAGGATCACCAAGGAGATTTAGTGCACCATTTGTTCATGTAAAGTGTCTTGAGTGAATTGAAGAGAAATTTGACAACAATTGAAGTGCAAAGTAAATTTTGTAAAGCCAAAAGTTGTAGTATCCCTAAATCACAAATTTGAGGTATTTTATGTAGTATTGAATCTAGTTTGTTGCAGTATTGAGAGTTATAGAGAAATGGCTAGTTAGCGAGTGTATGATTTTAGTGATAGACCAAGGTATGGGTTCAAGATGCACCCCTATTAGATGATCTAGTAGGTGAATTATCATAAGTTCTAAAAAGTGTATTACACATAGAAGACATAAGAAGCTTTATACATTATAATATTGAGAGCATAGGAAATGATGAAATTTGCAAGGACTTAGGAGTCATGTGCAATAATGACTTATCCCTAAAATCTAAAGATGCACACCTTGAAGATTTGAATTTAGTGAAGTAGGGGAGAGGACCTAGTAGTTGAGCACCCTAACTTCATGCTTCTCAAAATCTTATGTGGAAATTTCAAATCACTTCCATTTTTTTCCAGGAGCTTACTTTGTGAGTCCCCTGCTTATAACTAAGGTTTCACAGCCACATCATCAAATATGATGCCACATCAGCATGCTTTTTACCAAGGTGTTCAAAATAGCCCAAAAAAAGGTGAGACAAATCATAGTGCATTAGAGACCCCCATACTTGTGTAGTTGATGTGGCACCACATTATTGGTTTCTTTTGGGAAAAGAGACACTTTTCATTCAATTATGGGTAGTCTCATTAACAAGAACAAATTTAAAGTCACAACTATTGGTACAATCTAGTGAAAAATATTGGATATTAGATCAGTAAGTGTTGGTATTTAGTTAACAACTCCTATAACATACATTGGAACATGCTCAGATACTAGGTCCTCTCCCCTATATGTTCCACATGGGATTCAATAATCATGAATGGACAAAAAAGATTTTGAGTAGAATACATGATGATATGTTCTAGTTGGGTGATGCACAAATTATCATTAACAATGATCTAATTCACAAGGTTACATGATAATGCAATGAAGGTTGCAATCTTATCAATGAGAGAAATGTCAAGAAAATGGTTGAGATGAACCTAAAACCATGTTTGATGGAAGAAATATGAAAGTTGATCCTATTCAAGATAAAGGAGTTAAGTTGTTAACTAATATTTTAGGGTTCAAGTTGAACCATGGATTAAGGGTTAACTCTGTACCAATTGGATTTCTCAATACAACATATGTAATGACCATTGATGGAAGGAAAGTAAAGTTATGTGATATTATTAGATTGTAACTATTGGATAATATTACAAAGATAAAGAAAATAAAATGTGCAATGTTCAGATTTGATTCCTTACTAACTCATTTGTTCTTTTATGTTACAAATAAGTTTCCTAAAATAATCAATTGGGATAGTAATGAGTGCACAATGAAGATAGTGACTCAATGCTATAGATCCAAGCTTGAGAATGTCAGTGACATTAATATAGAAAGAATGATGAGGAACTTTCAGTCTAAGATGAAACTAAGGTATAGGATATCTCCCTCTATGGTGAAAAAATATAAGGATGATTTATGCTTCATGGTGGAGACTAACATCACCTGCATGGAAGTAGTGATACCTAGAGCAACATTCATTGAGCCTATGGGTTATGAGATGAGCACATAATTGATAGAAATCTATACACAGATCATACTAGAATGTGAGTACAACACTTAATATCCTACATGGGCAATATTTAATGAAAGACTAAGGATAGTAGAATCTGATCTCCATAGCAGAGAGAGAAAGAAGAAAGTAGAAAAAGAGATAGATTCCATCCTCAAGGAATCTTGTAAGTCAAGACAAAAATTCAATGAGCTAAAGGGAATTGCACTAGAAATGAATGGAAATGGGTTGTCTAAATTGTTAGCAACAACACTTGTTGTAGTGGTAGGACCCTTAGAGGGAGTAATGATCACATAGCCATGTGTGCAAGATCCTATTAAACTATATTCAATAGTTGTACAAATATAACCAATAAGAGCTAGCTTTGAACAACCAAGGAGGCATCCAAAGGTGGAAGCACCTACTATGCAGAGAAAGTCATGAAGATTGGTGAAAATTAAGCAAGAATCTATACCTCAAGCAATGAAAAGAGTAAAGAAAACCATCAATAGGCCTAGTAAGAGAAGAAAATTGATGCAAGTGGGAAGTTCTAAAATCTCAAAAGATGATACTAAAGATAAACCTATTGAACAAGATGCATAGAAAGCTAAGAAAACTATAGGAAAAAAGGCATACAAACAAAAGCTAGAGAATATAAACATGTAGATCATGAATGATGACAATTTCATTCAGTTAAAATTTTTTATAGCATGTATAGTAGTATGCATAGGAGGCAATTAGAGAATGCCACCATAAGAAACATGATTTTCAAAATTAAGAGATTTGAAAGGATTCAGAGTAAAATTTCTAGAGACCTATATAATTGGTTAATAAATAGAAAGAGAGGAGTAGTAGAAGAAGATTTGAATATGAGAATCAAATCAATAAATATGTTATGTGATTTTGGATCACAAGAAGAATTTGACAAAATTTTGAAGGGTATTGAGCCCTTGATGAGGAACAAAAGAAGATCAATTATTTTGATGGGAGGTAATTATGAAGAATTTAGGAAGGAAATCGAGGAGGCTATAGTAAAGTGTATGTCTTCAGTGCCTAATGTAAGTGTACAAGAAAAGGCTAGAAGTCTAGTCCATGAATAGGTAGAAACACCTTCCAATGAAGAGGAAGAGGTAGAAGGGATACAACAAGCACTATCACCACCTCACATTGTTATGGGTGTTGAATCCATGCAAGTGGATAGTAGACACATAACTGTGGATGTGAAGGAGAACCCATTTACAGGGTATGGAGCAAACATTGTTGGCAATATAAAAAATATCACTATGTATGCCAATTCTGATGATGAGGAAGAAGAGAAAAATAAGAAGGAAGAACAAGAAAAGAGGGAATAGGAAGTACAGGAGAAGAAGAGGAAATAAGAAGAGGAAAATAAGAGAAAAATAAAAGAGAAGAAGAGAAAAGAAGAAGAAGAAAAGAAGAAGAAAGAAGAAAATAGAGGAAAAGAAGATAAAGGCTACTATACCTTAAGTAGTATTAGAAGCTAGAGCATCAATAATAGCAGTATCTATCCCATCTGATGATCAAGATCAGAAGGAACAAATGAGCACCTTGAGCAAGTTATTCAAGAAGAATAAAATTGTTAAATCTTTGGAGAAGACTCTTGCTAAAGTCTTGGAGTGAATACAAAAGATTTTTTCCACAACTATATAAAATCTAGACTTGAAAACCAAGGAAAAAGAGTTGGTGAAGACATTTGATGGGGAATTCACAACCTTATTTGAAGTAGCACTAGTGCAATCATAGAAAAATCATAATGTAGCCCTATTCAACAAAGTGTCAACCAATGTGCACAATGGTTTGAAGGCACTTTATGGAAACATCAAGGAATTGATAAAGTGTATTGCTGGAAGTAAGAAGTTGTATAGATAGTGTGCAATGTATGACACTTATTAGATTTTGATGCAAAGATCATAGGCCATATGAGTGAGCTTCAAACACTCACTACAAGATTAAAACTACTAGAGATCAAAATTGAAGATTTTGAGAATGCAATTGAGAAGATTCACAATCATATTAGAGGCATTGAATATGAGAAAGAGAAGGTAATAAGAAGATTATCTATTACCAAAGAATATCTAGTATCCAAAGTTGTAAATTTTGTAGAGGCAACTGGAGGAATGTCTTTCAGCAAAGAATTATTATGATAAATTTTCCTATATTCACTGAGTGTAGTTGAAGTAGCACTTTATCCACTTTATGTACTCATTAGTATATCAGATAGACTCAAAGGGAACTAGAAGAAGGACTTGGAAAAACTAAAGATTGATTTCATAGATTGCATATCAAGAATGATGAGCTAACCAACAATAGGCAACAAGTTTTTGAGATACAAGTTTTTGAACCTTTACCTTTGATATCAAATGGGGGGTATTCTATAGAGGAAAAATTGTATAGATGTTAATATATATGTAATGTAGAGCTTATGTATGTATCAATGTAAAGAAGTGATAAGGAATGTAATGATGATCCATCAAAACATGAATAAAATTGTTATATTTTGAAGGCAATTTTGTGTAGTTACTTTTATTTGTTCTTGTTATGTATACCATCATTTTGGGACTTAGCCAATTTGACCAAATATATCTTTCAATGCCAAAGGGGGAGATTGTTGCAAATATGGTCAACTAGATTTCTTGATGGTTGTCATTTATGGAAATATATATCCAATATTTTATTTATGCATTTATAGATAGAAAATTGTCTGAGTATTAGATAGTTCACAGTAGTTTAGAGAGTAGATCTTAAGAATACAGATGATGCATTGAGGGTTAGCTTATGTGTAGTTGAGGGAAGCTTCATGACACTAGCATGATAATGTTTTCTAGTGCGCAGATGTGTATAGATAGTATGGGACAAGTATAGTAAGATTAACAGTGTGGGTATTTAATAGTGCAAAACATAGCATAGCTATAAATAGAGTTGTATGAATTTAGGAGTTATTTTGGTTGCAAAATAATTAATTAGTTATTTTGAGATAACTAGGTGGATATTATTCCATAAGTAATTTTCTATTATGCTAAGTGTATGAAGACATGAAGGATGATAGTGCTAAGTTTTGTGATTATGCAAGGTATAAGTAAAGATTTTATCTTGCATCAATAATGGGGAAGTTCGATGATTAGATGTGACATGAAAACTATTCTAAGAACTATGTTCAAGCCTTAGATAATGCAAATTTTGATGTAAGACTAGAGAAAGTGTGAGTTAGAATAGATAAGAAAGTATTGTGTGTATACCTATCTTGTGAAGGAATTGAATTATATAATTGCATGTTAAGATAATGGCCTATTCTTGCATGAACTGTAATTGTTGTACCAAATCTTAATAGGTTTGAGGCTTCTAACAAGGTCTAGTCCTCTAACAAGGACATGTGACATTGTATCCTTAACATGATCCTGTTGTTTAGTGAATCATCTAGTGGATATCATCTGCATTAGGGTTTTCCCTTGGCCAAGGTTTCCCTAGTTAACAAATAATGGTGTTATGAGTTCTCTATGTGCATGGTTCTAATTACTGTTCAACATTGTTTGTTTACTTTCAAATGGAAGTTATAAAGTAATTAACAATATTAAGTTATGGGAAAAATATTTTACAATACTAATTCACCACTCCACTCAATATTATTCATTTCTAATAGATATACAATTTTTAGCCTAACTAGAGATTGAGCAGGGAATGTTGGTACTGTAAATTTTGTACCTTTACCCTTAATTGGGCATATTGTAGCCTAAAAGGTAATAGTCTATGGAACAGGGTCAAGGTTAAAAGGCTTCTTGATCTAATCTCTTATTAATTGAATTATTTTCCTAGCCCTATGGTTTATATCTACATTTTCATCCCTATCAATCTTGACATTTATAACCAGCCTATCATATATCTTATCTTTGTTATACAAGGGATTCAAGACATCTTGAGTGTCTTGTTGAACAACCTAGATTGGGACTTTTATCTTTAAGGCACTCCATGGTAGATATAGAGTAATCCTACAATGATCCCTTATTTGAATATCATAGTCATCTATTGTGTTCATCTAATAATACTCAATGGAATCTTCATGCACATACTACTTCCATACCAAATGGTGAACTCTTCAAATATTATCAAAATAGGGAAGAGGGGAGTTGTAATCTTCCAAGGGATATTGATCCCACTCACATTCAAAAGTCATGATATCCTACTTTTTCTTTACCTAAAATGCATCTATAATAATAGGCCATACCCATGTCTTCTTATGCTATTTTCTCACCTTGTCATTTGTAGATATGATTTGTCTTGCAATCTCCAATAAAATGAGCCTATCTAATGAATATCTCATGAGTTTCTTTAGATTAACCATCGTACTATCTACGCTTAGGTAAGTGAATGTTTTTAATATGATGTAATAGGTGTCAATCTCTATGATCCTTATCCCTGCCTCTTCTAACATCCTCTTAGCATAATCACCTTCCATAAATTGGATGTTTGTAAATATAAAATCATCATACAGTATCCATAATTCCTTGCTCTAGTTTGAGATCTTCTTCTTTACCAATTGAGGATATACCACATAGGGTCAAGCATTGGCATCTTGCATGCTTCCCTTCTTATACAATCTTGAATAGTCAATTATCCTTGCTACCAATAAGTATACCAAATATGATGTCATGTAAATCTTGTGGGTTATCTTTATCTCCTACCAGTTGTTCATCTATGTTTTCAAGTATTGTAATGGCCCAATCAATTGGCATTTTGGTTATTTTGATGGTCTCTATGAAATCTACCATCCAAATGTGAAGATGCTCACCTATCAATAGACCCATAATTATACTCAAAAGTATAATGGAATAACCAATGTCATCCTTCATATACCCTCTAGTCATGTCTATCTTTCTTGCTTTGTGTCCCACTAGTGTTTTATCGATAAAAAATGATAATTGTATTATCTTTATGGCCTTCTTCTCATTCTCTCTATACCATATTTTAGCTTGATTATAAGTTATTTTCACATTTTGATTAGCTCTAGGGAGATGTAATACTTTCTCAATGTTCCTCAGTCTTAGGTCTAGGACTAACTCCATTGTGACAATTTTGACAACCCTTTCTTTAGACACATAATTTTCTACCAATACCATGATAAGCTTCAAGTATAACACTAATGTAGGATGTGATACCGCATTGACCAATAGTAATCTGATAAGTTTTGACACCATCAGGGATCTCTCTTTAGGTTTATTGTAGAGTAAAAGGAATGTGTTCTTGTGTATGTGTCCTAACTCAATATCTCTAATCTTTGAATGTCCATCTTGAAAGTGTGATTTCTTTGGTGCCCCTTGAAAATTGAAAAAAATAGGCTTCAAAGCATTCTTTTCTGCAAGTGAGGATGAGGAGGAAGTTATTTTATCTGCGTATAAGAGAAAATAATTAGTCTAGAAAGCTAAAAATTAAACCATAAAAAACCCTAATTCCTAAAAAAT
Source organism: Cupressus sempervirens (assembly GCA_028749045.1). Taxonomy (NCBI): domain Eukaryota; kingdom Viridiplantae; phylum Streptophyta; class Pinopsida; order Cupressales; family Cupressaceae; genus Cupressus; species Cupressus sempervirens. The sequence goes on from CM053791.1 coordinate 224,609,766, forward strand.
TAGACCTAAAACACCAAAATAGTAGAAAACCACTTAAACCCCCTTAGTAGTCCTGATATGAAATTTAGCGCACCTTGATAGGTCTACTAGGTGTGCTTAATAACCTTAAAGAAGTCATTTTTTGCATAGTTATGCACCCATAAAGGTGCACACCTTGATGGGGTGCACACATGTGCATGTGTGATACTATGCACATTGCATAGTATGTGTAATAAGGGCTAAGTAGTTTAATTTACTAATGGTACACACATGTGCACCTTGATGGGGTGCACATGTCTACACCCTTAGTCTTAGATTTATCTTGTGTTTAAATAATGGTGCATGGATGTGCACCTTAGCAAGGTGTGCATATGCACATCATTACCTCTAGGTGTTTTAGGTTTTGAGTCTAAAAGGTGCACATGTGTGCACCTTTCACTTAGGTGTATTAATTCTTGTTTAGGTTTTGTAGTTTCACATAAAGATGCACATTTGCACATCTTGGATAGGTGCAGACATGTACATCTTGGATGTGTCTTAACATTTATGTGTGTGTGTGTGTTCTTGTAGACTTTGTGCACCTTCAAAGGTGTAGAGATGTGGTTCTCAAGGGCACAAAGGAGATAATTGAAAGAAGAGCTAGGGATTCCAATCTTTTATAGGTCTAGGATAGTGTACACCCTTTATAGGTGTAAACTTAAGAATGTGTACAAGTGTGCATTTCCAAAGGGAGATAAGTGCACACTTGCACATTTAGTGAAACTACACACCCTTGTGCTAGGTGCACAAGTGTGCCCTTTTTCTCTAAAATTTCACTCTTATGACAGAAATTTCCCATTTCTCAGATCTAGGTTTCTCAAATAGAGGACTAGGTAGGACCTAGACTGAGGTAGAGTCCCAAAAATGACTTAGACCTCAGACTAGGGATCTACAAAAATTTAAAAAAAATTATTAGGGGGTCTCCATTTCTAGTAGAAATGGGGCATGCATTGTGAAACAACAACAATAACAATTGGTATCTTATTTTGAATACATTGACACTTTTTGAGGCCATGTATGGTCTCCTAGGTCACACACTCCTTAGTTAGGATAGTTTGGAGGGTCATGTACTTTTAGATTTAAATGTACTTAGGGACAAGTTGAAACATGTAGAGAGGATGAGATAGTATTTTCCTACAACATAAGACAAATAAAATAAACATATAGATGCTTATAGGATGAATCATTAATATTATAGGAGATTATATATATTTTAGAGTGTGAGAAAAAAAAAATTCTGATACATTATGAAAAGGGATGTAAGTTGCCACACATTTATATTAACCCCTTTGAGATCCTTGAGAAAATTGCTCTCGTTTCCTATCACCTTGCATTTTTACCCAATTTTTCATGTGTTAATGATATTTTTCATGTATCTACTATTAGAGGACATAATCCTAAAGTTTCAAATATTTTTTATTGGACTACATTATAAAAAAATGATGGAAGATAGAACTAGAGGGTATGTGCAAGATCATGGTGTGCCAAAAAGTGGCAATTTGAAAAATATGTAGTTCTAAAATGCCTCAAACCATTTCAAAATCTATTCCAACTTTTTTCCCACCCACCCTAATACTAAATGAGAACAATTAATATCTTTATAAGGTCTACTATTGTTGGAAATATTCAAGATATGACAAGTTACTGAGAGGGGAGGGGTGAATCAGTAACTTTTAAAATTTCAAACAATAAAACTGCATACTGATATATTCACCATTCATCCAAGTAACCTACTGTAAGCATGAAACAAAATTATTTGCAACACTTGAACACACAGATTTGGTGACCCAAAAACCTTCCAAATAGAAAGTAAAACTGGGGTGGGGATGAAACCCACAAAGCTTCGTTACTACAGTATGAAGTTGGCCGGTTAAGGCTTACAATGACAACTTCTGGTGATCTGCCTTGTTAGGAGCACAAAGGATTTCTAGATCCACCTTGTTAGAGGATTTACAAACATACAATAAATTATGCACTTTGTTAGGAGATTTACAAAAGACTGTTAAGTCTACCTTGTTAAAGGATTTACAAAAACTGATTCACCTGTTAGAATGAAATAGTGGATCTGATTACAACTGATTTCTGATAAGATCCGCTATGCTCTGATTCACCTTGATGTGATAGATAAAACTTTTCTGCTCCAAAACTTGACCTTGTTGAATACCTTCACAACTCAGCACACATAGTTTCACACACATGTATTTCTTTCACACTTTCACATTTTCATTCATTACCATTACATTTGAATGATACAATACATTGCATATATATATACCATCCAAATAAACAATACATGCAAGGTCGGCCAAAACAACAAGTGTAAATCTCTATACAAAGTCAGCCCAAGGTAAAAACTCGGGTTCACTGAACTGACTCGGTGTCCTTCTGATACTCGGTGTCCACTACGTTACTCAGCATCGTCATGCACTCGGTAGAAGTGAAGGCACGGTCCATACTAAACACTTCAAGTAGTTTTGAACTCGGTAACCACTGGAGACTCGGTAGAAGAGATGTCACTCGGTGAACACTTCTATCTGAACTGTAGCTCGGTGATCAAAGGAAACACTCGATAGAACCTTGTGACTCGGTGATAGTTAGTTTCCTTGATAACCGTCTGAGCTTGATAAAATTAATTTCCTTGATAACCTCAGGAGCTCGGTTATCATGAAGTTCTCGGTCAATACTAAGTACATCTTCACTCGGTCAAAACTGATTCCTTTCTTTACCTCGAACAATGGGTAAACACTGGCTGCTTTGTTCACCTTGATCACTCGGTAAACACTGACTTCTTTGTTCACCTCGATCACTCGGTAAACACTGAGAACTAGGTAAAGCTTGGCTTACAAAGGAATGTTCGGTGAGAGCTCGGTAAGCATTCAGAATCCAATAAGTGTTGTAAGTAATGACAAAAATGTATCATAATGCCAACAATCTCCCCCTTTGGCATTAGTGACAAAAACACTTATGAGACAAAATTTATCTGACATGTTGATGACTGATTCTGAATATACATAGCGTCATTATATACAACTCCCCCATAGAATGTACATACAGTATTTACATGAGCTGTATATCTCTTCCTTTGTACAATTTCTCCGAAAACACTTATTCACCCATAGTATACATATCAAACAATAATCTCCCCCTTTTTGACAATAATGCCAAAGAATAAAAGAATATATATACTTATATAGAAACACCAAAATGAGAGATGAACTCTGAATGTACCTAAAGAATAAGCTGGAGAGTCTTATCCCAATTCTCTTGCAAAATTTTGCAGGTGGAAAGAGCTACTTGAACTTCAGCTGAAAGTTCAATCACATGGTCTGCAATGGAGAAGTTATTATCATGGATTAATGTCTTTGAATGTGCAATGTGCTTCTGCATTGAATCCATGATGGGAAGGATCATGTTTTGGATATCTATCAATGTAGATCGGATCCTTGCCTCTTCTCTCAACAGCTCTGCCTGCTTCTTTGACAAAAATTTGATCCTGAGGTGATGAGATGAGCTTGAACTGGGGTCAAGCTTCAAGTTCTGTGTGCTCACCTTCAGATCCTCATCAATTTTATTTAGTTTCTCTCTTATTCCCTTAGTGTACTCGGTAACATCACAAAGCTTAGCAAAAAGAGATGTTACATTATTAAAAGAATTTTCCATATCTGCCAAAACTGAGGTTAATGCAACCTGATTTATTGCAATGTTCTGGGCAATGTGCCCCAACACCTTATTATCAAATTTCTTTGCTACACGCTCAATCAAATTTTCTTGTCTGGAGGCATCTTCATTGAATTTATTAACTGCCTCTTCTAATTGAATGAAAATGTGTTGAGAAGTATCAACATCAACACCTATAGCCTTAGTAATTATGTTCTGGGCATCCTCAATTATCCTGTATTCCTTATCCCTTTTTGATCTTAACTGCATCTGAGTAGCCTTTTTCTCAATAAGTTGACTAGCATACCTCATTTCTTCAATGGTAGCATTATCAAAGTCAATCTTTGGAATTACTATCTCTGTGTCCAAGTCAATGTCTTCAGGAATTTCCTTTCTAGTGATCATAAGTCTTAATGGTTGCTTTTGTTTGACTTCTGAGATGACTAGTTTGACCTTTGGAATAGACACAACAGTAGAGACAGAAGGACTAGCAGTAAAAACTGGGATGCTTGAGGGTTGAGTGCTAATAGGAGTATGTACAGGGTCAAAAATTTGAGTACTGGCCAAAAATGGTGATACACTCGATAATATAGTATCTAAGCTCACTGTGCCTGAAGTAGATGGCGACAAAATTGTAGAACAAATTGGAGTAGTCAAAATTGGAGAACACACAGCAATACCAACTAATGATGATGGAGTCGAGGAGGCCAACTCGGTAGATGAAGAGGGGTGTAGCTCGATAGACGAAGAGGGATGCAACTCGGTAGATGAAGTGGTAGTCACTTCCACTGATGATACCTGGAGCTGAGATATGGCAGGTGTAGATGGTAAATCTGGTGTAGATGAACCTGCTGAAGCTGACTCCAACCTTGATGATGTCACAGGTTTAGCTGGGGAGTGAGGAAGGGATGCAATAATTGCTGCTACAATTTTTACCGAATCATCCTCCTTATCTTCCTCTTCAGCTTCTTCCTCTTTGTCTTCTTCCTCTTTCTCGTCCATCATTGCATGCAACTCTCCTGGTGTAACTGTGATGGATGGAGCGCTATCTGATTCATCACTGCTATTGCTGCTGTCATCATCCTTTATTTCTACTGGGTCTACACTGGGCTTATGTAGATGATAGATGTTTTTCCACATGTTTGTAGCATCATTTACAACATGCTCTATATCTTTGATCAAAATCAAACAAGTGTGGAATCTGATCATCATTTTACCTTCATAGGTTTTCAATTCATATTTTACCTCTGCTCCAATGAGACTAGGTCGAAGATTCTTCAGGGATTTCTCATATATATCTTTTACCATCTTGGTGGCTAACTCCCATCTTGACTGTACTCTCTCCAGTAGTTCTTTAGAGATATGAGGAGCAATTTGGTCCAGGGAGTATTTCCATTTTCCCATTTTGTTAAGTACTAGTTCCTCAATCTGCATTTTCTCTACATCAGTCCTTGTCTCAAATTTCAATGCCTTGGAATTTTTGATGCCAGCTCCTTCTTCCAATGATTTGAGCCTTTGCTCGAATGTAGGTGCAGGCTTGACCAATACAGGTTCCTGAATACCTTTTCTTGTCCTCCGAGTAAATACTGCAGTAGGCTGCTTCTTAGGCTTGGTAATGATTACCTTGCCTTTCTTCTTTACCAGTTGCTCTTCTTCTGATTCTCTTCTCCTTCTTCTTCTTCTTCACTTTCTTTATCTTCACCTTTTCCCTCGGTGAGCATAAGAGGACCCATTGCAATTTTCAGTTTGGCCACTTTCCTCTTACCTTTGCTGATGGCCTGTGGAATTTTGATTTCCAGTTCAATTCTCGCCTTTGCTTCATCATAAGTACCAAAAATCTGTTGCCTTGGGTCTACTAGCTCATTTACCAGTGCTTCAATGATATCCCTTGTTTCATCAGTATTTACCTCATATGAAAGAGATTTCACCCATGCAACTCGGGGTCTAACTGCCTGTATGTACACCTTGTCACAGTCAACCATAAAACATACGTCATCTTTATATTCTTCAACAAGCCTAGGAGGAATTTTGAATCGATTATTCATCCTCTCCTTAAAGTCTTCAAAATAGTTATCCATGATACTATCAAAATTTTCTCCCATCTCTGCTATAAACTCTTTAATCTGATACAAAATTGGGACATCTTTTCTCCATTCTACGGTTCCCTTTGATGGAAAGAATTTTTGTGCATAAAATAGTAAACATATTAACAGAGATCCAAATTTACAGGGGTTATTCTTCAATGTCCTTATACTGTCCATGTTCTTGTTTAACTGCTTCAACATTACTTCTGACAGATCAAACTCAAGATTCTTCTTTACAATTTTTAGGGCCAAATCCACAGCTTCACACGGTACACTATTTAACCTGCTAGAACTATATAACTTATATGCAATCATATGTATGCCAAATCTTAGTTTCGGATCTATTAGAGTGTTAACCTTCAAACCTCTACCATCCCACTCGGCTAGAGTTTGCCTTTGTAACTCATCCCGTCCTAGGGTTTTGATGGTTTTGACTTTGCTGAGCATCGAGAGACCCGTGATTTTGTGAATCATCTTCTTGGTTATCAAAACGGGTTGTTCCAACCACAACTGACCATTATGCACTCGACTCAAGATATACCTAATCCATTTGGTTTGGAAGTTTCTAGGCATATGCGCGATGTGAGTCAAACCTTTAGTTTCCAAATGCTTGTGCTCGATTTTGAGAGAACCATTTACACATAACTCCACTAGGGCATTATCCATGTCCAATGTCCCTATTTCTTGAATAGCACACTTAAAATGAGTGCGAATGTCATTCACGAGGAGTACCTTGGGTGGAATATGTGATTGAGCTCCATTGGGATCGAGTGATTCAGCAATGGCAGGAACGAGCTTGAACATAGGTGCCTTCCATTCTATTCCCTTCACAAGCATTTCGGAACCCTTCTTCGCCTTGCTGCTGCTGGTGCTTGCAGATGCCATTGCTACTCAGTGAGTGAAAAGGTTTCGTAAGAATACTTCGCTGGAAAATCTCTTCAAATTGCTTGAACTCACTTGAAAGCCTTTTTTTTTTTTTTTTGTGTAAATGTCGAATTCGTGGTGAAAAATGAGGTCGAAATCTACCCTTTTGATGAAAAATTTTCCATTAATGTTCAGTACGGAGGTAGCTGCGATCGACAGACTGTCATCCACTAGCTTGGCTTAAACTTCGCAACTCGGTGACCAAAAGAAAATAGGTTAAACCGACCTTAACTCGGTAAGAGAAGAACCAACCATGCTCGGTAAGTGCAACTTGGTGAAAGAAGCCTTATTGCACCTGACTAAACTCGGTAAGGTCATGTACCGACCATGATCCTGATGTATCTGAAATACTTATTTGATCATATTTTCATTCTAGGACTGCTTAGCATATTGCTTTGTAGATACAGTCCTGGTCTTATCTTGATGAGTCTTAATTGGAAATGGTAGAGTCACTCACTTCTTGAGTGACCATTCCATCACTTGAATTATCTGGCTCGGTAGACTTAGGAATCCATTGCTGCTTCATTTGCTTCCGAATATTGTCTACTTTGATTTTCTTCTCATCCTCGACTTTCTTTATGTTCATGCAATTTTTAGATATATGACCAAGTTCTGGACATGTATAACATCTTACAGTGGTATCCCTTTTTCTTAGGTGATGCCTTGCACAGTTTATGCCAGTATGACCATATTCTCCAAAATAATGATATCTGCACCAAGTGTTGTAGTCCCAACCAAATATTGCTTTGACAAGTTGTTCAGCTAGATTAAATGATTTGGATTTGCATTGTGATGCCTTATGACCTTGCTTTTGGCATTTGTGACATTTACCTTCAAATTTCGATTTCTCTTTGCATTCATTGGCTTTGTGTCCATGCTGATTGCAATTGTAGCACTTTCCATTAAATTTGCCTTTTCCATTGCTCCAACATCTGTTAGATGTATGACCTAACTTACCACAGTGGCTGCAAGTAGGTCTTTGATTCTTTTGAGTACCCTGTTTGGAGGATTCACCTTCTTCCTTGTATCCAAGGCCTGCTTTACCATTTTGTTTATGAAAGTTTTCTTCATTTTGCAGATTCAATTGATCCATGTCCTTTTGAGATTTTACCATTCTCTCATTGACTTGTTTTTAAGAGATTAGATCACTTTCTCATTCTCAGATCTTAGATTCATAATTTCTTCATTTGCATTAGATAATTGAGTTACAAGATTTTCAAGCTGAGAGGATTGATTATTCCTTACCTCTAAGTCTTCAACTGCCTTGTTCCTTTGCTTCAAGATTTCATATAGCCTAATGGACTGGATTTCTTGTTCCCTTTTGAGCTTTCTTACTTCTTCCTGTAGAGATCCATTCTTTTCTAAAAGTTCTTTGATTGATTTGTCAGCTTCATCTGAACTACTTGATGGTGAGAGATCTTCAATCTTTTCTTCAACATACTGATGGTCATTCATTTTCCTTGCAAGTTCTTTTCTTCTTTTCAAGGATTGTGAAAGATGCTCTTTTGCTTCATTGAGTTGAGCCATGGCCATTTTCAGATCTAGCTTTTCATTCTCAATAGTTTTGTCAAGTCTAAATATCTCCATTGTCCTTGATCTTTGCTCAAGCTGTGAAACTTTTATCTTGAGAACCTTATTGCTCTGATACCAATTGTTGGAAATATTCAAGATATGACAAGTTACTGAGAGGGGAGGGGTGAATCAGTAACTTTTAAAATGTCAAACAATTAAACTGCATACTAATATATTCACCATTCATCCAAGTAACCTACTGTAAGCATGAAACAAAATCATTTGCAACACTTGAACACACAGATTTGGTGACCCAGAAACCTTCCAAATAGAAAGTAAAACTGGGGTGGGGATGAAACCCACAAAGCTTCGTTACTACAGTATGAAGTTGGCCGGTTAAGGCTTACAATGACCACTTCTAGTGATCTGCCTTGTTAGGAGCACAAAGGATTGCTAGATCCACCTTGTTAAAGGATTTACAAACATACAATAAAGTATCCAGTATGTTAGGAGATTTACAAAAGACTGTTAAGTCTACCTTGTTAAAGGATTTACAAAAACTGATTCACCTGTTAGAATGAAATAGTGGATCTGATTACAACTGATTGCTGATAAGATTCGCTATGCTCTAATTCACCTTGATGTGATAGATAAAACTTTTCTGCTCCAAAACTTGACCTTGCTGAATACCTTCACAACTCAGCACACATACTTTCGCACACATGTATTTCTTTCACACTTTCACATTTTCATTCATTACCATTACATTTGAATGATACAATACATTGCATATATATACCATCCAAATAAACAATACATGCAAGGTCGGCCAAAAAAACAACTGCAAATCTCTATACAAAGTCGGCCCAAGGTAAAAACTCGGGTTCACTGAACTGACTCAGTGTCCTTCTGATACTCACCGTCCACTGCGTTACTCGGCATCGTCATGCACTCGGTAGAACTGAAGGCACGGTCCATACAAAACACTTCGAGTAGTTCTGAACTCAGTAACCACTGGAGACTCGGTAGAAGAGATGTCACTCGGTGAACACTTCTATCTGAACTGTAGCTCGGTGATCAAAGGAAACACTCGATAGAACCTTGTGACTCGGTGATAGTTAGTTTCCTTGATAACCGTATGAGCTCGGTAAAATTAATTTCCTTGATAACCTCAGGAGCTCGGTTATCACGAAGTTTTCGATCAATACTAAGTACATCTTCACTCGGTCAAAACTGATTCCTTTCTTTACCTCGAACACTCGGTAAATACTGGCTGCTTTGTTCACCTCGATCACTCGGTAAACACTGACTTCTTTGTTCACCTCGATCACTCGGTAAACACTGAGAACTAGGTAAAGCTTGGCTTACAAAGGAATGTCCGATGAGAGCTCGGTAAGCATTCAGAATCCAATAAGTGTTGTAACTAATGACAAAAATGTATCATAATGCCAACATACTATATCTTTTGAAACTAACCCTATATGGTCAACTTTAAAAATTCCTTAAAATGTATTTTTGGCTTGTTTTTATGTGATTTTAACTTCAGACATGTTGCTAACATCATTTTTTTGCCAAAATTTGATGAAATGAAAAAGGTTTCTTAAGAAAATTCTTATCTTTCCATCAATGTAAGGTTTGTCAACTTATGAGTTTAGTAAGTAATTATTACTTATTTTCTAATTAAGGTACGTATAAAATTTTGACTAACACACTACTTCAAAAACAAGTATAACTTTCAAATGGTAAAACATTTTTTAAATCCAAAAGATGCATCTCATTCTATGTTTCTTCCACTATAAGGGAAAAAAAAAAGAAAAAAGAAAATTTTCAAAGTTTTGAATTAGTTTAGGTGGTCAAATGTGAGAGGTTTTTATTTCAAAAATACTAAAGTCAAAAATTAATTAATTATTATTTATTTAGAATAAGAATACCCAAAAATAGCTGGCACATCCGAGCATCAGTCTACTTCTTATATCTAGAATAATTTTAAAAAATATTATTATTTGATTTTGATTAAGGTGGTTGGACATATGTCTACTTCTTATTTTTGTTCTGAAAGTTTTGTAATATTGCATTAAAATTAAAAATTATGACCAATCAATTTTTAATTTTTGAGATAAGTCCTAGTAATTTAGGAACTAGATTTAATTTCCTAGATATTCTTTTCTCTTAACTTTTTGATATAAAGCTAATAATAAGTAGAAAATTGTGCATCAAGTTGACATGACCCTAATTTTCTAATTTTTTATTGCCACTTAAGAGCATAGTTTGGTTAACCATGATCTTGCACATACCCTAGAGCATGTATGCACACTTGAGTAGTCAGTCTTGACCCTCATGTGTCAAACTGTTTATTATTAGAGGGTCTAATGGGACCCCAATGATGATCATACATCTGCCCTAGAGGAGGCCTCACAAATCAAACAATCATACCTATGTCATTTTTTTTGGCTTCTAAGACAAAGGCCATTTCTAAGGTAGGGGGTGGATGGAATGCCTTTCAAGTTATACTTAAAAAAATTATACTTTAATTTTTTGTTAAGATATGATATCAAGAAGATACTCTTTTTATTTATTTTGTAGCTATAGTTTATTGGAAATAACAATGGGAAAGTAAGTTATGAGAGAGGGGCTGTAAATCAACACCTAAAATTTTTACTTCTAAAGAAAATTACCATCATCCATATCATAACTTAAAAAATAAACTAAAATAACTTAAAATTTATCACATCTATAGTGCATAACACAATAAATTTGGTTACCTAGAAACCCTCCAAGGAGAATTTAAAATTGGGGTGGGGATGACACCCACAAATCTTCATTCCTATAGTTGTAGTGTGTAGCCTATTTTGGTTACAAAGTGTTGATCATAAGCCATGATCTACCCTATGAGGGGTCTACCTTGTTAAATACTTACAATACTATTAGGTCTCCCCTTGACTAAAGGATTTAATATTAACAATTAATTAAGCACTTGGTTAAGAGATTTACAATAGCCTATTAAGACTACTCTATTAGGAGATTTACTTTGTATCACCTATTAGAATAATTCAACACCTAACCCTTTAGTTAGCTCTCTAGTACTTAGTGTTAGAGCTTCTCTTTGCTAGTTTTCTTTTGATCCTTCTGATTAGATCTATCCTTTCTAAACTTCTCAATGTTCATCTATATTTTTTCTACACTAATTCTTCTTTTTATAACTCTATCATGGCCATCATAACCACCATGAACACTCTAAGATCTCTTAGCATTTGTCTATTCATGCATACATAAAAACTTTAGAGTTTACCTCCTTAAATAGGCATTGGTGTAGATGGGCTAGGTGAAAATCAATGGTTGTGGTTTATCCTTATTTCCACCTTAAACTTCCCCAAATTTGATTGGTTACATGCATTACATTGAAATTTGTAACATGGATCCATAATTATGTCTTATAATTATAGATTTATGATTATGGTGGCCAAAATGGTTTACATGGGAGTTTATGCCATAACAAACAACTATGCCAAAAAGTGTTCACTTAGCATCCAAAGGCTCTAATAGTTAGTATTCACTTTTCTCGAAATGTTGTAACTCAGCATCTATAAAACTTAAAACTTATTGTTGCTCAACACCTGAATTACTTGACATGTATAGACTACTTGAAACTTTAGTGACTTGTCACATACTATATGCTCAACACATATTAGTGCATGGCACTGAGTAGTCAGATTACTTGACATTTATTGTCTCAAAACTTATACTTGGTATGCTTTGATCACTTGGCTTTGAGTAATTGGTTAGCTCACTTTGATCACCCAGAATGCACTATGCAATTAGTTTTCACTATTCTTTGTTAAATGATGACTAAGAGTTTTTTCATTGCCTTGTCAAAACCAAAATGAGGTCAACAATCTCCCCATTTGACATGAGTGGAAAAAACACTTTTTTATGGCATATACATCCTTATTTTGTGCATAAGTAATACAATGTATATTCATTACTCGACTACTATAAAAAAGTATTTAAATTTCAAAATTTGCATTTGTATCAATAATTTTGTCTAACCTCCATACCTTATTATTCCCCTTGAATAAGTACTTTATTTCTATTTTTGATTTTACTACTTCTTCTAAGTAGATATCTACCTTAACAAATATTTTTCTCCACAAATTCATAATCCCCCATTTTTTACACTGATGTCATTTGGGTTGTACATTGATAGTGTGTTTATCCAAAAATAGCTTGTGAAGCTTCAAAATGATCTTCAAAACTACATCCAAGTTATCTATTGCTACATCTAGAGATTGAACTTGTATTTCTAGCTTGGCAACCAGGTCAACTAAGCCTTCATGTGTGGAAAGATGGAAATCTTTCTTCATCAATGATTTTGCATAGGGTAGTTCCTTGTGCAATACTTCCATGTGAGGTGTCAACATGGATTGGTTACTAATCAGAATAGATCTAATATGTACATCATGTGCTTGTAGCTTGACAATCCTACTCTGCGTTGATAGTAATTGTTGAAATATAAATGACTATTACTAGGAGATTTCTTTAGTGTAGTACCTATGAGTTTTAAATCTCCCTACAACTGGTAAATAGCCAACTATGTCTCCTTAGGAAATATATCAACATTGTATAGCTTTATGTATATAGAGAAAATGTTCTCTAACACCTTCTTTACATTCTCCATCTAGGTTGCTAGATCAACCTTTCTGATTGCACTAACACTAGATATCTTCTCCAAAAAAATTCTATGTAGCTTCCTTTTAGACCATTCTAAAAGGGTGACAAATTGCTCTACAATAGGCTTATTTTCATTAATCTCTGGGAGACTAGAAGCATTATTAATGAATATTTCTTTGATTTCATGCAAAACATGCATTTTCTTATGCTCTCTCATTAAGATTTCTTTCCTTTTCTTCCTTTATAGAGCATCTATAAGAATACTCATTTTTTCAATAGTGATTTTACTCAAATCAAACTTTGGTAGCTCAATCACCTCATCTAAGCTTACATCCTTGAATGATGTAGCAATAACACTTTTTGGCCTGCTTGGACTAGGCCTTGATATTTGGAGAGGTGTGTAATGTTTACTCAGTCTCTAAAGGGCTTGAGTACTAAGTGGAGATGTAGAAAATGGAAAAGTAACTAGTGTTTGTATGGAAATTTTCTCACTAGGTGTAGAAGTCAACTTATGCTCTTCAATCTTTTCACCTTGTTTCAGAACTTCACCTTGTGATAGTGGAATAGGTAAAAGACTTGGTTCCTTACCCTTTTTTAATTCTATTTGATCCTTTTCAATAGTTACTAGAGCTGGTAAACTTAAACTATTTGGTCTTGGCACTGATATACCTATATATTGTGCTTCTACCTCTTTAATCAGACTGACAACTATTGGCGTTGTTGCAGAAGGTGTCTTTGTTGCAACATCTTTCTAGTCAACATTTGCAATTTGATCTATATGTAGATACTATGATTCCTTTTCCTTTACCTCTATAGCTTATAGGGGCACATTTGATGTGTCTTTTTGCTTCTTCCCTGGCGATGCAAGTTTTTCCTTTTATATCTCATCCACTCTCACCAATATTGGATTACTACATAGAATTGTTGCATTGATAAAGTCTTGTAGTATTTTATTAAAATAATCTTTATTCAAAGGATTTACATTATGTGATGTAGTATTAGGAACATCCTTGATCCTCAATGAGTCATGTATACTTTCTTGGTCACCATGTGGGGAACTAGCCCTCAACACTTGTACATCCTATACATCTTGTTCCTCTTCTCCATCTTTCACTTCGTCTATTGTTCCTTTTGTTCCCTCCATAGTATTTTCTTTGATTGGGTTTTCTTTTTTCTTTCTCACCTTTATCTTCCTCATATTTTTCAAGTGCATGCTCCTCTTCTTCTTCTTTCTTCTCTATAGCCTCTATGGATAACCCATAAATGACATTCCAAAGCATTGTGCTCTAGGTTACCACCTGCTCTACTTGTTTCCTCAAGATACAAAATAATTGGTACTTAGGAGAAAATATCCCCTTAAATTTTTCCATGGATTTAGCCATCATCCTCTGATCTTAAGTATACATAACTTGGGCTAATGTAGCCTCTCTTATTTGTCTCTTAGAGATCAAACTAAATTGCCACTTTTTTCAACTCATTCCTATAAACTCTTTGATAATGGGTTGGCAATCTCTAGTGAAGTAGTCTTAAAGGTTTCTATCATATCATATAAGAACTCTTCTATCTTGTTTTTATCAATAGTACCTAGCTTATCAAAATCAACATGCATGAAACCTAAAAAATCTGCATTGTTCTTAATATTTTCATAAGAGTTATCAATGTTAGAAGAGGGACTGTGGCTTACCACTTTAAATTGACTCAAGTCATAAGACTTGGTCTTCTCCTCATTTGAATCTTCCTAATATGTATACTTCCTCCTTAGCTTCTTTCTAGGCTGGCTTGGCTCTCCAATGACACTTCATCTTTTACCTTTTGGCTTTGTAGCTTCTTTAGCCTATGCAATGGCTGCCCTAGTGCTTGACCTAGTTAATAGTACAACTAGGTTTTGTCATGACTCGTTCATAGCATCCTTTGGTTTCTCTCTTCATGTTTCTTTTCTTTCCTCTTCCTTTAATTTTGCTAAGGTGCTTCCTTGGCACCTTTAGCATCATTGGATTTATCTTCTCCTAAGCCTTGTGTAAGTTCTAGTGGTGCTCAACCTTCTACTTCTTCTTCATCATGCCCTTTACCAAACTTCTCTTTAAAGTTCTTCACAATCTTCTTCTTATTTCTTATTACTAAGGTAGTTTTTAAATTTATTATTATTCTTGATTTAGCACCATCATAGTTTCCCAAGTATCTAGTGTCCTTGTCGATTTCCTCACCCAGTAGAGTTGTGATTGTTGTTGAGGCTTCATGCACATTAATTTAATATTTCAAGGGTTTTAGTCATGTAACCCTATTTATTTCTTCTTGCACATATGTGTAATCTTTATCAACTAGGAAACACACATTATTGTAATGTTATTCCACTAATGATATAGATATCCTCAATCTTTGCTTCATTGATTTCTTGAAATCCCAAAAATAGCTAGTCATTACTAACTCAAAATTGTCTCCAAGTTGTTTAATGATCTCTTATATCTATTGTGTAATTGACCCATTGTTCTTTCAAACTATTTTACCCAAAATGGGGAATATGTTTAGCACATAGAAAACTATACAAAGAACTAAAAAATGAAACTTACAAGATGTACTTTTGGCATTCTTGATGGCTTCCATATATTTTTATAATTATTGAATTTGTAACTTAGCTAGGTCATAATAATGATCTCTCTTTACAATTTTATAACCTAGATCAACTGGCATACACGAAACCCTATTCGATTAGCTTGACTAAAATAATTTGCAAGCTATAACTTTCACTATAGATGCTACCAAGGGATTTGAAATTGTGTCAATTGACATCGTTCACTTGTTCCATACAACACATGTTCTTCTCAATGAGATGCTTTATGTTGCTCTACATGCTCTTTAGTCTATCTAGGGTGGGATACCCTGTCACTTTTTGCACAATCATTTTTCAAATTTTGATTAGGCCATTCTCTAACCAAATTTGATTGTCATGAATCTAGCTCAAAATTATTTTGATCCATTCAGTTTTAAAGACTTGAGGAAAGTCTAGGCCATGAGTTAACCCACTTCACTCTAAAATCTTGTATTCCTCCTTCAACACTCTATTCTCACATAATGTACTATAAATTTCTCTAATTTCCATGTCTTCAACCTCTCCAACATTACAAGTATAACAACAACACACATCCTAAATGATTAAAATTTTTGGTGGTATCATGGATAACACACCAAATGGATATCCATTTGTATGTAGTCTCAAGAATTGCATGAAATGAGGGATATCTCACATTAGTACTAATTAACTAAACATTGAAAACTTTATTCCTTTATTTCCTAACTATTGCAGAAGAGATAGCTACCATATTTGACTAACTAGGGTTTACAAAAAATGAAATAGAATAACTTGACACAAGATAAATAGCTTATGAATCTGATGAATTACACCAAGTAGTAGTTTAATCTAGCTCACAAACACTTGAATATCCTTTTGCAATTCATCTGCGTACTCTTCAAACTTGAATAGGTCTAAATGAGTCCAAAATTGACTATGTAATCCTTCAAATTTGATATTAATTTCTCACTACTTACACATCTATAAACTCGACTATCATAAGATTTTCAACATGCTCAAGTAACATAGAAAGCTCAAATCATACTAGCATATATCCATTTCTTGACAATAATTATAATTTTGTTCATTTTAGGTAATAACTATAATTGTTGGTGTAAATAAGTATTTACTTATTAAACTCACTTAAGTTTACTTAGGTTAATGCATTATTTATTTATTTTGCATTATTTTATTATTTTTATTTGTGAGACACTTAGGAGTTTGCACACCTTTGTGGGTTTTCATGTAGACAACATTGGAGTATGCAACTCTAGTTAAGCACATGGTTTCTATAACACTATTTTGCATATCACACCCTTGTAGGCTTATCCTCTCATCATCACACATACTTTCCTGGTTAATGGAGGATAACCCATATCTAGTGGACATGTGCTTGATTGTATGACACATCATGGTGCTGATTACGAGACATTCTAGATGTATCTCAGAGGCTTTTATATACAGGCACTCCTAGTGTACTTTTACATTGAACATTACATAAACCATGGCATGTTGAATACATTGTCATTCTAATCATACTCTCTCTCTTTCTAGTCTATTCTGTTCTTGTGTTTGAGTTCTTAGTTCTTGGGTGAATTTTTTCCTTAGGAAAATTCTTACATGGTATTAAAGCAACTTGGAGACTTTCTCATCACATAGCTATTCAAGACCACACTTGCTTCATGGCCTCAGCTCGAATCTAGAGTGTTGCAAAAATTGGGAGTGTTTAGAGCTAGATCTGACCTCACCATTGCGTCTAAAACATTGAACCAGTGAAAATTGACTATAAACTTGCCTACTTTGGCCTAAAGTCGACCGTGAAGCAAATTTTTTGTTGCAAATAAGAACCCAGAGGCCTCGATTTGTAGTATGGGTATGGTCATTTTTCACAAATTTAATTGATGATTTTTGGATCTGAATTTATTTTCTCTATATTTTCGTCAAATTTTTTTCCCTTTCAAGCACCAACAGAGAAATTTTGTTTTAGCAAACCTGAGTAGTGACATCCTGGATTTTCCATTTAGAGGTTTTCTTTGCATAGAGAATATTCCCTATCATCAAGAATATTCATAGAGGAGTTTCTAATATTCACCAAGCACATTATTCAATTTCATGCACTAGCCATACACTATAGTGGGATGTACATATCAAAACTCAACGAAGCCCACACAATTGGTCAACATTCCAATTCACTTGTTTTTCACAACTTTTTGCATTTAAACATTTTGAAAGCCCAACACACATTGAATGTGGGATAAACTTGTGATTTTGCTCCTCTGGTGATTCACTGTTTGCTCCCACTTGTGATCTACCATTTTTGGCACTCTGTATCTCTACCATCCATCATGATCTACTTCCTCTGGTGTATGTGACATGGTTTGGATCAACATTTCTGGCACATTTTAGTCTACAACGACCTAAACCTTTTATGCTAGTGATTGCAATCCCGTGATAGCGATTTTAAGTTGTTTTGATGTCAAGAACTCTTTCCTGCCCACACTTTTTAGATTATGGCAGCGACAAGGTTTTTTGGTGCTATTTATTACTCTACTTGCTATTTTAAAACCTCCCACCATGTCGGCTAACTCTACCTAATGTGTGGACTACTCTCTGTCATGCGAAAAAATTTAATTACTCTTCCTGCTTGCACCATACTCCATTTGGACTTCTCCCATGCTAATGAAAACTCTTTTTTCCCATGTGGCAACAAACTAACACTGTCGAAACATGCAGGTAGTCATAGCCCAGTCAGTCATACATAGTGGACACACATCATTGGATAGTAAACTAACCAACCAAGAAATGCCATGTAATCCTATGGAATTTGAATACTTTTGCCACATCATCTGCTAGCTAGATAGGTCATGTTAGCATCCGTACATTTTGTATAGTATGGATATACATGTCATTTGCCACGTCACCCAGAGCGAGGATTTTTTTTCGATATCATCAAAATGATAGGTTAAAATTGATGTCCATTTGATCATCATTTTTGGGCATGTTAAAACTACAATGATGGTCATTTGACAATCAAATTTAAGCTCGCTATTTTCCTTCCAAACCCCTCTCTAAATGGCATTTCAGTTTGGTAGCCCAACTTTGCACACCAATAACTTGGGCATCTAGACTCTGATTTAGGTGTAATTCTTTTTGAAATTTGGTAAAATTTCTTGAATTTTCTATTGGTGGTGTTTTTTTTTGGTTTTGGTGCATAGATTTTGCAGAAATTGCATTTCTTGGTGACTTTTCCTACATAATCCTATGTTTTGCAACTTTAGAAGATCAATATAGGCACATCTGGTCAGTTTTTCAGGTTTTTTTTTTTTGAAAGTGCATTTTTTTTGTCTACTTTTCATATCTAAAGTCAGATTCTAGAGTTGTGTGGACAAATTTCTCACTTTTAGAATTAGGCCTCTTTTGGCATTGTAAAGATTTGATTCTTTTTTAGAATTATTGTAAAACTAAGCTACCATGCTTAAGTGATAGATTTGAGCCTTATAAGGCAGTTGTAAAAGCAAAATCAAAAAGTACACTTTGTTCATTTTGACAAGTGGCTCATTGTAAATGTACTACTTATAAAGTGCCAAAACATCTTTTTTGGGGGGGGCTTTTGATTGAGTGAAAGGCAGGGGGGGGGGGGGGGGGGGTGTTTACTATGTTCTTGTGTCTCTATTTTGTGCTCTTTTTATTTCTGCATCATGGGTTTTAAATGTCCTCCTCTAACTTCAAGCAACTATTCTACATGGAAAGATATTGGATGGAGTAGATTAATGGAAAAAGGATATAGTCTTTATGTTGATGCTACAATCACCAAACCTATTGATACTAAAGAACTCATTGATTGGCAAAGACAAGACTAATAGGCTTTAGGAGCTATTAGGAGTTGTGTAAATGGGGATCTCCTCTTTCACATTACCAATTGTTCTAAATCTAACGAAGCTTGGGATAAAATTAAATCATTATAGGGTAGGGTGGATAAAGAAAAGGGATTTCATATTGAGGATGATCTACTTCTCTTGGATCCTAAGAATTATGACACAATTTAGGATTATATCATCAATGTCAATGAGTATAGGGCACTTCTCAAAGATTGTGGAAATCCCATGAAGGATGACAAGTTGATTCATCACATCCTGAAGAGGCTACCTTTTGAGTACACCAACTTTGTTTCGAGTTTTAATACTCATAGGTTAACCATGGGATCTTCTTACCAGAAGCCTTCCTTTGATGAATTTGCAGACATGTTGATTGTTGAACAATCTCACTTGGTGGATTTTGGACTTCTTAAGTCATCTAAGACCAAAGCCTTAGTGGCTAGTGATGATCAAAAATCTAGTCAAGGGGGGAAAAGCAACAACAACAAGAAGTAGTGGAAGTAGAAAACATAATCTAAGACACAACAATCCTCCTCTCAAAAAGGTAGTTCTTCTTCAAACCAAAATGGAAGTAATGAAAAGAAGGACAAACTCTTTTTTGCATACTGTAAAAAGCGAAATCATGACAAGCATCATTGCAAGACAAAAAGAATCGACGAGTTAGAAAATCTACTCAAGAAGAACAAGATTGAAGTGCCAGGTACTTCCAAGGATTCAACTCCAATATCTTCAAAGGTTAAACATCAAGCACTTATGGCAAACACAAATTCTTCTTCGGAATGGATACTTGACTCAGGTGCCTCTTACCACATGGGTTCTTCAAAGGAAAACTTTTCTTCATTGAAGCACTCAAAGGTACCACACATCTTCATGGGAGATGATACTAAGATGGAAGTTGAAGTGAAAGGACATGTGGAAATGGAAAATGCGAAATTCAAAGATGTTCTCTACATTCCAAATCTAAGCTCCAATCTCCTATCAGTTTACCAAATCACTCACCTTGGAGATGGTCATGAGGTTGAGTTCCTTCCAAATTCGATGATGGTGGAAAGTCTGAGAGATGATTCATTGGTAGCAATGGGGAAAGTCAATGATGACAAGAGGCTTTATTCCTTCTCCCATTTTGTGCCTAAGAGTCCTTCCCAAGCCTTGTTGACTCACTCCACTTCAAACATCACCTTATGACACGAGTGGTTTGGTCACCTTGACTTCCTCTCTCTTTAGCATCTTTTCTCTAAACATATGGTCAAAGGTCTACCTAATATCAGCTTTACTAAGGGAGAGTATTCATCTTGTTTAGCGGATATGAATCTCAAGGAGAAGTATGATAAAGGGAAGTCATCTCGAGCTCTAGTTGTTCTTCAACTAGTTCACATGGTATAGCAAGACCCTTTGTAGCAACTTCAGTCAGCCAAGGCCACTACATACTCACATTTTTTGATGACTTTTCAAGATTCACTTGGGTCTTCTTCCTTCATCATAAGAATGAAGTGGTACATAAGATTCAAGACTTTAAGACTCATGTTGAACACAAGTCAAGGAAAGACATCAAAGTAATAAGGGTGGACAATGAGAATATATATTTAGACAAAAGACTAAAGAACTTTTTTAGAATTGAGGGGATTGATCTGTAGAACTCACCAACATTTAGTCCGCACAAGATAGATGTTGTAGCTATGAGGATTAGGACTCTCAAGACCATGGAAAGTTGCATGATAAAGGCCAACTCTCTTGATCCTACACTTGAAGTACAAGCCATTAGCAGTGCTACTCACATACTTAATAGGTCTCCTCATCCAGCCTTAGATGGCAAGACTCCTTTTGAGGCATGGTGTGGTAGAAAACCAATTGTGAGTCACCTAAGAGTCTTTAGTTGTCCAACATAGGCAAACCTATCTTTCAGGAGTTGCAAGGCACCGACACCTAGGCCTTGTACCTTCATCGATTATGAAGACAATGCAAAGGCTTACAAACTTATGGATCTCAAGACACATGAGAATTTTGTGGAGAAGGATGTTCACTTTGAGGAAAGTTCTCCTAGCTTGTCATCTACTCCTCTCTACACATCATACATAGTGGAAACTGATGGTGACACTAGCGATAATGCTTCAATAGGTTTAGACACGTGGGGTTGTATTGATAGTAGCAATGAGAGGTCACATTAGTCCAGTCCACATGCTTCTATTGCCACAGTGAAAGGTCCATTATGTCATGGTACATCTCATCTTCTAGCTCCAGCTTCAGTTGACTTGGGAGACAAACTTGATGACTTACATCTTCTCATTGCTAATGATTCTTCTATAGTTGTTCCAAGGGCTCACTCTGACCCTCATGTCCATTCTCTACATGATCAATTTTCATAGGTTGGTGTGATTGTGGATCCTTATGAACAGAAATTAGTGGAGGTCTCTTTGTCAGTTGAGGAGATAGATGGTTTAGTGGAACAAGTTCAACAAACATCCTTGACTGATCTGCATTCGTTCTTTTCAATATAGTTGGAAGGGGTGAACTTTAGCATTAGTACAGGGATACATGAGCAGGTTTCAAGGCTAGCACACATCTTCAAGAGTGTACCTTTGCCTTTGTTTCTTCCTAAGGGGAGGAACACCATTTTTCATTCATGGACCAGCTTTTTCATCGGAGCAACTTTCACTTTTCGGAATTCTTCTTTTGGGGGGGGGGGGGGGGGGGGAACGTATTCTATCTCTCTTCCTTCTCTCATTTTCTTATGTATATACTGGGTGTATATCATAATGGGGGGGTCTTGATTACTTCATCCATTGATGCATCCTTATTTATCTCTCTTTTTGGTAGAGAGTTTTTCCCATGAGTTTTTACCTCTTTCCCTACTTTACAAGAGATTTCCATATCATTATGTACATGGGTACCTAACATGGCCTACTAGCTAGGACCCATTATGCATTTTCATCCTAGTTCGCAAGCTTAAGGGAATTCCCCTAAGTTGCACTTAAGGGGGAGTGTTGGTGTAAATAAGTATTTACTTATTACACTTACTTAAATTTACTTAATTTTATGCATTATTTAATTATTTTGCATTATTTTATTATTTTTATTTCTGAGACACTTAGGAGTTTGCACACCTTTGTGAGTTCTCATGTAGACAACACAAGAGTACACAACTCTATTTAAGTACATGGTGTCTACAACACTATTTTGCATATCACACCCTTGTGGGCTTATCCTCTCATCATCGCACATACTTCTATGCTTAATGGAGGATAACCCATATTTGGTGTACATGTGCTTGGTTGTATGACACATCATGGTGTTGATTATGAGACATTCTAGATGTATTTCAAAGGCCTTTATATATAGACACTCCTAGTATATTTTTACATTGCACATTACATAAACCATGGCATATTGAATACATTGTCACTCTGATCATACTCTCTCTCTTTCTGGTCTACTATGTGCTTATGTTTGAGTTCTTAGTTCTTGGGTGAATTTTTCCCTTAGGAAAATTCTTACAATAATCATTTCCATGCTTGAAAAAAACATATAAAATAACAAATGTATAGAATAAGTCTTGTTTCTAACCACTTCATTTGATCTTCATTCATGCATATATAATATTTTTAGATCTTAGATGTTAGGAATCAATGCATAATATTACATTTCAAATATTAGTTTCACATATATTTCTGACTACCTAGTTAGGGATGGTGTGATCAACTGATCCATTGTATGAAGTGACCTTTTGTGCATTTTATGTGATATAATATGTTCATCTACATCTTCACCTTTCTAGCATCAACCTTTCCTTTGTATTTTCTAAATTCATTTCTTAGTGTCGGTGACTGAGCTAGGAAGTTTCTACTAACATGACCAATTTTAAGACAACTAAAGAGTATGATCTCATTCAACCATCTATTATAGTTACCTCTAAAATGTTACCTAATGCAATTTTCATGAATGTGACCATACTTTTGGCAATAGTGATAATTGTACCTTATTTTATAATCCCAATCATAAAAATTTCCATTGTGATTTACTTTTGATTATTTGTTTCATGTCCACTTGGATTTGGATCTGTATTCACATGCCTTGTGTACATAATTTTTATACTTCTAACAATAACCTTCAAATCTCCTAGCATTGGCGGTCTTGATCGTACATTCATGTGCTTGATGTGCTTACTTCTTGCAATTGTGACAATTTTCCTTGAATTTATGCTGAGGGTTCTAATTTTTATTGTTGCATCTACAAACATTTGTTGTGTGACCCAATTTTCAATAAAACCGATGATAGTTGGGCTTGATGTTCTTTCCCTTATTATTCCCTTTTTCACCACTTTTAGGTGATTCTCCTTTTTCAGTTGTAGAATAGATCAAGCTAGTAGTTTCATTGTTTGATCTTGGTGATTACATTAGCTTCTCATAATACTTGATGCCTTTACCAGGAATGTTGAGGTTTTCCTTCTTAGTCTTCAATTAATTCTATAGTAGGGTATTCTCTATTTAAAAAAATGTAATCTCAAAATCTTTCCAATTTAGTTCTTGATTTACAATCATCAATTGATTCATCAGATCAACAATTGTTGCATCAAACTCTTCTATGTTTCCATCTACAAAAATTACTATAGCAATGAGTTCAACCACTTCTGATGGTTTGCCCTATTAAAGGCCTACCCTATTAAAGGCTTTACACTATGTCAATAGTGAGCTATTGAAAGGATTTGGAAAAAATTTACATGAAGTGTCACCCTGTTAAAGGATTTACATATAGGGTATTAAGCCCACCTATCTTAATAGGATTTTCATGACCTTCTCCAAAGATTCTTCTACCTAGTTGTTAAGCTAACCTATCAACATAGGATTTCAACCTCTAATACAATTGTGAGAGAGTATTAGAACATTTAATCTGATTGAATGCAGTCTCTAATTACTCAATTTAGGTACTTGATTTGCTCTTGCTCTTCTAATCTCTACTAGATTTGATCTTTTAATGTATCCCTTGTTCTATTCTGATCAATGTATAGATGTTGTTCCTTTTCACTAAGTTCTGTTCTACAACAACCTTAGCAATAGCATCATCTTCTTCAACATTCAACTTCATCAACTACTTCAATGGTGTCATGCTTTCTTTATAAAGACTTGTGGTTTGTTATGCATTCATGATTAAAATGTTCCCACTCAAATCCTTTGTTTTCACCTATTGGTTGCATGTTGTCTCCAATTTTCTGATTGGCTACATGTTGATTTCATAGGTAAATAAAAGGATTTGATCTTATCTCCTTATCCTTTTGTGATTCATGCATAATCATTTTACATCTTATTTTGTGATGGCACAAACTCTTATGCTAATTCTACGTTCAACACATGTAGCATTACTAATGCTCGACACATATTGTTTCTGGATTGCTCAGCATCAACCATGTTTCCTAGTTTTCTTAGCACCTATTTATCCTAAATTTCTCAGCATATGCTGTTCCTGAATTGCATGGCATCTAAACAATTCTGTTACTTGGCATGCAAAAAATTCTTAGTTTCTTGACACATACTACACTATGATCTCCTCAGCACTAATTGTGACTTGACACCTATTGAAATTCTGACTCAGCATATGTTGTGTACTCGACATTCATAGTGAAAATGGTTAAGTTTGTTGACACTCATTTGTCAATACTATTTATTTGACCAACAATCTCCCCCTTTGACATTAGTGTCGAAAACACTTAACTAAGCATTGGTGATTCTAACCTTATTCTGTACATTCTTTACTTGCTCAGGTTACATGCAAAATTATAAAATTTTGTAAGTAAAAATACACCTTATGACTCCCCTTGAGTTGATTATGCCTTGTTCTTTCTTGAAATTGAAATTATGTGCTAATGTGATTGATCCTCTCTATCCTTTGACCTATATCTGCATTCTGAGCCTGTATGTTGTATCTGATCTATGTGATGTCCATGTTTTCATGTGATAACCAAAATTTTTTATCTCCCCTTTACTCATTTATTTCTTATCTCCCCCTTCTTGGCTATTTACAATCACTCCACTTTATTCTCAAAATGAATGAAAGAATGGAGTGAAAGAATGTAATCAAAATGATCCAAATTTGTCAAAATTTGGTAATTTCCCATACATATCTACATCTCCTCCTTTTCTTAATGCTCCCCCTATAATATATCTCCCCCTTTTTGACACTGATGTCAAAGGGTTCTATGGAGTAATACCATGTTTGGCCAAAAATGAGTTGTTAACCTCTAGGAGTATCTTCAGAGCTACATCCTAGTTGTTTAATGCAATGTCCAATGACTTGTGCTACATTGCAATTTGTGCTACTGTATCTACAAGTCCTTCATTTGTAGATAGATCAGAATCTTTCTTAATGAGTCTCTCTACATACATCTACTCCTTGTGGAGTACTTCCAAGTGAGGGGTAATGGAGGACTAGATTTGCATTAGCTTAGCTTTAATATTAGCCTCCACTAATGTTACCATAGCTAATTCCCTTTGAGGGTGAAGCATTTGAGAAAAATGCTTCTCACTTTGAGCTGGATTTGTGGGATGTTGCATACTAGAAATCTTTAGATTTCTTTCCAAGCTCAATATTTTCTAGCTAGTTTCTTGTGTGAAGTGTCATGCCTAACCACTACTTCAATTTTTCTGCATATTAGGACTTTATTGTTGTAAGTTCCTTTCAAATGTTATGTTTTTATTTCTATAGAATTTGGTTATATTATTTTCCTTTGGAACATGAGACTTATGTTGTACGCATTTTCTATTCAGAACTATTTTATTAGCATTGAAGGCTACTTAGGATTTTATGATTTGAAAACTAGCATATATATAATTTCATGTTGATTGGGTATCGATTATGTTTATTATGTTTCAAACTCATTGTAAACTAAATTCTTTGAATTGTATGTTTTTCTTGACATTGCAAATGCATTTGTATGTTAATAGGCTATATGTATTTGAAACTTGTCATTGTATTTTCTTGTGTGTGACTGAGATGGGATTGAATTAATGCATTGGATTTGTTTTTAGTATAGCATATAGGCATATAATATTAAGGTTTTAGATTCTTCTAAATACATATAATCCTAAGATGGTTTTGATTACATGACTTATATTAACTTGTTATTCTAAACCACAGTTGGCATTGCATATATGCTTGTTTTTGAAAGTGTCTAAATACCCTAAATTGAGATTGGCATAAACATTTTCTATTTTTTTAAAAAGGTTTAATTACCTCTTAGGTAACATGTAACCCTAAATGGGTTTCGAATGCCATAAAAAAGGGAATATATTCATTTTTAAAAATTTTTTTTTAAAGCCAAACATGGCGGTGGCATTGAGACTGCCATATACTTGGCCCTGTGAAGTGTCATAGTTGAATTTAATGCAAGTTAATGAGCTCTTAATGGTACTGAAGGCCTTGATCACCATACCTTTGCAAGTTAGACTTCTAAGGAAGCAATGCTGATAATTTGGCCTTATTGTTCTGCGTAAGCATAACACTTGTGTTCTGTTCCTGAAGAGTCAGCAACATGAAGGGTGTTGGTTGGAAGGAGATACTTTCTTATGAGGCCAAGCACTATTGAGTTTATTAGAACCAATCAATCTCTCACATTGCATTTGGTTTCTTCTGTTGAATACCTTATTCTCTATTTCAAGCAAGTTTGTTTGTTTTGGCTCTGATGGCGAGTTGCTGAGGTGCTTCGTGCTGAGCATATACCCTCTACTAATTTACAAGTAGGGGTAATTTCTTACCCTATTCTTTCTCTCTATTTATATTCACATTTGTATTTCAATATGCATGTATCAGATTTAAATGAAGAATATTTGACACTCAAGCATGGATATATGCAAATTTGGGCACTGTATGTGGTGTAGGCCTGCAGATATCCATACTTGAATGTGAAGTATGTTGAAATATTTTGAGATTCGCTGTATGTATATATATTGGGCTTTGCCCCAAACATGTGATTCCCACCGAGTTGAACCCAGTAGGAAATACATGCTCGCAATTGTATAAATTTGCATGGACTTAGGATTAAGTCATAATATTAAACATTTATCTATGAAAATATGGACACACTCATTACATCAAACAGTTTGCATGAAGATTGAAGCACAATCATTGGTTGAATAGTTTGCGTGAAGTCAAGACTTAGTTATTATGTAGAATTCTTAGCAAGATTTTGGGGTTTTGAATTCACCATGCACATCCAACATTATAAGAATTAGAAGGAATTTATCTATGTTGCATAGTAAGTTTTGAGGTGTAAAACATCATTTTAAAAAAAAAATTAAAATGTCTTATTTGGTATTTTAGTTGTTTGAAACCTTAAGCATAGACAAGGTATCGAACGGTTTTATGAAATCAAAGAAAGGCATCAGGTCAAACAGTTAGCATGAAACTTAAATAATGTTGAATTAGCAATTTTCTACATAGTGTTATTTTGTGATTTAAAATGTTGTCAAACAGTCGATGCCAATGAAATTTATTGCGGTTCGAATTACTTATCAACTATTTAAGGTAATCATATGATATTTGGGAACTTAATAAATTTTTATTATCCAACACCAGTCATAGACATTATGTTGAATAGTTTGTTTGCAACCTTAAATAGATGAATTTCCTTTTTGTCAACATAGTTTATTATAGTATCGACACATTGGAAGATATCAGTGGAATAGCCGATATCCTATGTGAACGTGCATTATGATTTGATTATATTTTGGAGTTTTATATGTTGTTGAGATTTTAGTTATCTTATGCTAATTTAGAATTTGGAAATAAGATAAATGTATACTGAGTTGATCAAGTTTTATTTGTATGAAAACATTTACAATGCTTAACAGTTGTTCAGTTGAATGCTGAAGGAAATTGTTATATGGTATAGTATGTGATATTTTAAATAGTGATTATAGTTAGCAGGGGTTGAAATGAATACCATTGTGTACTGGAACTGAATGTGATTGAGATATCAACCATATGGAAATCATATGTATGTGAATTGGAATTATTTTTCTAATGATGTTTTTATATCCATTATTGAATTGGAAACTGTTTTCAATGGAAATGTTGGATAAATGATATATGTATGATGAGGATTTTATATTGCACAAGAATATCGTATGCATTCTGATCTATTATCTAGGTCATTTCAAAGTTAAATGTAGATGATTATGTTAGCAGGACATTGATTGTATAGTATTAAGATTACGTATGTACCGTTAAGCTAAGATAACAGTTTAATTATATTTGCATAATCTTGATATTGCAAGTCTTGTTTCTGTTGTTATAATTATCTAAATTTACTTTGCAATTGGCAGAATAAGATGTGTTACAAATAGATGAAAGGATGTAGTATCATGTTGTATACTGATTTTATATCTGTTGTATGTACATTCTTCTATAAATCTGTTTCATGTTTATTTTAAGAATAGTTGTGATGAACATATATTGGGGTGGCTGAATTTGGTTTATCCTATTTAGTTAATTAATTCAGTGATAACATGAAAATGAATTGGGTGGGTTAATTACATATAAATGATAATTGGCCTTTACTATGACTTAAACCATAAAGGTTAAGTATGGAGAACAAGGCAAATCTCTATTACGTCATTTCACAAGTACAATAGAGAATCCCACTATTTGTTGTGTATGAGCTTCCATACATGGATGCAATATCTTAACACCATAGTAATGACACCTCAGTATATATATGATTCATTTACCGGTTATTCTTAGTGCACGTTGAATTTTGCATTGTTAAGTAGATGTTTACTTTTTGCATATTAATTTTAGAATTGCACTATGTTAAGTGGATCAGATATCTGCATCATGGATATGTGTATGTTTGATCTAACATGTATGTAGGTGGATTATGCTTTTATACTCAGTGTGTACTGAGCCCTCTTTGTGTTGTGTTGAATTTTCTATGTGTTTTTTAGGTGCTTCAAGCTGATTAGTAGATAGTTAAGGATTACTGTTGAAGTTACATCTAGAAACAGAATTTGTTACTTGTAGGGTCCATATGTTGGGCATAGGCATTTAAGAATGATATCATACTTCATTATTGTACCAAACTCATTATGTATTAGTATCTTAATGGAAATGTATTTGGATGATATGTTCTTTTATTTTGGGTTTTTGGATTGAGAGTGGCTCAATCATTATACTTGTATTATGTTGTTTTAAAAAAAAAATTTACGTTCATTGTACTTCATTTTTGTTATAAATTTATTATTTATTTTTATTATGTAGCACCACATGAAGTTGGAAAAATCACACAATTTGTTGTAGAGGGAGAATATATTCCCAAGTACAACGTTGACTCTATCTAGTTTCTTGGCTAGGTCAACTTGTGCTAATGCTATGTCATTGGATATTTTCCAATTAACTTTACCTTGGAACTTCCTCTTTGACCATTCCATTAGTTTTGTGTTGGTATCATGGTCCTCATTTGTCACTTGAATAACTATGTTAGATAGTTACTCTATAAATGGTCTTGACTCATCTAGAGACTATAGACTAAAGGCATCCATGAATATGTCCTTTATTTCATTTAATGCTTGCCTGTATTTATAGTCCTTTCTTAATGCCTCTTGTGTCCTTCTGTCCAATGCACTTTTTATCTCATTCATCTTTTCTTCTGTGAGAATGTTGGATTCATAATAGGGTATTTTTATTTCTTCGTCAAGCTTAGGAATTCCATAACGAATTGTCTTGGCTACCCTAGTAGAGCTCGAGCCTAGTGTTCTAACTTGCGAAGCTAATATGTCAGTGCTCGATTGCTGAAGAGTTTTTGGAGTACCTATTTTTGGTAGTTCAACCAAAGTTTGAATTACAAATTCCTCCTTATCTCTTTTTTCTTCTTTCTCTTTAGTTTTTTTGTCTTCACCTGTCAGCCTAGCTGGGGGTGCACCTATTGACTGTACTGATTTCTCAATGACTTCCCCTGTTGTTGCACTTAGCACTTGAAGTGCATCTATTATTTCTTTTGGTGGAGATGGAGGTGGAAGGAGTAGAATTCTAGTAGTTTGAATGATCTTAGGTGGTTCTTGTGTTTTCACCTTGATATCTATTGATTTATCTACTAACTTCAATCGTTCATCAACATTGACCAATATTGGACTTATGCAGAGTCTGGCTACTTGTGTTGATTGGTCAAGGATCTTTGTAAGATCCTCTATAGTCAAGGGATTGATGTTTTGATAGGAAGTGTCAACAACATCCTTTATCTTGATTGTCTCTACATGTGTGATGGTAGAATGAGGAGGGCTAGGAGGTGGCATTTGTGTATCTTGCACATTCTGTTCTTGTTGCCCATCTATATTGTTTTCCTCTTCTTTACTCATTTCCTCCTTTTCTTCTTCATCCTTCTTTTCTTCCTCCACTTTCTTCTCTTCTACCTTCTTCTCCTCTAATTTCTTTCTTATTTCTTCTTTTGTCTCCTTTATTTTGGCACTTTCTTTTGCCTTATATTCTTCATCAAATACATCATCAATTTTCTTGTAAATAATCTTCCACAATTTTGTGGATTTGCTCACAAACTCTTCAAACTTATTTTGTAGAATACTAAATGCCCTATATTTGGGAGTAAATCTATTGTTGTGCCTCTTGACTAGATTTTTTGTTTGACTCTTAGTCAAATCATGCAACAATCTTGCGAGTGTAGACTCCCTTATTTCCTTCTTAGTTTGTAGACAAAAATGCCATTTTTCTTCTACTCTCTTATATAACTCCTTGGGCAATGACCCATCCAATTCTAGAGGTGTATGTTTATATTCTTCCATCATAGCATAGATAGATTCCTCTATTTTATTTTTCTCATCCTTTGTGAGCTTATTAAAATCCAAAATTTTCAAATTATTCAAGTCTCCATTCCTATTCTTTGCACATAATTTGTCAGTTGAAGACTTAGGTGGATGACTTACGACTTTGAATTGGCTGATGTCTTCTGATTTTGTGTTCTCTTCAACAGAATTAGGTTTCAAGCTACAAATTTTTTTCTTTTCTTTAGCTCTTCTATAGTCTTCTTAGTGGATTTCTTCCTCTTTTCTGCCTCTTCATTTACCTTTTATGTAGTGGCCCTTATAGTAGCTCTAGTAGTAGGATTCTTAGGTGTAGGCTTTGCCACTTTCTTTGGCTTAGGTTGAGGAGTAGGTGTTTCTTTTTCCTTTCTTTTGGTGACCTTGGTTCTGATGGGTGCTTCCTTGGCTTCTTCTTCCTCGACACTCTCATCCTTGTCTTCACCTAAGCCTTGAGTTAATTGAAGTGGCCCTTGCTCTAGCTCATCTTCTTCTTTCTCACTCTCATCCTCTTCTTCATCATCACCTACTTCCTCTCCTTCCTTTTTAGTTCTTATCTCACTAATATCTACTCCAAATCTCTTCTAATCTTCCTTACAAGCTTGTCCTTCTTCTTGACTACATTGGTTATTTTAAGGTCTATGACCACCCTTGATTTGACAATGTCATAAGTTCTAAAATTCTTTATAGCCATGTGAACTTCTTCTCATAGTAAAGTTATTATTGCTTTAAGTGTCTAGTCAACATCAAGTTTATAACCTAGTGGCGTAAGCCAAGTGACTCTAGGTATGACTACCTATATATATGTATAGTCTATATCCACTAGAAAAAAAACATCCTTGACATGTTGCTCTACCAATGAGACTAGAATTCTAATTCTCTTTTTCATGGGATTTTTTAAGTCGTCAAAATATCTAGTCATTTAGGCATCAAAGTTTTCACCCATTTGTGCAATGAATGCATTGATCTTCTCAATTATTATCTTGTTTTGGTCCCAATTCACCTTGCCAACTGAAGGGAATTCTTTCATTACATAGAAAAACATGCAAACTAATACTGCACCAAATTTGCACTGAGCTACTTTTGACTTTCTTATGGCTCCCAAGTTCTCATTGATTTACTACAACATTAGCTCTGCAAGATCATAACTATGATCTTTTTTCACCAACTTGTAAGCAACATCTACTGCTATAGAAGGTACATTGTTTAACCTTCTAGATTGGTAGAACTTGTGGGATATAACCCTCACAAAAAATTCTATTAGGGGGTCTTTGATAGTATCAATTTTCATGCCCCTATTATTTCACTTTGCACCAATGTTTTTCTCAATTGCTTCCCTTTTGTCACTCCTTAGTGTCTTGGGCCAATCTAGAGTTTGAAATCTAGGTACCCTATTGACAATTTTCTTTGTAACCTTGACTAGTCCTATCTCTAACCAGAAGGCTCCATCATGAATTCTACTCAAAAATATTCTTATCCTTTCAGTTTTGAATTCTTTGGGGAAAGCTGGGGCTTTAGTAAGACCCTTCTTCTCAACTATGGAAAATTCATCCTTTAGTTTCCCATTTTCACATAGCTTCTCAAATGCATTTTCTATCTCCAAATATCCTATTACTCCTATTTTGGAATTATAACACTTGCAAACATCTTGAACCATAACTACTTTATCAAGAATTATGGATAGGACACCAGCGGGATCATTTTTGTAGGCAACTTTTGCGATTGACTTGAATTCAAGTTGTTTGACTTCATTGCTAACTAACTAAATCTCTAATCCTTCCTTTCCCTTCACAGACTTAGAACTAGATGCCACTATGAACTAAACTAGGATTTACTATTTAAATAAATTTTGCAAACTGTGTAGCTTGACACTTGAGTGAAATACCTGGTAAATTGATGAAATAGAGTTGGATTGTTGTTAAATTAGCTATAAATTTCCTTTTAATCATTATGGATTTGCTTAATCACTCTACTCATCTTCAATTTGCGTTTGAATGATTCAAAAATGAATGATTTTCACTTTTATTTTTCTCAAAACCTAGCATTTATTTCATTTGTGCTTACAACTGTCATTTATCTTCCAAAGGATTTTCCAACTCCGCATCAACTCTATTTCATTCACTTGGCAACTACTATCTCATTTCATTCGGCATCTACTAATTCTATCAATCGCTTGACAACCACTAGACTATTAACCTGAGCATGTAGTGAGGTTTTACTCAGTAACCAAAGGTAACTTGGCATCATCTTCCAACTTTTGACTTGGCATCTTATCTCATGCAAACTTCTTCTTTGTAGTGCTCCTATGTTCTTTTGGGCTAATGTGTGATACATCTTTATATGTATCAGCCCCATGTGCCTATCTTGTGCTTAATTGAATGAGGTATGATCACTTGACCTCTTCGGTGAAGTGACCCCTCCATTAGATTTGCTTGGTTCATCTCTTCTCTACCATGTCTTCTTCATGTCTGCCCTAATGTGTTCAACATCAAATTTTTCTTTGTCCTTATTAACTTCAATCTTGGGTGCCTTAACCTTTGTTGGATAGTTCTTGTTGATGTGTCTATTCTTCAAGAAATTGAAGCAAGTAGTTTGAATTAACCATCTACTATAGTTCGCTTTGAAGTGTGTTCTTATGTAGTTCTAAGGTATATGACCATATTCTTGACAATAGTGACAACTTTTCCTTGTATTGTAGTCCCAATTATAATGGTGTGCATAGTTATTTCACCTTGTATGTTGATTTGGTGTCCACATAGGCTTTGATCTTCATTCAAAAGTTCTATGACCATACCTTTTGCAATTGTAGCAATGACCATCAAATCTTTGTGTCCTTATGATTTTTGTCTTGCAAACTTGTGTTAGATGTCCTTGCATGTTGCACTTGTGACAATACCCTTTACTTTTAGGTGTGTTCTACTTATTGGTCTTTCTACTCCTACAAACATTAGCAGTATGCCCCTTCTTATTATAAAAATGACAAGTGGGTTTTGAGTTCTTACCTTTGTCACTCCTTTGCTATTTATTCTTTTCAAACCCTTAATAACATATAACTGAAAGAAACATGCATGCAAGTAAACATTTAAGCAACCATGAAATGACAACATGCATCACCACATAACACAAGAGATTTTTGTGACCTAGAAACCCTCCAGGAATAAGAAAGTAAAATTGGCGTGGGGATGACACCCACAAAAATTATTTTAGCAATGATTTCAACCACTTCTCATGGTTTTTCTTGTTAAAGGCATGGGGATGACACCCACAAAAATTATTGTAGCAATGAGTTCAACCACTTCTCATGGTTTCCCCTATTAAAGGCTTTACACTATGTCAATAATGACCTATTGAAATGATTTGGAAACACTTTACATGAAGTGTCACCCTGTTAAAGGATTTAAACATAGGCTATTAAACCCACCTAACTTAATAGGACTTTCATGAATTTCTCCAAAGGTTCTCCTACGTAGCTATTAAGCTAACCCATCAACATAGGATTTCAACCTCTAATACAACTGTGAGAGATTATTATAAAATTTAACCTAATTGAATGCAATCTCTAATCGCTTGATTCAAGTACTTGATCTACTCTTCCTCTTCTGATCTCTACTAGATCTAATCTTTGAATGTATCCCCTATTCTATTCTAATCAACTAGATGTATATATGTTGTTCCTTTTCACTAAGTCTTTGACACCTATATTTTGCAACAACCTTAGTAATAGCCTCAGCTTCTTCAACATTCAACTTCATCAACTACTTCAATGCTGTCATGATTTCTTTATAAAGACTTGTGGTTTGTTATGCATTCACGATTAAAATTTTCTCACTCAAATCCTTTGTTTTCACCTATTGGTTGAATGTTGTCTCCAATTTTCTAATTGGCTACATGTTTATTTCATAGGTAAATGAAAGGATTTGATCTTATCTCCTTATCCTTTCATGAGTCATGCATAACAATTTTACATCTTAGTTTGTGATGGCACAAACTCTTATGTTGATTCTGTGTTACTCAGCACATGTAGCATTATTGATGCTTGACACATACTATTTCTAGATTGCTTGGCATCAACTATATCTCTTGCTTTGCTTGGTACCTATTTATCTTGAATTGCTTGGCATATGTTATTCTTTAATTGCTCAACATATGTTATTCCTGACTTTCTCAACATTTGAATGATTCTATTACTTGACACATGAAATAGTTTGAGTTGCTTGGCAAATACTACACTATGATCTGCTTGGCACTAACTATGACTTGACACCTATTGAAATTCCTACTCGGCATATGTTGTGTACTTGACATTCATAGTGAAAATGGTTAAGTGTGTTGACACTAATTTGTCAATACTATTTATTTGATCAACATCCTTCTCTTTAATGAATATTATAGTTCATCTCTTACCTCCTTAAGTTGATGTAGGGCAAGCTCTATTTCAATATTTTGGTTGTCAATAGTCTTTCCCAATTTGTAGATATCCATCTTCAATATCTTCCCTCCAAATCTACCAAATTTTCCTTTAAGAAAAAAATGTTATGATTCTAATTGCTGGAAATAACAATAGAAAACTAAGTTCTAAGAGGTGGGGGGTGTGGTTGAACCAACACTGACAACTTTTGCCTCTAAAAAATATCACCATCATCAATCTAATAAATTAACATTTAAACTAAAATAACTTAAAATGCATCACATCCATAGCACATAACACAATAACTTTGGTTACCCAAAAACCCTCCAAGGCAAAGGTAAAACTAGGGTGGTGATGACACCCATAAATCTTTAATATTGTAGTTGTAAAGTGTGGCCTATTATGGCTATAATATGTCGATCATGAGCTATGATCTATCCTATGAGGCATCTACACTATTAAAGGCTTACAAGACTATTGGGTCTTACCTTGACTAAAGGTTCTCAAATTCACAATTCAGTAAGCACTTGGTTAATAGATTTACAATATCCTATTAGGGCTACTTTGTTAACAAATTTACCTTGTATTACTATTAGAATGATTCAACACTTGATCCTTTAGTTAGAACTATCTTTCTTAATGTTATATCTTCTAGTATTTGGTTGTCTTTTGATCCTTTTGATCAAATCTATCCTTTCTAAACCTGTCATTGTTTCTCTCTATTTCTCCTAGACTGATTCTACATTGCATAACTTTGTCATAACTATCATAGCCATGATGAATTCTCTTAGATCTCTTAGCATTCATCTCCTCACACATACATAAAATCTTTATGGTTTACCTCCTTAAAAGGGCATTAGTGGAGATGGGCTAGATCAAATTCAATACTCATGGTTGATCTTTATAGCCACCTTAAACTTCCCTAAGTTTTATTGATTACATGCATTGGATAGGGATCCATAACATGACTCCATACTTATCTCTTATTATCATAAATTCATGATTATGTTAGTCTAAAATGGTTTACTTAGGAGTTTGTGCCCTAAGAAATAACTATGCCAAATCTTGTTCACTTGGCATTCAAAGGCTTTAATGCTTGGCCTTCACTATGCTCTAAATTTTGTAACTTAGCTTTTGTAGAGCTCAACACTTACTATTACTCAGTAGATGAATCACTAGACTTGTATAGATAGCTTGACACTTGAGTGACTTGACACACACCATCTGCTCAACACATAGTAGTGATTGACATTGACTAGTCATATTACTCAACATGTATTATCTAGAAACTTATTCTTGGCATGCTTTGATCACTCAAATCACACTTATTTCTCAACTAAATTTGATCACTCATCTTGTATTGTTCTTTGCTAATTAATGACTAAGTGTTTTGTTACTACCTTGTCAAAAATAAAATGAGATCAACAATAATTATGGATGTCCCTTACTTTTAGATGTGTTGCTTATTTCCCGTTGTATTTGTGATGATTTTATTGTGATGAGAAATGTAACTATGACCTTATTATCTTGTTTAATTGTATAGATGGTGAATTCAGATATGACAAATCAAATTAGTCGAATTATGCACTTTCAATTTCTAGATTTGCTTCTATATAGTTTTTTATTGTTGACATTTCAGATCATACTATACTATCAATCATTAGGATGCTAGATAGAAAAGAATACAAGATACCAGATTGTGGAATTACTAGACCTTAAAAAAGAGGAAAGAGAAGGGGAAGGCGAGGAGAGAGGAGTTTGACAAGACCCAACCTCAACAATCAATAGGAATAACAAAGAACAGACACTAAAGGTAATGGAGAGAACTCAAACCAATACACACACACATGTATATGTATATATATGTATATATATGCATATATGTAAATGTATATGTATATATACATACATATATATGTATATATATACATATATATATACATATATATATATATATGTATATATATACATATATATATATATGTATATGTATATATACATATATATATGTATATATATACATATATATGTATGTATATATACATATATATATATATATGTATATATACATATACATATATGCATATATATACATATATATACATATATATGTATCTATATATATACACACCTACACACACACACACACACACACACACATATATATGTATGTATGTATATATACATATATATGTATATGTATATATAGATACATATACATATATATACACATATGTATGCATATATGTAGACATATGTATATATATATGTATATATATGTATATGTACACTCATATATATGCATATGTATATATGTGTATATATGTGTGTATATATATGTATATATGTATATATGTATATCTATACATGTATACATGTATATATGTACATATATACATGTATATATGTATATCTATACATGTATACATGTATATATGTACATATATACATGTATACATGTATATATGTACATATATAGATTATATATATATATATATGAGAAAATACTATACACAATCAAATCTAGAAATTAAAAGTGCATAAGCATGGATTGTGGAAATCTAATAGATCTCATGCAGTGCAAATTATTTCAATTTGATTTTATCAACATTCAAATTTCCTAACTTGCATATTAATATGAATATACTTGATCATGATACTAATAATGCTCACATTATGTATAATCTAGATATCTGTATATGTGTCTATTTTGGTTGGCCCTTGTAATGCAAGTGTAAGTGCTAGGAACTCTGGACACATCTCCCTTGGTGGAAATATTTTTTGTTGAAGGAGATGTTCATGACATCTACAATTCAGTTTTTTCATGTATCAGTCCATTTATTATGTTTAACCTTGACAATTTCTTTTAGAACTTTTCTTGTTTCCTTTTTCACCTTTCTTGTTCCCCAAGAAAAAGAAAAGAAAATATAGTTTAAAATAATTTAGATTAAAATATTAAATTATATAATAGGGATTGTTAAGGAAAAAAATAAATTTAGACTAAGGATTTTGATGATTATGATTAAATAATACATATATATATTAGACACACACACACATGCACCGACAGTAATATAAATAATGTTTTAATGAGGAAATTAATAACAATATCAAATTTTGTGATAAATATTAAGTTTAAAATCAACAATAAAACTATAATAATGTGAAAACATTAACTTTAGAAAGGTTCTAGTAATACCATTTAAATAACATCGGTTACATTATTTTATTAATGATGAATATAAAGCCATATTTAACTAATGGAGTTAATATTACAGAAGATATAGTATTTTTATTTGATGACATAGATGTTTTGTAGAAAAAGGATCTTGTACAAATAGTAATATTATGGAAAAAACTATTATCATCACTTTGAACTTGATTCTCTTTCGTGGTTATAAATGTAACCTTATTAATAATGATAATAGCTCTATAGGATATTTATAAGACTATTAAATCATTCCATGTCTCATATTGTCTTAACCCTAGGAAGGATATTTCTAGTTAACTCTTCTCATTCTAGCATTGTTAAATTTTATGTACTATACATTGATAAAAAAAAAGTTCAACGGGTATTAAAATACATGGAGAGTCTAAAGTCCAATGTTG
This sequence comes from Cupressus sempervirens, assembly GCA_028749045.1. Taxonomy (NCBI): domain Eukaryota; kingdom Viridiplantae; phylum Streptophyta; class Pinopsida; order Cupressales; family Cupressaceae; genus Cupressus; species Cupressus sempervirens. The sequence continues at coordinate 224,648,879 of CM053791.1, forward strand.
AAGTGGTGCTCAATGAATGAGTAGGGTGTCACATCATCTATTTAGATAGAATTCATGAGGGATTGAGAATGTTAACATGATAAGTGCCTTAAAGAAAATTAATAGATAATGGATGCCAAGAAAGTGCAAACATCTCCTAGGTAATTCAAATATTGCTTGTTACCACTATTTTAGCAGGAATGTCAAATATGGAGGTTCAATGCTACCCCTTCTTGAACATCATGGGGTATAGTTTGAAATAGGATGGAAGGATATGGTAGGGGAATGACCAAGTTGGTTTTTTTATCGATAATTATTTATAAGCTTAGAGAGTTAGGTTTTTTAAATGAATGATTCTTTTGTTATAAGAAATTTATGCTATACTAAGATAGTGAGGTTCTCATGCTTTGGGTAGTAATATTGTGATCCTTATGTCAAAACTAAAATTGTTTACTTACTAATGAAGATTGTGAGTTTTAGTAGGTGAGAGCGAGGGGAGTAATGTGCAAGCTTTAGAGGAAGGTGATTTCTATAAAGATTGTTGGCATAAGAATATATTTACTTGAGTATCATTGTTAAGAGGCACTCTTAGTAGAAATATTTGAAACTTGGGGGTGTAATATTGAGACATATGGATTCATTTTCTTCTTCATTATAGAATATTCAGTCATATACAGATAGGTTTAGGATGGATGGTTTTTCATGTAGGATAATTTTAGTAAATGTTTAGCATGAGGAAAATTCCATATGAAAGTAATGAGATCAATTTGGTTAAATTTATTAAATATTATCACTATGAAATAAGCTATAATATTGAATGACTATTGATATGAAGCTACTATTAGAATATAGATTCCAAGCATATTATAGTTTCTATCAAGTTTTACCTCCTCCCAAAGAATTAGAAGCTCTCCTTAAGAGGCAAGAGTCTAGGATCTCTACCCCTACCTCTATTAGGGATGAACAAAGCAACCTCAATGAGCTGCCCAAGAGTGATGGGCTTGTTGCTATTATAGAATCATATGAAGAAGAGGATAAACTTAATGAATTTAAGTTGGTAGTGATTCCGACTAGTGAAGAATTTTGTGTGACCTTGACCTGTGGGCTGATTAGGATAATGTTGGCCTTTGAAATTAAAACTTTGAGTGAAAATGAGAAGGAAGATCAAAGTATGGAAGACAAGGTGGAAGGAAAATTAGAATCCTCGTGAAGTTACATAAAGGGGAAAGAGGGTATTTCCATGTTTAATGCAAACTAAAAAATTAAAAAATGGAGACCTAGGAGGAAATAAAAGAATAAAACTAATTAAGGATTTTTTGGAGATAAGTTGAAGGATGGGAAACAAGGGATTAATAGAAAGAGAGGAAGGCCCTCTAAAGATTCCACCACAAGCAAGCATTCTAAAACTCTAAAAGATTAATTTCTTAAAATTTTCAAGAAACATAAATCTCATAAGGGTAAACCTACTTAGCCACCCACTTTCTAATGGTCAAATACATCTAATGGAATGTTAGGGTCTAGAAATAAAAAATGGTTGCTTAGAACACATGAGAACACATATCTTTTAATGTTGAATAGGAAATCAAGGGAACTACTTTCCAACTTGACATAGCATTAAAATGTATTTGGGAAGATGCAAAACACTATTTTATCAATTATGAGAAAGGTAACGGAGGGAATGTCATACTGGTCAGCCCTCAAATGGAACAATGTTGTTGTTGAATGGGTATTCTCACTTTGCAATAGGGTTATATGGATAATACAAGATCATCTAGGAGAGAAACTTGGAATTTTCTTAATATATGCACCCAATGACTGAAAAATAGGATCTCCCTATGGAAATCGATATCCCTTGGTTAGTTGCTGGTGATTTCAACATGATAGCTTAGACAAACAAGACAATATAGGGGGATGCATATTTGGATGGAAAGGAGAAGAGAAGTTTTAAGAAACAAAATGATGAGAAAAAATCTACTATTTGATCCAATGGACTAACTTCTAGAAAGGGAAGAGCATAATCTTCTCTAGGTTAGATAGATTCTATGTCAATAGAAATACTTTCAACTTCATGGATTTAGAGGAAGATTCTAGTGTGCTGGTTTTCCCATCTACACTATCTGATCATCATACCATTATTGCCTTTATTATCTATATTGGCAAACCAAAGGATGACATTCCTAAAGCTAAAGCATTTACACTAAATAACATCCTTTTAAAAGATGATGACCTCAATGCTACCACAATTATGGAAAGATGGTTTAACCATTGTGTAGTTAAAAACCTAGATGCTACCATAACCTTGAACATGATGATAGAAAGTTTGAAACAAGTCTCTAATACTATGGAAAAAAAGAGAGAAAAAGATATGATAAGAAAGGAGATAAAACTACATAATACTCTAGTTGAAAGACAAGGAAACTTGCAATCTAATCCACAAGATTTCTCTCACCAATAGGCTCTAGTCAAAGCTAGAGTTGCATTGAGAAGAATCCAACATATCAAGCTATGACTAGAGAAAGAGTTAATTGGATTGAGCATGCAGATAAAGGTTCTACCTATTTTTTTCAAATTCTTAAGAATAAAGAAGTTAGAGACAAAATTGGAACTATCAAAGAGGAAGACAATTTGATTAATAAATCCAAAGGGATTGTAGATGCTTTCTCTCAATTTTACTACAATCTATTTACATTAGAAGTTAAAATGTTAGGCATGGAGAATGAAAGAATCTGAAGCAAGAAACTAATCCCAGAAAAAGTTAACAGATGAAGATAAATATAGACTAAGTTTACCCATCTCTAAGAGAAGATAAGTCAAGCCATATCCCAAATGAATAATGGGAAAGCCCTAGGACTAGATGGAATACATATGGAATTCTATAAAACACACATAGAATGGATTTTGCAAGACCTATTGATGTTATATCAAGAAAGGATCACTAGGTTTTGATATCAATTCAAGACTTATTTAACTCATACCCAAGGAAGGTGAAAAAACCCTAATTAAGAATTGGAGACCTATTACACTCCTCAATGTTTCATAGAAAATTATAGCAAAGATAGTTTCCTTTCATCTCAAACAAGTTTTATGATATGTCATTAGCTTCACACAAACTTGATTTGTCAAAGGAAGATACATTCTAGAAAACCTTACTACCTATGGAGTAGTCTAAAGATTCTAGGCAACATGTAGTTATGTTTCTAATAGACTATAAAAAGGCATATTATAAAATTGAGTGGAAATTCATAGAATTAAATATGAGTAGTTGGTTGAGTTACCTTCATTTTGATTTCATCTTAGTCAACATAATCATATATAGTATTAAATTTTGTTTGACTTATAGTTAGGAGGTTAAATTGTTATAGCTCCTTAGTTTAACAAGTATCCATAAAATATTTTAAATATTTTTGTGCCTACTTATAGATTTTAAGTCCTCAACATAGAGAAAGAGAGAAATAGGTATATGTATTCTTATGAGTTCAAAAGTAAATCATATTTTTTAAGATGAATTTCCTTTACCTTATCTAGCAATAACAATGTGTTTTATACCCATAGTGGTTCTTTACAACCCTTTCCTTTTTAAAGATAGGTAAACATGTAATTTCCACTCATACTAATTGAAAGGTATTTTCTGTGCCCTTGCAATCATTAGAAGATATAATCTTAACATTTCACTTATTTTCCATTAGACTACATTATAGGAAAATGATGGGGACATAGAACTAGAGCATGTATGCACACTTGAGTAGTTGGTTTTGACCCTCATGGGTCAAATTGTTCATTATGTAAGGGTCTAATGGGACCCCAATGATGATCATTCATTTACCTAGGAGGAGATCTCATAGATCAGAGAATCATACCTATGTCTTTTTGTTAGCTTCTAGGGGGAATGTCATTTCTAGGGGGAGGACAAAACACCCCTCTAGTTAGACTTATCAATTAAATACTTTAGTCTTGTTTTGAGATATGATATCAAGATGATACTATTTTGGTTATCTTTTAGCTATAGTTATGGATGTTCCTTACTTTTAGATATGCTGGTTATTTTACTTTCTAGTTGTGATGGTTTTATTATAGTGAGACATGTAACTTTGACCTTATTATTTAATTTGATTGCATAGATGGTGAATTTAAATATGATGGTTAAAATTAGTGTAATTATTTTGAATTTGATTGTATTAGCATTTAGATTTCCCAACTTGCATAAATTAATAAGAATATAGTGGATCATGATACTAATAATACTCACCTTAGGTATAATCTACATATCTTTATATCTATATGTTTTGGTTGGCCCTTGTGATGCAAGTGTAGGTACCAGGAACATGGGATACATCTACCTTGGTTGGAATTCTGTTGTTGAAGTTGTTCATCACACATACAATTCAATTTTTTCATGTGTCATTCCATTTTTATGTTCAACCTTGATCATTTCTTTTAGAACTTTTCTTGTTTCCATATTCACCTTTTCTATTTCCCCAGTAAAGGAAAATAAAATCTAGTTTAAAAAAAATGATTTTAATATTAAATTATACTAAGAATTATAAAGGTCAAAAATATTTTTTTTACTAAGGACAATAATGACTATGATGAATCATATATACATATAGACACGTACACACGTACACACACACACACACACACACACACACACACACACACACACACACACACACACACACACACACACGTGCACGCACGTGCACACACACACACACACACACATATGTATACATATGCATATACATATATCTACACATATGTGTATATATACATACACGTATATCATATATATGTATATATGCACATACACATATACATATATATAGATGTATATGTATATATAAACACACACAAACATATGTGTGTGTATGTGTGTGTATGTATATGTATATGTGTATATGCATATGTATATGTGTTTATATACATGTATATATGTCTATATGTATAGATATGTATATGTATGTATATGTATATATATATATATGTATGTATATTTATATATATATTTATGTATGTATATATTTATATATATACATACAAAAATATTGATATTAATAAATGTTTAATGAGGACATTATTAAAAATATAATTTTTTGTGATAAATGCTAGGCTTTAAATGAACAATATAATTGTAGTAATCTGATAAAATTACTACAATTTTACTGCAGTAGTCGATAACATTAGGCTAGAGCAATCGATGAAGGAGTTGGCAGAAAATCACATTGGCATCTGCCAAAAATTTGAAACTCCAGAAGTTTTCTCCACTAAAGTCATGCATTCTACAGCCACTACCTTCTATTTCTTGCAAGTGAATAGGGATTTGAAAGACTTGGGCAAGGAGAGTGAGAATATCGACTCCTTATATGGCTTTCTGGCAAAGGACTAGCTGAAGACTCTCTTGGACAAACCTATCAAGGAGGAGGGTGTAGCTGTGAATAGGGATGAGCCTGAGGTGACGAATGGTGAGGAACCCAAGAAGAAGAAGGGAAGTTAGCCCTATTATTATTTTTTCCTTTTTGTAGCTATGATATTGATTACTTTGAACTTTATACCCTATGGGAATTCATTTAATATGTTTAAGTTTAATTGTTTGATTGATAGTAGTAGTATGTTTCCTTACTGTTGGAATGCCTTTCCCTTTTTCTTTGCTCATTAGTGGTAGGACTAATCTTGGTTTTTTTCTTGTGTTGGATCATATTTAATTTTTGAATAAAACTGGTACTAGTTAGATGATTGTGAGGTAACCTCCAACTGATTTCTTAGCCTTTTTATGCTTCAGGGTTAGCCTCGCATCCTTTTGGCATCTATCTAATACTTCAAACACATTAATTCTACCAAGGTTACGATAATATCAAATAAATAACACTATTTTTATTATTTTATTAATGATGAATATAGAGCCATTTTTTACTGATAAGGTTAATATTATAGAAGATATTGTATTTTTACATGACAATGACACATATTTTCATTGGAAAAATGATCTTGTACAAATAGTATTATTATGAAAAAGCCATTATCATCACTTTGAACACGTATTTTGATCATGGTTTTAAATGTAACCTTCTTAATAATGATAATACCTCAGTATGATATTCAGAAGACTATTAAAGAAATTCATGTCTCATATTGTCTTGACCCTGGGAAGGATATTTCTAGTTAACTCTTCTCATTCTAGCATTGTTATATTTTATGTACTACACATTGATAGAAGTTTTCAATGGGTAGTAAATTCCATGGATAGTTTAAAGGCCAATTTTTAAGTGGTTCTTAATGAATCAGTCGGAGGTCACATCATCTCTTTCGACAGAATTTTTGAGGGATTAGGAATGTTAGTGCAATAAGTGCCAAAGAGGAAATCAATATAAGATGGGCACCAAGAGAGTACAAATATCTCCTATGCATTTCAAGATTTCTTGTCACCACTCATTTAGAAGAAATGTTGAATATTGAGGTCAAATTCTCCCCCTCCTTGAACATCATTTGACATAATGTAAAGAAGGATGGAAGGATATGGTAGGGGAATGACAATGTTGGTTTTTTTTATTATAAGTATTTATAAACTTAGAGACTTATCTTTTGGAAATGACTTATTCTTGGCTTATAAGAAATTCATGCTACAATGAAGTGGATTGGTTCTCATGGTCTGGGCAATAATATTGTAATCCTTATGTGAAATCTAAACTTGGAGAGCTAGTAAGGAAGATTGTGAGTTTTAGCAGGGGAGAGTGAGGGAAGTAGGTGTCCATGCTTCAGAGGAAGGTGATTCCTATAAAGGTTGTTGGCTTAAGAATATCTTTACTTGGGTAGTATTTTTTAGGGGTACACTGAGTATAAAGATTTAGAACTTGGGGATGTAATATTGAGAGGTATGGATTCATTTTCTTCTTCATTATAGAATAAACTTCCCATATCCAGATAAGTTTAGAATGCATTATTTTGCACCAAGAATAATTTTATTAAATGTATAACATGAGGGAAATTCTATATAAAAGTAATGAAATCAATTTGATTAAATTTATTAAATATTAACATTATGATTTAAGCTATAATATTGAATGACTATTAATACAAAGCTACAATTAAATTTTTTTGTTCCAAATAAAATAAGATTTAAGTTGAACATATGATTATGGGAAACAATATTTAAATAAATCTATAAGTGAAAAAATTCTATTGAGATCCATATAATATACTTTAACCCTTGTATACCCTTGTCGAAGTATCACTCTATACATTACCAAGGATTGTTCCAAGGGCATCTACTGATGATAATGTTGTTGATCACCAATGGTAGTTCTAGAAGTGAATTTTAGGTTTTTCTTCATTTTCCTTTCTTCTTGTTTAAGAGATTTTGTTGTGTACACTTTATTTTAACCTTTCATTATGCTATTTGAAATCTACTTTGGGAATATTGATTTGGATTCCACTTTTCGACACCCCAACTTATTTTAGGTATACTTCTTGGTTATACTTTTAGATTACCATTTGCATACTTATCTAAAGGAGGGGATGCATGAGCTTTGTTCTCAAATGTTGAAAGAATTAATTTGTTTGTATTGATATTTTTTGGGAAGGAATTATCTAGGTGCATATGTGGAGGGTGGCTCACAATGAGGGCAATACTACAAAGTGGCTTC